>NW_004624793.1:5030290-5089389 GCF_000247695.1 Heterocephalus glaber
TTCTCTAGTGTGAGAAACTGAAAGTGTAATTAAGGATACACATGGATGAAATGGCCTAATAACATATTTCTCGGATTACGTTTCCATCACATGTCATATGACTGTATCAAAATTTAAATTAGGGAGAAGCTTGGCTTAAGTGGAGTCAGCTAGCTAACTGGAGTTTTTTTTTCCAGACTACCATTTGTTCAATGTTGGTTTTTGGGATCTTTCTGAAACAAATCACATCCTCTGGTGTCTTGTTAGTGCTTGAGATGCTTTTTTAAGTTATACGGGAAAATGTTTAAGTGCTTTTCAGTTTTGTTTTGGTTGTGTTCTACTGTATTTGAATATTATTGTAGTTTTTTTCTCCTTGCATTATTCTTCTTTGAATGGTTTTAATTTTTGTATGTGTGTGTGTTTGATAATAAAGTTATTTTATTAAAAAATTAATAAAAATCCTGATTAAGAATTGAAAAATGAAAAAATAATGTAGTGATGCTAAAGCCAGTTTATTTCCTCAGGGTAGATTTCTAGAAGTGAGATTAGAGAGTTAAAAAGAATGTTTTCTTAAAGCTTCAAGTGCAAAGCTGGGCATGGTAGCACATGATTGTAGTCCCAGCACTAGGGAGGCTGAGGCAGGAGGATCGTCACGTAGCCTGGGCTAGATAGTGGGTTCCAGGCCAGTCTGACTCTATAAGCTGTATTATGTACCTGTACCTACTCCCCAAGATGACTGTAAACTGTACGTGTTACAAACATGTACTAATAAAAAAAATAAAAATCCTTTGCATGTACAAGTAAGAGGCTATTAAGGAGTCTAATGAAGGGGCTCATGAGAGGTGAGACTGTATACCAACTCCCCACAGAAAAGGTATTCCTCATGACTTGCAAACATGTACAGTTAAAAGTAATTCTTTTTTAAAGTGAGGTCATCCAGCACTCTCAGAGGCTGGGACAAGAGGTTACAAATGCATTCTCAGCCTGGCCAACTTAGTGACTTAGCAAAACCCTCTCAGAACAATGCTACATAATTTTGGAGAAAAATCATTTGACAATTAAATTATGATCAGGCCTAGTTTTCCTGCGATCAGGCCTAGTTTTCCTGCCTACAGGCCGGCTATGGCATGTGGAGACATAACTGCATTTTTGCCTCTGGTCACAGTTAAGACCTCCATGTCTCATGATGCTGTGAGCTCCAGGGCAGGATTGCATCAGTGGAAGGCATCCTCCTTCCTTGAGAACTGAGTAGTAAAAGTTTCACGTGGGGAGGGACAAATTCCTAATCAAAATAAGGACCTCATGGATCTAGGATCTCCATCTGCATAAATTCCTCATTGTCCTAGGATTATCACCACCCTCTGAGTCATGTTACTCCCTGTGCACTGAATGAAGGTGTGCCAAGCTAGGGTCTTCATCTTAGCCATCCAGAGCAGCGCTGACCAGGCCCAGGGCTCAGCTTCCTCTCCAAGTCTCCTTTTCTGTCTTTATTATTTAATTCGCCTTGTGCTGTTGTGGCTCACAGGAGACCAGGATCCACTGCAGGGGTTCTGGTAACATCCCCTTTCCCTATTTCTTACAAGACCCTGTCGCAGAAGAAAAATAATTAAAACAGCAGGGGATGGAGCTCAGCACAAGGCCCGTGGATTTGGTCCCCACTGCTGCCAAGAGAGCCACAGATCGGTCAGAGATAAGGGCCAGAGAGCAGGTGCTGAAGCGGGCAGAGCTGGGCTGCCTGGGGCTCAGGTGAGGAGATGAAGGAGGTCTGCAAGCCAGGGCTGCCAGGGCCATCCAGGCAGCTCCCCAAGTCCCTCCTCCTGAGGACCCCTCCTGGGCTGGGCCCACAGGACTCAGTGGCCCTGCAGGAGGAGCATCCCTAGAGGTTGTTCAAGATGAGGCACTTGAGCCATTGCAGGTCACCCAGGAGAGCAGCCTGGGAGGGGTGGGGGGCGCTGCAGCTGAGCTAAGGCCAAGTGGGGGCGCTCAGGGTTTCCCCAGAGCCTGTGTCCCTTTACATCGGCTGCTTCGACAGAAGAACACAAAGGCAGTGGCTCAAAGCTCAGAGGCCAGGAGTGACGCGCAAGCTCACTCTCCCCGGCCTCCAGGAGGACCCGCTTCCAGTGAGCCAGGAAAAGCTGGGCCTGTGGGGGTACCGTGCCTCCCCATGCCCCTCCTTCCATGACTCTGCCCCTCTACCTCTCCCACGAGGACAGGTGAGGCTGCCCTGAGCTGCCCAGCAAGCGCAGGGCCCACAGCCTGGCTTGAGGAGTGGCTTTGCTTTCCCATTCGTGCCAGGTGCGGTAACTCAACAGGCTCTGGATTAGGACATGGACCCCCTTTTAGGCCCTGCCATTCAACCCCCTACAGAGCCTCTGAAAACCCCCCGAGGTCTGCAGCATGGGCAGAGCCTGGAGCCGGCCAGCACCCGCCCTGCCCCACCCCGGCTGGCCGGAAAGTGGCCCGCAGGATGAGGACAGGCTGGGCGAGGGCAGAGCTCAGGAGGAGAACTCCTCCAGTGTACAGGCAAAGGAAGAGGAGGACGGCTGTCGAGGGAGTCACTGACTGCAGGAGATGGGCTACCTGTGGGGCCCTGGAACAGAAAACGGTTTTGTTGAAAAACTGGAGAAATCCAAGCAAAATGGGTGTGGAAGTGGAGCCTGAATTGCCAAGGCTGTCAGATGTCTTGGGGCTGTGTGCGGTGCCAACTCAGGAGCTCAAAGGGCTTGCCTGAATTTATGCTCTACTCTTCTAGGATTCTGAACTCATTTTGAAATTAAACTACTAAATAAAAAAGTCTGCTGAGGGCTCTTGTCGTTAAAAACAAAACAAAATGAAAACAAAGTAGCCTATGCACCCACAAAGCTGAATTTTTAGATCATGACCTGCCTCTCCCATCCTGAGATGATGTACACTTGACAAAACCCACACGCCAGCCTTCCTACACAGCAATGAGATGAAATGACGCAAAACAGGAGGACACAGTTCCCCTCAGGCAGAGCCCACGTTCACACAGAACATGGATGCAACACAGCACAAGGACACATAACACCGGCAACTCACAAGCCCATCCACATACGCATACGACACGTGGAACACACGCTCCATACACGAGCAAACACACACAATACACCCAGCAAAACATACCGCGCATACAAGCTGCACTCCACATACGCACCCCATGCACACCTCACACTCAGCACAGCATAAACACAGCCCATGCTGCATACACCACACACCACACACCACACACATCATGTGTGTAAAATGAAGTAATGTCTTGATCCAAAACAAGCTATGTACGGAAAAAACTGTACATGGTTGTGACATACATTCGTTCTGATTTCTCACATAGAAAACCTGTCCTTCTTCCCTCCGCTGAGCCTGTGAAGCCCTGGCACCCAGTCCCTTCCCTTTGGAGAGGTGTCCTGCGGGGCACACGTGCAGGGCGCCTGTGTGCCGAGGGACACTGAGATGCACTGCTCAGGACGCACACTCAGGCCCTTCCTCCTCCGCTCGGCACGGCACGGCATGCGTCTGCTGCTCTCCCCCATCCCTGACACTTCCAGCCGTCCACTTCCCGTTCCCCTTCCGGAAACACGTTCTAGACTCGCCCTCCTGCCCAATTCAGCTGCTCCCAATCTTGCTCTCACCTTCCAACTTCTAAGATTGCTCTGAGTTCACCTGGCATTGTCCTTTTTCCTATTCTTTTTGGCTTTGTGTAGTTTACACTTTTTTGTTAAAATTACTTTTCCATCGTTCTTTGGGGCTTGGGGGGTATGGAAACTGTTAATTACATGTTTGGAGCCTCTGTGTTTAAACGAGGTCCCTATAATAAGTTCTAATTGTGGAAAAATGGGAAAGGGATCTGGATAATAGTAATGATTAAATTTTATCCCCTCTCATCTGAGAATAAGTTTTGCTTTTAATTCAACCCTTAAGTGTTTCAAAATAAATGTATACAAGAGCAGGCATGGCCACGTTCAATTCCACATTCACTACCCCAGCACACAGTGCAGAGATTTTGAGACCGATCAAGAGCACAGCATAAAATAATCTCAAGCAGTGAGTGGGCTGTAGGCGTGCCTGGCAGGACAGATCACCTGTTTAGGCAAAAATAGCAGCAGCCGTCCCCCGGATGCAGACTGACTTGAACCCGTATGATTTCACACCTCTATCTTGGCTCTAGGTGGACCACCACTCAGGAAACAGATGTAAGCACTGAAGGAGTCAGTGACTTACAAGTGAGCGGGAGTTTCTAGTCATCCAAACAAATAAGAAAGCCATAGACCTAAATTTCTAAGCGTCCCGTGGTTTTGCGCCAGCCACAGAGAGCGGGTTTCCTCACCATGCACAAGAGGGTGTTGGGCTCCCAGGCTGCACAGTGGCTCCGATGAGCCTCTGTCCCTTAGACCAGCCTGTCCTTCTCCTCTGGAGCCATCTTCAGCTCCCAAGAGGAGAAAGTGCGGACAACTCCCTGCCTGCGGTGGGTTTCCGCCATGTTGCATAGAACAGACTTTAGCATTTTACAATATTTTCCTCATATAATAAGCACAAAACAATCATATTGATTTAATGTACAAGGGATGGTTAAAGTACATGGTGACTGGTTAAATTTTTAAAATTGATTCCAGTACAAGACACACTGCTTTGAATCCCCCTCACAATAGTCCTCCTTGCTTCTGACACATTTACCCCACCACTCTTGGCACTTTCTGAAGCAGTTCCAGAAGTCTTCTTCCAGGGGGGTCTTTATGAGCTGTGATCTGTTGCCCAGTGCCATCCAACAAATAGGTGCAAAACCATCACAGTGCGTCCTCATCTACCGTATCCACAGCACCTGGCACGGCGTGACTTCCGGCTCGTCCCTCAAAGCCAAAATGACCACAAAAAGGAAGTATTTGGCATTGATTAGGACAGCAAGGCAGCCAAGGCAGCACAAATGAAGACCCTCCAGAAAGAGGGCTCCAGAGCTGCTGCAGGAAGTGATGAGAATGTTGGGATAAATGTGTTTGAAGTGAGAGGGAGGATTTGAGGCGGATTGATGGTGATACAGCTTTTACAGTAATAAAATTATTTAATTTAAACATTCACCAAAATTTCCTATCACACCTTGTAGCTGTATTTAATTAAAAGTTGACGGTGTTAAAAATTTGTCTTCACTTCTTGGTGAAATACTTGTTTGTACCTTTTGCCTTTGAGGCTAATCATTTTTCTTGTGCATTTATAAACTTCCTTTACTTATCAGAAGAAAAGCCTCAATGAAGAAAAGCCACATAAGACAAACACAAGAACTCAAGTAAAAAATGGCAAGGCAAAACTAGACATAACAAAAGAGAAGAAAAATACTCATAGAAATGAAGATAAACTGGAATGTGAACAAAGGATAAGAGATGCTGTTGAGCACATAATAAAAGCAATAGAAGATACAAAGGACAAAAGCAGACAACTGAAACAGAAATTAAAATGTAGGAGGCTTAGAGAAAAGATGAATGAGACCAAAGAATGTAAAGGAAAACAATGGACACATGTTAGTCCCTCCTGCCTACGGCATTAATTGTGAAAGCAATAACAATGGCATAAAACATATATATTAACACAATTTTTTTTTTAAAAAAAGAGCTTTCCCAGCCGGGGATTTAGCTCAGTGTTTTCACCTCCTGCTGTGCAAACGCAAGGACCCGAGTTCGATCCCTGGTACCAAAAAAAAGAAACAAAAAAAATTAAGTGAAATTAAAATTTAAAAAGAGCTTTCCTAGTTGCTTTGTTTGAGTGCTGGAAATGGAGCCAGAGGGCACCTGGCTGGGTCAGATCCTGCAGGAGCAGGAAGCTGCCCTCTCAAGAATGGGCTTGGCCCCAGGAGTGAGTTTTGGACCCAAAGCCTGAATCTGAGCCAATCTCCACCCCTGCCCTCTGTCTTTGGCCATCTAGCTTCCAGAACTCTAAGACAATAAATCTCTGTTCTTTAGTAGACACGAGGTCTCAGATATTCTGGGACAGCAGCACAAAATAGACTAGACATTGATATAAAAATGATGCTTAATTCTCCACTCTGTCGGAAACCAATGAGAAGCATCAGTATGGATGAATCCCCTCGTGAGGTTATCTGACCATAAAGATAAACAGACTGCTCTGGGTAGAAGGTAGACAGCAAGGTAGACATTTATTTTCTTTATGGCCCCATTCAGAACCAGAAGACAATGAAGTACCAATTCCAAGATGAGAGAAAACAGTGGACAACAGGAAAGAAACCCGTGGCCCAAGGGTTCTGTAGCCAACAAAACTGCCAAACACAAGCTGTCAGGCTCCAGAGCTCGGAAGTTATGGAAACTCAGAGAACAACGCCCATGTCATGCTCCTGGAGGACTCTCAGGCACAGCTGAGCCCGGCAAACTGCAGGACCCCGGCCCAGGGGAGGGTGACGGGGCCGAAGAGATGACACAGTGACAAGAGGGACAGGGAAGGCAGGCAGAGTGGACGACGTGCAGGAAGTAGCGGGAACGCTGAGGACATGGCCCAGATCAAAATAAGTCCCAGAAGAAAGACAGGAGGGGAACAAAATCTCACAGCACCATCGCCATCTAAAAAAGAAAGCAGTGTATTATTATATTCATAAAAATAACCAGTAAGACAAAAGTGTACACCTTGAATAGAAGTGTACGTGAAAAGCAAAGAAAGCAGATTATACAATTTAAAAACTTTTTTAAAGACCTTAAGAACCGAAATACAACGTAAAGTATCATGGCAGTCCCTATTGTTAATTGCCAAATAAAAACAGGACTCAGTCACCTATTAAAAGAAAAATAGCTTCAGGGGCCGGGGATTTAGCTCAGAGTTGCCACCACCTGCCTCATAAGCGCAAGGTCCTGAGTTTGATCCCTGGTACCAAAAAAAGAAAAAAAATAGCTTCAGATCTGATCACAAAGCAAAATCCAACTCCAGAGTGTACACAGGAAGGAGCCCCATGAAAGTGACTCTGCCAGATTGAAAACTAAATCATGTGTGAAGTACAACTTAGCAGATGCAAGCAAGAGGAAACTGTGGTCCTGATGTTAAAAGGGGACCCAGAAGAATTCTGGCCCCAGGCTGTTACATGTGACACCAGTCATTCTCTATGCACCGAGGCCCACAGCAGCAAAGCTCACAGAACAGGTCCGGGAGATGGGAGAGACATGGACACAGCCAGGAGCAGGAAGAGATTTTAATTCACCTCCAAGCACCTGACAAATCCACGGGACCAAACAGGTGAGCATCCATATCAGAAGCCGTGGTGCCTGGGAAAATTGGAAAACGTGCTTGCTCACACACAGGACAAAGGGCTGGCCTTCCTGATGGGAAAGCCCTCCTAGCAACTGAAAGTAAATGTGATGTATTAAAAAGAAAAGAAAAATCAGGCGAAGGATATAGACTATTGAACCCATTTTAAAACCTTAAACTTACAAAAATTGTAAAACGTAAACTTATTTTTTAAAAAGTTTGTTCTTATTACACAGCAAAGAACAACAACATAGTGAAGAGACAAACTACAGGATGGAGAAAAAATTGCCAGCTACTCCTCAGACAGGGGACTAATATCTAGCATATATAAAGAACTCAAAAACATTAGGCCCCCAAAATAAAGGCCCCAATCAAAAATGGTCAACTGAAATGAACAGACACTTCTCAGCAGAAGTACAAATGGCCAGTAAGTACATGAAAAAAAATGTCCAACATCGCTGGCCATTAGAGAAACGCAAATTCAAACAACACTGAGGTTCCATCTTTCTCCAGAAAGAATGGTCATCATCAAGGACTCAAAAAACCAGTGCTGGAGAGGAGGCGGGAAAAGAACTCGTCTACATTGTTAGTGGGAGTGTAAACTAGTAGGTCAGTTGTAGACATCAGTATGCAGACTCCTCAAAAGGTAAAACTAGAAATTCCATTTGACCCAGCTATTCCCCTCCTGGGAATCTTCCCTGGAAGAGTTAAAGACATCACATTACAGTGATACACACACACACACACACACACACACACACACACACACACACATATATATATATGTTTATAGCAGCACAATTCATAATAACCAAATTTTGGAAGCAAGCAGTAGATGAATGGATAAAGAAAATGTGGGCTTTATCTACAATGGAGTACTACTCTGCCATAAGGAAGGATGCTCACTAGAGTCATTTGTAGGAAAATGACACACCTTGTGATCATAATGTTAACTGGACTGAATCAGAAACACAAGCTTATATATCGCATGGCTTCTCTTATAAGAGAGACCCAAAATACAAATAAAGGAAAGAGCCGAATAAAAGACAGAAAACAGGAAACAGGGAGATGGATCTTTTGGAAATGGGAAGGGGCCCAAGAGATGCAGGGAGGGGAGGGAGGAGAGGAGAGGGAAAGCGGACATGAAAAGAATGAAGCTGTGTCGTGTCCATGCACCAACCCCGGTGGTGAATGCGACCATTAGGTGCTGCAAACGTGGACTGGTAAAAAAATATTAGGTTAAAAAAAAAGGGTTTAATCTCACTCGTGATAATAAAAATTGTTATTAAAGCTACACTGAGATGCACAGTGTCTTACTGGTCAGACTGGTAGAAGTCCCCATGTTGGACGGCACATGGCACGGGCCGGCTGCAGGACGTGGCAGTCTCTTAGCAGGTAGGGGTCCATCGTCACCCGGCCAGGAGAGGCCACGAGGCACAGCCCCGTGGCTCTCAGGGCTCCCTGGGACAATGCTCAGCAGCTCTCAGCCGTTCACAGGCACAGTAAGAACTTCCTCACTTCCCCCACCAAACAAGAACAAGGAGTGGGGCATGGTGGCACGAAGCTGGAATCCTGGAGTCCGGAAGGCTGAGGCAGGAGGATTGCAAGATCCAGCCCAGCCCAGGCCATTTAGCCACTTAAAATCTGTCAAAATTTTTACAAAGGGATGCTATAAGTGAAAGCCCTGGGTTTGATTCTCAGGAGTGAAGGAGAGATACACTTGGCTTTGATAGATGGATGGATAGATAGATAGCTTTGAGAGATATAGCAAATACAAATACAGACTGTCTAGGAAAATATGAACTTCAGATAAACAGCACACTTCAAAGCATCAATACGTCTCATGCGTTAAGCATGCTCAGTGCAACCCTTGTGACAGACAGACTTCTTTAAAACATCACTGTTTATCTGAAGTTTGCACTGACGGGGTGTCCCATAGCCATCAACAACTGGGCAGCCAAGGAGCCAGGCAGCAAGGGGCCCTCTGAACACCCATGGCTGGGTTTGAGCGCTCCAGCACCAAGGGCCTGGGTCACTGCGGGGAGGGTGCACTGTGGCCACGCAGCGCCAGGCCCAGCAGCAGTGAGGACGGTGGGCAGGCAGTGTCTCTCCCTGCTGGATTCTCTCTCCAGGAGACCCACACCGGGGGCAGCTGTGCTAGAATTGAGCTGTGGCCTCACGAAGCCCAGGGACAGGAGCAGCCGGTGGTCAGGCCCGGGCAGCATAGAGTCTGACAGCCCGATAATCGATAATCGCTCTTCGTCCAGACCGGAGAGGAGAGCACTTCCCGCGCTTCCCACCAAAGCTGGTCCTGCAGGGCTCTGCTTTGTCTGGCTTCTAAACCCTGTGCTGAGAAGCCTGACTCCTAGCTCAGGGTGGTGGCTTCCAACCATTCAAGACAAAGTCGGCCCTGACCTGGCACTTTTTTAAACTCCTGAGTTTTCTTTTTAGGAAAAAAATATCCTCTCACTTGTCAGGGCTCAGTGATTGAGGACCATTGCCTCGCATGGGACCACCGCAGGGGGCTGTTTTGTTGTGGTTCTGAGACAGGGTCTGCTACGGGGCTCAGCCTGGCCTGGAACTCACTGTGTAGCCCAGGCTGGCCTGGAACTCAAAGCAATCCTCCTGCCTCAGCTCCCAACTGGAGGAATTACAGATATGCTCCACCATGCCTGGCAGCGATGGCGCTCAGCAATAGGAGAGAGGCGTTGGGGACAATTTCAAATATAGTAAAGGGAAGTAGAAATTTGTGGCCAAGGAGCAAAGCGGAGAGAAAATGACCAAGAGACTTGAGTGGCGAGGGAGGAGGCAGCTAAACCGCCCGGCAGGATTCTCACAGGGTGACCAGAAGTCTGCGGAGCAGCGGTCTGGGGTGAGGGGAATCTAATCAGACCTCACTGGTGATCAGATTCGGAGGGCGGGCTTAGCCGGCTAAACTGACCCATCGGGATTCTTGCTGAAACTGGACGATGCAGAAAGCACAAACGCCCACATCCAATCCCATCTGAGGAGAGAGCTCAGGGCAGCCGACTGGAGTTCGCTTAGTTGAGGAATCACTGTGAACACACACGCAAACACACACACATCCTCACCAAAGCAGGCTCCTGCTGCAGCCTGCGCCAACCCACCAACCGCGTGACCCCGTCGCTCCAGGGGCTCGCCTGGGTCCTCGGCTCGGCTCTGCCTGGAGCTCCCGCTTGCCCGTTCCTTAGCCCCTGGGCTGAAGCTGTCTCTAATCGCTGCTGTGCAGGGCGGCTCCGCAGTCCGCAGTCCGAGAGATGCAGATGCGGCGCCACTTGCCACTTGCCAGAGAGGCTTCAGAAGCCTCCAGTCTCCCCCGCCCCCCTCCCGGGCCTAGTTCTAGACCTGCCACCTGCTGCCTCTCCGTCTCTCCCGAGCACGCCCGCCCCCTGATTCCCCGCACCTCGGCACACCCGGACACCCGGTGCTCAGGTGGATGGCTGTGGGCCAGCGGACACAGTGGGTGTTTACTTGGCGCACCACACCTGGTCGGTCCCTGGCGAAAGGAGGCGGCTCTGCCCTCTCTTCCCTGTTCTACACCTTGACCTTGACCTTGACCTTGACTTTGCTTCCCTCCTCGGGGCTGCTCCCAATCAGGATCGCTGCCATGGGCAAGCACGAAATGAACCACGAGGCCAACAGCAGGCAGCGCTGTCCCTCCAGCCGGCCTGTTCAAAGCTATTTTATGTGTCTCTCCGTAATATTTTTCTCCAGGAGAACCCCCCTTTTGCATTAGAGCTGGACATCACAAAAATATGAATTTCGTACCAGATTTGCAATCCAGAAATTTTCTTTTCTTTTTTTTTGGGGGGGGGGATTGAACTCAGGACCTTGCGCTTGCAAGGCAGGTGGTGGCAGAACCACTGAGCTAAATCCCCGGCCCTTTCTTTTTTAACTGTGTGGGTTCTTGAAGATATACTCGAGAAGACAAGAGGGCATAGAAACTGAGGGAAACCTGAATAAACCTGCTAGCTGCATTTGCTCTTAGTTGACTTTAAAAATCACTAATTTTGGAAGTCACCCCAGCTGAACAATATTGTTAGTCTCATACCAGCTTTGCTGTCCATGACATGCTGGCCATATCATAGCGGTGGCCTAACTTCCTTTTCAGAGGGTCGCTTTTGTGCGTGGGCCTGCAAAGGTACCTAACAGTGGGAAATTCCCTCTTTAGATCACAGTGTCTCTGTCACTTTTCATTTTGTTTTGTTTTGTTTTTTGAGACAGGGTCTGATATCTAGTTCGGGCCGACCTTGAACTCACTATGTACCCCAGGCTGGCCTTGAACTCTCTGCGATTCTCCTGCCTCAGCCTCCCGAGGGCCGGGATTACAGGCGTGAGCTACCATGGCCAGTCCTCTGCCAGTTTTTGAACATGCATTCCAGGAAGAGCTCTCTGCTTCGACCACTGCTTACTTCACCTCCAATCACCTTTCCTCAAGACTTAAATCACCCTGCTTCTTCTTTAAATTTTTTACATCTTTTTCTACATCTTATTTTTATCAGTCCATGTTTGCAGGACACGATTCCATTCCTAGTGGAGCTGGCGCATGCGCACAGGGCATCTTCAGTCCCCTTTCCTGCCTCCCTGCTCTCTCCCCTCCCTTTCCTACAACTCTTGGTCTTCCTCCTGTTCACAGAAGAGCCATCTCCCTGCGTCCTAGCATCTGTATTTTACTTTGCTTTTGCTTTTATTTATACTTCGGGTTTCTCGTGTAAGAGAAACCGCATGATAGTTAAGCTCCTGTGTCTGATTTATTCCAGTCAGCACTATGGACTCAAGGTGCATGTTTAGGGATAAAATTTTGTGCTGTGAGTAATTACAGATGTCATGATAAGATACTGTAGAAGCAGCATACACAGCAAAAGGTTCACACTAATTGTGCTGTTACCTGACCTGTGGTTAGAAGAGAACTGCAATGTGTTGAAGCAATATAATTTCTTTTCTTTTTTCTTGGTACCAGGGATTAAACTGAGGACCTTGTGCTTGCAAGGCAGGCGCTGTGCCAATGAGCTACATCCCCGGCCCTGAAACAATATAATTTCACATTTAAAACATAAGCCTATCCCTCCCATGTCCCGTTTCTAACGTGAGTCAAATCCCTCAGAAACCGCCCAGCAGAATTTCCCTCACATCTCATTGGCCAGAATTGAGTCAAATGCTCACCTCTAAACCAATCACAGCAGAGAGAACAGAGCAACAGTGATTGTCCTGAGTCCCTCAGCCTCTTTCCCACTGAGATTCAGGAGAGGCGAAAATAACACGTCTTCCTGGAGCATCAGGTTCTCTGTGACACGGCCCGGGAGGCTGCTGGGGAGGACCTGTCCTAATGCACCTTATAATCCTTAGCTCCACCAAAGGCCTTGGGGCTCCGTTCTTCCTTGTGGGTCCGTGTGTCACAGGTGACGCTGCTGCTACCCAGGGACTGGGTGCTGTGTGTTGTGAGCACAGTGTCCAGGTAGAGACCGTCTGACTTTGCAGGGTAGGAACAAGTCTGGACTCGGCAACAAAGCACCAGGCCAGATACCTCTGGATCACAGGGGGCTATAGAGCAGAAGAAAGCCCTAAGGAAGGCAGAGACTCCATTATGCACTGCTTCGCAGTGACCTGGTGGTGGACATCGAGGAAGAAGGGGAGAGAAAGCAGCCGATCCATCATGCAAATCACCGAGGCCCTGTTCTGGGGGCAACTGTGCCCTTGTGCCAAGTCAGGAGCACTGGCCAGAGTCACCCACCAAGAAGCAAGGGATAGGAGCTCACTGCACCTGTGCACAGGGTGGAACGGGCCATCTGCCTCGCCCCAGGCAGGGGAGCACTAAGGGCACTGGAAGTGGGTCTGGCAGGACTGGGAGTCTGCACAGGTGCGGGGACCGAGTGTGCAGGCCACTGAAGCCAAGTGCAGAGGCTTGGATCGAAGTGATAAACGGCTGGGAGGCCCTGGGAGTTTCAGAAATGAGGATCAAGTTCTGGGCTCCAGTGGTAACCTAGAGCACAGGGAGGAGGCACAATAAGAACAGTTTGAAGAAAGAATGACTGGAAGACATGAAAGGGCACGCGCACAGGCAGCCCCATAGGGCTCCGTGTCACAAAGTCCAGGGTTTGGTTGAAAGCTCTGATGCTCCACTCTGGAAACTCATAATCAGTGATGTGTATCTTCTTGGGGAAGCTTAGGGAGAAATGAAGAATGCTGCATTGTAGGGACTTGGGCCATCACCATGTCCTTTGCCCCAACTGAGCTGGGAGCACCACTTCCAGGGGGAGCTAAATGAGCCCCTTCCAGGCGCCTGGCTGCACCCAGTGTGAGGCCATCACGGGCAGATAGATGCCCGGCTCTGCTGCCCCACCCCACCACGCCCACATTGTCATGTTGCACTGGGCTTTGCACATTCGTGACTGGTCCTGGGCCACAGCGGCCACCCAGAGGGGAGCATCAGTGATGAGCCCAGACCATGCTCAGGTTCAGGGGCAGACAATGGATGGGAAAGTCTCCCAAAGCCCAGCTTGCTCACGAGAGGAGGCAGGAGCAGCTCAGAGGGCAGATGGCTTGTGGTGACCAGCAGCTGTCAGGTGACCTCTGACATCCCAGACAAGTGAATTTGCTGCTTCATTTTCCAAAATCCCTGAGGCATGATCAACAAATGTGGTGAATGCTTGAATAAAAACTAAAAATTTATTACAGTAAAAGACACATTGCTGTGACTCTCCCTCCAAATCCTCCCCTTGCGTCAAACACGTTTATTCCACCGTTCTTGACACTTCCTGAAGCAGCTGTGAAAGTCCTCTTTCCTGAGTGTCCTCCCCAGGTATGATTCAAAATATGGTCAGTGCCGCTGCTGAGCACCATCTAGGAGAAAGGCAGCTCAGGCAGTGCATCCTCATTCACGATTTTCACAGCATCTGGCACCCTGCGACTTCTGGCTCTTCCCCAAAGTCAGAACGACCGTGAGGGATAAATGTTTTGAATCAGTTCAGGACATCCAGGCACCGTGACAAGACTACTAAAGACACTCAGGGAAGAGAGCTTCCGGAACTGCTCCAGAAAGTGACAACAATGATGGGACAAGTGTGTGCGAAGCAAGGGAGAGTATTCTGAGGAGAAGGGACAGCGATGTGTTTTTTCTTGCAATAGTTTTTAAACAGTCACTGTATTTGTTATCACGTCTCCTAAGATGGAGGAAAACTCATGGCTGGGTGTCACCTCTATTTGTCGTGAGGATGCATGGAACATGCTGAGCTGAATCTGCCACGTGGCAAACTGACATTTCCATCAGACACTGGAAAGGTGCCACTTCCTGGTGACAGGAGCCTCGGCATTCTGAGTTATCTGTGGCCCCCACTGTGCCCGATTATTTCCTGCCACTGTCCTCCTCGAACGAGTCCAGATTGGCCAGGCCAGAGCTCCTTCCCTTTCCCACTTTCTGGCTTTTTCACCCTACAACATTGCTTCTGATGCCTCATAGCCTCAGGCCTCGGAGAAGGGGGCCGATGAGGAGGTGTTCTCAGGAAAGGAGGTGAGCCCAACCACTCATAGGGCATAGGGCATGTGAGCCCTATGGGGCTGCCTGTGCGCATGCCCTTTCATGTCATCCTGGCCCCGGTCATTCTTTCTTCAAACTGTTCTTATTGCGCTCACCTCCTTTGGTGAGAATACCCCTCAGTGGTCGTCTAAACGAAAAAACAATGCTAGCAGTGTGGGTATGGTAACTAAACGAGGCCAGGAAATGGCACCCAGCGCTCGGCAATACATACCGTCTATGCTGAGTGTTCGTAATAAAGGGTGGACTGGAGCTGAACCAGTGGGAACACATATTTCTATTCCATTCTCCCAAGAACAACTAAATGAGCACAAAACTTCCACCCAGAAGAATGTTTTTGTAAAATTCAATCTAGAATCTCTAACGCTTCCACTGGTACAACTGCAAGAAGAACAAAATGATAGCTCTGCGAAGGACCTGTGGCGCCCACCCAGTGTAACCCTTCATCTTGCGCTTGAGGAAATTGAGGGCTACAGACATGCAACGTCTTACTCAAAATCAAGCCGAAGCTCATTGGTATCTCTCAACCGGAAGTCAGAGTGATGTGAAAGGTGCATTCATACAGGCGTCACTGTGGTCTGGATCCTGAAGGTCTCCAAAGGTCCACGTGCTGAAGGCCTGGTGTCCAGCCTGTGGCACTACCAGGAGATGGCAGGCCTTTAGGTTGTGGAGCCTGGTGAGAGACCGGCCGTGGAGAGAAGCCCGGAGAGGGGTGACAGGACCCAGCCCCCACTGTCTCTCTTGTTCCAGTCATGAGTGAGTAAGTAGCTCTTTCGGCCTCACTCCCACTGTGACGTGCTGCTGCACTGCAGGACCAAAGTACAGGAGCCAACCAACCATGCCCAGAGACCCACAAAAGGGGAACAGAACAAGGCTCTTTTTAAGTTAATTATCTCAGGTATTTTGTTACAGTTACATTGAGCTGATGAGCAGAGGTGTGGTGACGATTCCTAAACACATCTTGTGTTAGTCTCCTTCCTCACTGCTGGATAAAATACCTGACATCTGCAACTTAAAGGAAGAGAGGTCATCTTGGCTACAGTTGGCTCCTAGTCGGCTGGCTCCGAGGCAGGACAGCACGGTACAGGTCACGGCCGAGGACAGCTGCTCATGGCCTGGCAGACAGGAAGCAGAGCAAGGCAAGGGAGGAGCCAGGAAGGGAGCTTCTCCTTCAGGGCCACACCCAGAGTGACCGCCTCTTCTGACAGTAAGTCGGTAGTAAGTCTTCTAGCAGTAAGTCGGCTGTGAGCCCCCATAACCCAATCTCCTTCCGAGCACAGGAGCTCTGGGGCCAGTCTCGGATCTGAATCATAACACATCTGCATGTTCTTTAAATCGGTCCCATGGAGAGGTCTGGTCTAAGTCTAGGACAACTTCAGGGGCATCACTGGTGACCCACAGGACGGGCCACGGCTTCTGAAGCTCCTTGAGCAAAGGCCCTCTAGGCCCTGCTCACCCTCTTGGGCCACTCACATCTGGGTCACGTATCGGCCACATGCTCCCGTGTTGCCTGGGAGCTGAGGTCACCTGAGGGGCCCCACAGAGGTGTCAGAACTGCTGGGGTTCAGGCAACAGCTGGCAGCAACAGGTGAGTGAGTGAAGTCTCCTGCCGAAGGAGCCAGCATCCGACATGGAAGGCACATTTCTGTTGCCACCTTCCAGTCTTCCCAGCTGAGCCCCACACAGTGGGGCAGAGCAGACAGCCCTGTCCCACGGTGTCCTGGGGAGCACCTGCCCCTGGCACTTTCAAGTTTAATAAGACGCTTGGTTGCTTCATGCCACTGTTTATGTTAGGATGGCTTTAGACTTCTGGACACAGCACACACAGCAAAATTCACTCCTACTCTATTCTCTCTTCATTCTTCAAAGCCAAGATACTTTGTTTCAATTGAAAAGAGAAACAAAATAAAACCTGGCTCTGAATTTTAAACTTCTGCAGCACCGATTCTTCCAGGAACATTAAAGATAGACGGCAATCCTGAGAGGTTTGTCTTTTTAAAATGTCACCTGAGTGTGAAGATGATAAACACTTGCTTAGCTGTGCAGTTCCCAAGCAAATATCTAGGCAATTAATCACATCCACACAATATATTCTTCCCCTGTGGGGATTTTTTGGTGTAAAATATGCACAGGTGAAAAATACTTTATGTATGTAAAATGCAAATACTCTAAAATTATTTGAAAATAAAAGTAAACAAGTTGCTTCTCTGCTGCAAAGTATAACACAGCTGATTTACCGTCCTCATGTAAATGCTATAGTTTGGCTCTTAAATGTCCCCAAAAGTCCACGTGCAAAAGGGTTGGTCCTTACTTGGTGCAACTGGAACAGAGGGAACCTTTAAGAGATGGGGCCTAGTGGGAGATCTTGAGGTCACTGGGGGTGTGTCCTGGAAGAGGATTGGAGGCCGGCACCTCCCTTCCACTTCCTCTTTCTCTTCCTGGCCACCATGCTTATGGTCCCACGGTCTGCTTCACTCAGTCTCCAAAACTGCAAGCAAAGTGAACCTCTCCTCTTTGTGAATCGATTATCTCAAGTACTTGTTACAGGGACAGAATGCTAACTAACGGGGAACATCACCATTTTTCGTCTAATTGCTCATATGCCAAATAAGCGGCACAGTGTGCTAAGAGCTCAACCACACTGAACCTGTCTGATGAAAACCCAGCAGGGCATGCAGGCGCTCTCAGAAACCCGGAAACCCAAGGGCTTGGTGTGCAGTGGTTTTATTCATTGGCTATGGCTGCTGCAATACAAGGCGACTTACAACAGCAGAAAGTCACTATCTCCGTTACAGAGGGAGAAACCCTACCTGTAGCTGTTGGCAGGGCTGAACTGTCTCCAAAGGCCCCAGGGGAGGCTCCTTCTCTGCCTTTCGCAGACTCTGGTGGTGGCCAGAAATCATAGGCCTTGCTTAGCGTGCAGCCACCAACTTCTGCCTCAGTCTTCATTGGGCCTTCCTCTGTGTGTGTCTGTCGCCTTGCCCCTTTTCTTCCCCTTTCTTCCTCTGTCAAGTTGGGAAGAGTGTGCCTACCTCAGGTGGGACTTCATCTTAACTCGATTGTATCTGAAAAGACCTTATTTTCACATAAGGTCACTTTTACAGGTACCAGGGACAAGTTCCACATATCCTTTTGAGGACAAAATTCAAGCCACAGCAGTGTCCTAAACAAGTATCTACATTAGAGCTTGTGGTTGGGAGGAGATGACAATGATTATTCATAGGGCATCGATTCCTCCATCCTGCAGGTAGTCTGAAAACCCTGGATTTTTTTTTTTTTGTACAGGAATTGAACTCAGGACCTTGTGCTTTCGAGGCAGGCCGCAGAACCACTGAGCTAAATCCCTGGCCCTGAAACCCCTAGATTCAAAGGCAAACTAGCAGTGGTGCTATGCACACGCCTCCTCCTCCCTCTCTAGGCTCGGAATCCATTTCTACAAGTGAAGTTCATCCAGACAAGAGGACTTGGCAAGCAGAACGAGCATTTCCTGTAGATAAACGCTGAAACCCAGCCCCAGACGGACCTGCTGAGCCAGAATTCGCATTTTACCAGATCTCTGGATAATTTGGTGCACATTAAAGCTTGAAGAACCGTTAGCACAGTCCTTATGGCATAATAATTCACCAATAAATGCTAATCTCCTTTACTCATAAACACTCAGAAAGCACTTAAATAGAACAGCAAACTTTACGTTGAATTTAATAACTTTGGACTGAAATGAAAATAACAAGAGAGGGAAATGGGTCGCTCTTAAGCTAACTTCCTCCGCCACAGACAAACTGGCTAAGAAAAACAGGCTGGTAGCAAGACACTCTCTTTACTCTTTTGGGTATTTCTGATTTTCTTTTTATTTGAAGAAAGATTGATCAGATCTGGTAGGGAAAAGAAATCTAGCAAGGAAAGATAGCTCAGATACTTTTAAAATAAAAATGGTGGTATTAACCACCCTGAAAACTGAAGACATTGGGTGAATGTAGTGACTGCTCCTTAGCCACAAGCTACATATTCCGAAGATGCCTGAGGTGTAGATATTCCCAGCTGTATGCAATGTTTATTCCTATACATCCAGCTGTGTGACAAGGTTTAACTCATCAGTTAGGCACAGTAATAGACAAGCAGCATAATAAGATAAAAATTCAATTGCCAGCATGAGTATTGTGCTTTGGGTTTGTTATGATGTTGTCAGTTTTGTGCTGTGGGTTGTTATGGTTTAGATCTGCAATGTTCCATAAAAGTCTCATGTGTGCTGTGCGGATTTTGGAAGGTGACTGGGTCACAGGGATGCTACACTCATTCATGGATTAATCCATGGATGAGTTCACAGCTACATGTGGGCCGCTGTGGGCCTGACCTGGAAGGGAGCGGTCTCCTCCCTGACTCCTCCCCTCTCTCTGATTTCTGGTTCTCATAGGAACCGTAGGTTCAGCAGCTCTTCTCTGCCATGCCCTTCCACCATGCTGTTTCTGCCTTGGAGGCACCTGACCCTATATGTACTGAACCCTCTGAAATTGTGAGCCACAATAAACCTTTCCTTCTTAACTTACGGGTATCAGGCATTTTGTCCCAGTGTTGGGAAATCCACAATTACAGGAGTCATAAGTAAAATCAGGGTTATCCAAACACAGGAACTTCTGTACTGTGACTGTCGACCTGAAAACCAAGATGGTTACTAAGTGACTAAGGAACAGGCAGCTTGTACTTCATGGATAAATTGGAAAAAGGCACAACTTGCATCCCAGGTTGGATAGGGCACAAATTTCATCATGTCACTCACAGCAGTGTGCAGTGTTTTATTTTTGTAATTTTCCAGGTCAAGTTTTTGGATCATGGTTGGCTGTGGCAATCTGAAAATGCAAACGGTTAAATCACAGGTGAGGAGGGTTACTGTTGAAGGCCACAGATCCCCGAACCTGGGGCAGAACCGGCAAGGGAGTCAGCTGAATAGAGGCTACAGACCTGCTCACCTGAGGCAGAGGCCATGGGGGCCAGAAGTAGGTAGGAACATTGAATCCATAATGGTGATTAATTCCCAGACTCCAAGGGCAGTCTAGTTTGACAGTCAAAAATTTCCAGGGACCTTGATTTCGGCGGAAGCCACATTTGCTTGGATTTTTACCTCCAGATCCCCACCAGGGCCTCATGAAGACTGGAGAAAAATCCCTTGTTTGGCCAGAGGAAGGAAGTGGCTACTGTGAAAAATTACACAGGGGATTCTGTTCAATAAATACAACCCAGAATGAGAAAAGACCACCGGAGCCTCATCCAATTACAGGGGAAAGAAGTTCCCCAAATCCAGTCCCCTCTGGCCTGTCTTACCTGAAGGGAGAAAAAAGAATCTCTGAAATGCTTGTGTGGGGCCAGGGATTTAGCTCAGCCGTGTCGCCTCCTGCCTTGAAAGGGCAAGGTCCTGAGTTCGATCCCTGGGACAAAGAAAAAAAAGAAACGCTGTGTGGGACATGGTCCAAGGGCACAGGCTCTCTGACACACTGAGCTCTGATTATAGGGCTAGGGAATGATTCCACACTCGACACGTTACAGCAAACAAGAAGGTTCCTGTTTAGTAATGGGCTTACAGGTAAACGGACTGCCAGGATGTCAAAGAAGGGGTTCCGATTCCCCAGGCAATAAAAACAACGGAAATGAAGGCAAAAGGAAAATGAAGCTTCTGAAACCCATAACTACAGCAAATAGAAATTGCAGCCTAACTTCCAGCCTGATGAATGCAGAACTACCAGCAAAGTCCTATCTAATTCAAAGTACGCACGGCAAAGAAATATTTGGAAAAATCTTCAACACCACTGGTCATTCAAGAGATGCAAATTAAGACAACATGGAGATTCCATCTCACTCCAGAAAGAACAGCTATTATCAAGAAATCAGCCAATAACAAATGCTGGCGGGGGTGTGGAGAGAAAGGAACCCTGCTCCACTGCTGATTCAAGTGTAAACTGGAGTAACCACTGTGGAAATCAGTATGGAGAGTCCTCAGAAACTAAAACTAGAGGTTCCATTTGACTCAGATATTCCCCTTCTAGGTATCTTCCTGAAAGATTTAAGAGCATCATACGATAGTGATATATGAATACCCATGTTTATAGCAGCACAATGTATAACAGCTAAGTCTAGGAAGCATTTATCAACAGATGAATGGGTAAAGAAAAATGTGGTATTTATATACAATGGAGTATTATCCTGCCACAAAGAAGGATAAACAAGTCACTTTTAGGTAAATGGATGCACCTCAAGATGATAATCTCAAGTTAAATAAATCGGACACACAAGTTTAAATATCGCATTGTTTCTCTTGTGTGAGAAACCCAGAGGGTAAATAAAGAGCAAAATACAGGATAGACACTGAGAAGTAGGAAGAACGTGTTCAAATGGGAAGGGGAACAAGAAGGACAAGGGGATGGAAAAAAAAGGAAAGGCGATTTTTAAAAAGATAATGGAAGAAAAAAAGGACAACAAACCTTATGTCGATGGGGAGGGGAAGAAGTGTTCAAAGGAAGGGAGAGGTAAGATACATTGCATACAGGTATAGATTCTGTGTGATGGATGTGACCATCACATATGGTAAATATATATTACTGAAAATAATTTTTAAAAAGAAAAAAATCCTATCTACTTCAGTTCCTGTTGCCCAGCATATCACATCTGGCTTTTACCAAGAAGTTACAAGGTATGTCATAAGGCAAAGAAAAAATTTGAAGAGACAAAAGTAAGCATCAGAGCCATGTTCAGACATGGCAGAGCTTTAGAACGGCCATTCGGGCATGTCAGAGAACTATGATTTAAATGCTGAGGGCTCGAATGGAAAAAGTCAGCACTCTGCAAGACACGTGGGCAAAATAAGTAGTAAAAGGAAGATTCTGAGAAGAAAAAGCCCAAATCTTAGGAAATCTTAGAAATCAGAAATATTTTTGCAACATTTTTATTAGAGAGATGAAGAGTGTCTTCAACGGGCTCACTCAGAGACTGCAGACAGGCCAAGAGAAACTTCCCAAAGTGAAATGAAAAAAGGAAAAAGAATTAGCAAAGAGAAAGGACCAGAATACCTCAGCACTATGAGTCACTTACAGTAAGAGGTGTGACAGATATGAAGATATGTACATAGACCCAAGGCAGAGAAGCAAGAGTGGAAGGCACAGATGACAAGTTAACATTGTACATTATTAATAAAAATGAAACCAGACTTATGGTTTAGATCTACAATGTCCCCCCAAATATCATGTGTTCAGAGGCTTTTAGAAGTGACTAGACGGGGTGGGGTGGGAGTGCCGACCTCATCGATAGATGAAGCCACTGATGACTTCTTAGGTGAATGGGCGATAAGAATCAGGGCCTGGCTGCCTAGTGGCTGGCGCCATAGCCGGGAAGGGAGTCCTGGCCCTGCCCTGGCCCCTGGTTTCTCCTGTTCTTCTGGCTCCCTGGAGGTGAGTAGCTTTCCTCCAGTCAGGCAACCATGCACTGATTCATCGGAAACTGTGACCGAAAATAACCTTGTGTCTTTTAGGTTGAACGTGTCAGGCACTTTTCCCCAGCAACTAAAAGGAAACTAATGCACCAGAGATTGAAGACACTCAGAGGACACTGAGCAGGACAAACACCCCCAAAATCTACTCTGAACCATGCATTCAAATTGCAGAAGGCAAAGGCAAAGAGCAAATCATGAGGGGCTTGGGGTGAGGGCTTTCTCTGTGGAGAGAGGAACAATGGAAAGACTCACATCAGACTTTTAGTAGGTAACAAGGCAGCAAATAGCAAAAAATTCAGTTTTGAAAGGAAAAACCCACCAGCCTAGAACTTTGTATCCAGTAAAATTATCCTTCCAAAGAATGGCTATCATTAAGAAATTGAATACTAACAAATGTTGGCAAGGCTGCAGAGAAAAAGTAACCCTTCTACACTGTAAGTGGGAATGTAAACAACCACTATGGAAATCAGTACCGAGAGTCTCCAGAAAACCGAAAGTAGAAATGCCACTTGACACCCAGCTCTCCTCCTCTGAAGTGTCTTCCCAGAAGAGCTAACGGCATCATATCACAGTGCTACACACACACCCCCATGTTTATAGCAGCACGAGTCATAAAGGCTAAATGCCGGAAGCAGCCTGTAAGTCCATCAACAGATAAATGGGTAAAGAAAATGTGGTATTTATACAGAATGGACTACTTCTCTTTACTAAAGATGAGATTGGGTCCTCTGTAGGAAAAAGGATACACCTTGAGACCGTAATGTTAAATGAAATGAATCAGGCACATGAGTTTAAATGTCACATGGCTTCTCTTCGATGAGAAACCCAAAGTATAAGTAAAAGCACAATAAAAGACAGATAACAGGAAGTGAGGAGACAGATTCCCTTCTCAAAGGAGACAGGGATTAATGGAGGAGATGGAGGAAGAGGGCGAGGGAAGCGGAATAAAAAAGGAATCAGAGAGGGTCACATACATGCAGCAACTCCCTACAAGGAATGTAAACATTATGTGCTACAAACACGTGCCAATTAAAAATCTGTAAATACGAGTGAAGAGACATGAAGACTTTCTCAGGTAAACCAACATATGGGAAAGTTGCTGCCACTTCTCCTGCTGTTCTGGTTTGGGTCTGGATGTCCCCTCAAAGCCTCCTGTGGTCATAGCCTTGATCTAGAGTGTGTGATGCTGGAATTGATTCACGGTGCAATGCTAGGCCCGAGGGCACTAGGATTAAGGGTGCGAGAGCCTCCAGCCCTAAGTAGTCTGAATAAAATAAAAGGGGGCAGGGAGACACTGTTAACTCTCGTTACCTTTGCTGCCTTGTGTGAGCCCTGTTGTTTCTCCTCTGCGATGCGTGTTTGCCATGCCAGCCTCAGAGCCAGCTGATTATGGACTGAAACTTCTATGAACTGCAAGCCAAATAACCCCTTCCCTTCTAACCTTGGCTGTCGGCAATGAGAGAAAAGTAACACACCTGCCTTGCATAGATGTGCTGAAATACATTCTTCACAGTCCAGGAAAAGGCAGTCAGTCAATGCTCAGAGAGGAAAGGACCAGAGAAGGAACATATGCAGAAGGTCCCTAGGGTGTCCTTACATGTCCTACCTGCTGACAGTTGAATTTCACCTAAGCCAGTTGTTCCTGCAGAGCAGAGACGGTTAAGAAACCTGTTTGTTTTCAGGGAAATGACTAACCTTGAAGAAACCCCCTTCTCAGGTGGCTTAAAGTTCACTTAGGGTCCCCTTGTGTGCCCTTCTAGACACGGCCCTCCAGAACCGTGTTCTCCGCCTCACACACTGGTGAACTATTTTGTCCCCACTTACACTGGAATCGAACGCGTGTCTGTCAAACTGTGGTCAAGGGCCCCTCACCCCGAACTTTGGCCCAGCCTTCATCCTGAACAAGAACCGAGGTCCCGAGCCCAGGCTGCCACTGGTGAGACACCCCCACCCCCACCCCCCACCCCTGTACCTGCGTCGCCTTCCCCGCCGGCTTCCCGTGCCCAGTGCTTGCCAGGCAAGGAAATGTTACGCGAAATAACTCCGACACACGCGCTTCAACATCACATAGTTTCTCCTACACGGAAAACCCAAAGTGCAAATAGATTAAAGCGCAAACAAATGGTAGATAGTCAGAAACGGAGACGGGTCCTTTGGCAAAGAGAGGTGCAGGGAGGGGAGGGAGAGGTGGGAAGAGGAGGAAAAGAAGGGAGGTGAGTCCTGTAAGCGCACCAGCTCCCACGGCGCGCATCCTCGGTGTGTACTGCGAACCTGCACCAACGAAAGTTAACGAGAAATTCAAAAGAAGAGCTGTTTGCCTGACTCTCGGGAGGCCTGAGAGTTCCTAGTCAGAGCTTCCCCACTCCTCACTACCCCAAATAGCCCTACAGCGATCCGCTTCAAACAAAGCTCCTCAGCAAGCCCAAGTTGACTTCCGACTCAGCAGGCACCGCAGCTCCGCCCCTGCTCTGGACGGCTGGGTCAGAACCTGCGCAGCGCCTCGCGCACCTCTCGGATCAGCCCTGGTCAGTGCCTACCCGGCCGGAGCACGTCTGGCCTCTGTCCCCGCAGGCGCATGAACGAAGGACACTGATCTCGCCTTGGGTGCTGCAGGGTCTGTATGTGCTTTTCCTGGGCACAGGATGGGTTTCCTGCCTCCTGAGTGTAGGGTGCCTTTGGTATTTAAAATAAAAATTGTATTTTGCTAGTGCGTTTATACTACGTGAAATGTTCGTTAATCTTTCGGAGCAGGAACATGCACACAGCACACCTCGATTCTTTCTATTCCCCTCCCTCCCTCTCTCCGACTCTAAATGCCCCTTCTCCATTTCCATCATTCTTATTTTTAGCTCGTTTATGACATATAACGCTCACATTCCTCACATCCTAAACCTTTTTCCTCCCTTCCCTCCCCCTGTCTTCTGGACCCTTTCCCATGTGTAAAAGGTCTATCACCCTGCTCCGTCTATTAGCTCTTCACTTTGCTCTTTACTTGTCCTTTCCTTCTCTCAAATGAAGGACACCATACAGTATTTAAGCTTGCATGTCTGATTTACTTCACTTAACATTATACTTTCCAGGTGCAGCCATTTTCCTAAAAATGTCTCAAATTTATCCTTTTTTTATAGCAAGTGGTATTCCATTATGTATAGGTACCACATTTTCTTTATCTGTTTGTTTGCTGATGGGTATATAAGCTGCTTCCAGGATTTAGCTATTGTCAATTGTGCTGCCGTACACATTGGCATGTATCACTGAAATATAACTTTAGCTCTTTTGGGAAGATACCTAGAAAAGGAATAGATGAGTCAGATGGAACTTCTAATTGTAGTTCTTTGAAGAATCGCTATACTGATTTCCATAATGGTTGTAATAGTTCACATTCCCACCAACAATGTACAAGGGTTCCTTTTTCACTGCAGCCATGCTAGTGTTTGTTATTTGATTTGATGATCACCATTCTTCTTTTTTTTTTTCCTTTCTGATACCGGGGATTAAACTTGAGACCTTGCACCTTCAAAGCAGGGGCAACACCACTGAGCTAAATCCTGGCCTGCCATTCTTTCTGGTGTAAGAAAGAACCATTTCCTAGAGAGGCATCGGTTTATTTATATTTATATACAGGCACACACTTTATAATCAACCAGCCTTGTGTTGCATAGGGCCTCCTAACAGTATTTCAGGAGGAATTAGATGAAAATTTATTTGTCTGAGGGGAAAAAGTTGTATTCCTTGTAGAGAACTGCACATTTTAAATAGAACCAAGGATTTTTATTTTTAAAGAAAACCAAGCTTTTTATATCTAGAGGTCTACAGTGCCAATAGCATTCACTGTATTTTTATCACAATTCATGAAGACACATTTGTATATCCTAAATGTGTATCTACATACATAATTGCAGGTATATATTGATTAATATGTATATACACAGATGGTACATTGGATATACAGACCCTACTATTTCCATTATAATGAGGTTATTTCTACAGTTTACATGATTACTTGCCTATTTCAAAGAATCAAGATAATCTATCCTTCTATCCCACTATTTTTCTATGTCTCTACTATTGTCTTGTTTAATTCATCACAGGGCACACCCTTATCATGTGCTATGATCTGAGTGCTTGCATCCCCTTCCAAAGTCCTATGTTGAAACCTAATCACCAAAGCAAAGTCATTAGGCGGTAGGGACATGACTACAGCCCTGGAGATTAGGACCTGTTGTCGTCCTTGTAGGCTGCTTTACCAAAATACCTTGGACAGGGTAACTTGTATACAAGAGAAACGCACTGCTCCCAGTTCTGGAGGTGATGAGTCCACGATGAAAGCACCAGCAGAGCCAGTGCCGGGGGACACACCCGCTCTCTGCCTCACAGATGGAGCAGCGTGGCTCTGTCCTTACATGGTGGAAAGGGTGCGCAATCGCCCAGGGGCCTTGTTCACTGGGACACTGCTGTGGCTCCAATGTGTGCGTTCCTCCAAAGTTCCTGTGTTAGAGCTTAACAGGCCACGTGAGAATATCGAGATGGGGCGTGTTTACGGAAACAAGTTATAAGAGCTCTTTGCCTCCATTACTTTTATGTTACTGGGACAGAGTACTGGACACCCACAAGTCGAAGGAGGAAAGGTTTATTTCAGCTCAGTTTGTACAAGTTTCAGTCCATAGCCATAGTAGGTTCCAACTCAGGGTGTCATGGCAGAGAGGCACTGCGGAGAAGAAACAGTCTGAGGCAGGGAGGGCAGGAGGCATGAGCCTGTTTTCCCTCTCTCCCTTTATATTCCACTCAGGCTACAAGCCCACTGGTTGGTGCCACCCCTACCCAGGGCGGGGCTTCCATCTTTGGCGAACCCATTCCACACCAATCCAATCTGTGGATAATCCAGTTATCACACCCATAATGCTACATCATACCCCCACCATCCAGCCACCTCCCAGAAGCTCCAGCTCTGAGTGCATGAGGCTCTGAGGAGACATCTAGATATATGCCATAACTCTCATACCTATGTGCTTATCAGTAGAAGTAGCGTTCTTACGGAAGGTATTAAAAAGCGAGTCCGACTGTTTTCCCTTTTGTTCTCCATCTCATCCACTATGTGGACACACAGTGTTTGCTCCCTTCCGAGGCTGCACCAATGAGACCCTAACACACACAAATCTGAGAGTGACTTAATCTTAGACCTCCCAGCCTCCAGAAACATAGTTCTGCCTTATAAGCTACCCAGTTTTTGGTAATATTTTACAGCAGCCAGTGTTTGTCAGCTTACATCACTGTGACAAAACACCCAAGATGAAGAACTTGAAAGGATCAGAGGATTATTTCGGCCCATGGTTTCAGAGGTTTCAACCCGAGGTCACGTGGCTTCATGTTTCTGTGCCTGTGTTGGGGTCGAGTAACCTGGTGGGGAGAGAATGGCACAGCAAAGCCGCTTACCTTATGGCAACCAGGAGAGGGAGGGGAAGGGCATGGGGCACAAAGGAGAAAGGGACCGGGCCTAAATACACCCTTCAAAGACACACACTGATGACCCGTTTCCCCCAGCTAGGCCTACTTCCCAGTATCTGCCTCACTGCCCAGTAGTCCACTAAGCTAAATCCATAGTGGATTCATCCATTCCAAAGGTCAGGGACCTCAGGAGCCAGCCAACAGCCAAAGGCCATTTCTGAACGCTGCTGGCTTCTACACACAAGCTTCGGGGAATACTGGAGATCCAAACTAAGTTCGAATGGACCAAGACATTAATCTTCTTTCTCATGCTTTTTCAAAAACGTAATTCACAATTATGAGATCTTCTCCATAAAACCTCAAGTTAGTTAGTGAGTTCTAACATACACATCCCCAAAAGAACTTGGGACTCTCAAAGGAATTGCATTAAGTTTTTAATCGGACTTGGGAAGAACGGGCATAATTCTGATGTCGACTACTCACCTGAGAAAGTAACTTCTGTTTTCCATTCACTTGGCCTTATTCTGCAGTTCAGCCACGCTTCATCATAAAGATTTTGTAACTTGATGAGGTTTATTCTGACGTATTTTATGGCTTTTGTTGCCACTGTGTAGAAAACTTTATTATTTCATTTAATAGGTTTCTGCTTGCTCAAAGGGGAGTTTCTGGTTTTTCTTTTTTCGTTTTTTTTTTGAGACAAGGTCTTACTATGCAGGTTAGGCTGGCCTTGAACTCAGTGATCCTCCTGCCTCAGCCTCCTGATTACAGGAGTGTGCCACCATGCCCGGCTGTCTGGCTTTTCTCTCTCATCAACTTTGAGCAAAGCCTTTTAAGGAACTAAGTTCTAACAGGGAGGTACCCAGACTCTCACTATTTTCTACCATCTTTGTGTGTGTGTGTGACAGCATCTCTGTATAGTTGAGGCTGGCCTCAAATTCCTAGTGATCCTCCTGCCTCAGCCTCTCAAATGCTGGGCCCTATCATCTGAAAAGATCAGTGGTGTGTTAGTTATTTCTCTCTCATTGCTGAGACGAAATACCCAACACCCAAAGTAAAGGGGAGGTTTATTTAGCTCACAGTTCAGAGGTTTCAGTACATAGGTGCAACAGCTCAGAGCGGCAGAAGGCAAGGGGATTTAGCAGCGTCCTCCCGACGCTCTCCCAAGGCGGGCAGCGCTCGGGCCCCTGGTCCAGGCCTGGGCCCCTCTCTGAGGCGGGATCAGGTAGTCGGGCCCAGGTGCGCTGCAAGCTGCAGGCGGCCGCTCTGCAAGGCGCAGCGAGCCCCGCAGCAGGCGTGAACGGCGAACCCGACTCCCGCATGCTCCACCTCGGGATCCTCCGGTCACTTCGGAGAGCTCCTAAGCAAGGGGATCTGCCCGGGGCAACTGGGGCAGTTAGGCATGGCTGAGCCAGGCAGCTCCTAGAAAATAACGCCACCAAGTAACTCCTGCCAAGGTGTGACTTAAATCACACTACAGGGTGATAAATTCTCGTACCACAACACTGAAGTCCAGTCCGGGCAAAGGGATAGACTCCAGCCCAGCTTCGGGCCTCCGCCAGGAAACACGGAAAGAGCCGAGCGCGTTCGGATACGGCCGCCAATCTCCGGCCACCTCCACCAGAGGGCGGACCCTTTGCGTCGGCACGTTCCGCGCAGGGCATTGTGGGAAGGGCGGCCGGTGCAGCCGCAGCTGCCATCTTAGCGACTCCTTGCGTTGCGGCCTTCCCGTCGGAGGTGGCCTGCGTGGCGGTGCGGACCCGCGGAGGGACACAGACGGCCATCCGGGGGGCAGCGCGCCCTCCCCGACCTCCGCAGGTCAGCCAGCTCGCGTCCGGAGGAGCGGCGAGGGGTGCGCGCGAGGGGCCGGAGGCCGGCGGTGGTCGGCGCGCCGCGCCAGGATGGGCCGCTCGCGGAGCCGCAGCTCGTCGCGCTCCAAGCACGCCAAGAGCAGCAAGCACAACAAGAAGCGCAGCCGCTCCCGCTCGCGCTCGCGGGACAAGGAGCGCGTGCGGAAGCGCTCCAAGTCCCGGGAGAGCAAGCGCAACCGGCGGCGTGAGTCTCGTTCGCGCTCGCGCTCCACCAACGCGGCGGCGTCCCGGCGGGAGCGGGAGCGGGAGCGCGCCTCGTCCCCGCCCGATCGCATCGACATCTTCGGGCGCACGGTGAGCAAGCGCAGCAGCCTGGACGAGAAGCAGAAGCGCGAGGAGGAGGAGAAGAAGGCCGAGTTCGAGCGGCAGCGAAAGATGTGAGCGGCGGGGCCGGGGCCGGAGGCGGCGGGGACTGGAGCGGGAGCGGGAGCCCCAGCCCGAGCCCGAGCCCGCCCGGGGCGGACGGGCCACGCGGAGCCCGAGCAGGAAAGTCTCCAGGCCAGAAAGCGATTTTGGCGCGAGAGCGAGCCGAGTCCCGGAAGTAGGGGTGGAGTTCTCTGTGCGGTCCGAGAGCCACCGGGGCCGGGAAGGCGGGGGAGGAGCCAGCAGGAGAGGCGGCGTGGAGCGAGGGGCAGGGAGGGAAAGGCTCCCGGGGTGGTCCACCCCGCACAGTTTGCCACGGCGTGTTCCTCTCAAAGGCGTGCTGTTTGCTTTTCTTTCTCCGGCCTGTATCGCTCCCTCTTTATTGAGAGATAAAAATCTGAACACACTGGGAGTGTGCAGCGCGATCAGTTTGACCTGTGAATTCACCTGTGTGCCCATCATCCCAAACAGCGTATTTCTTATTATGCTGGTGCTTTGTATGTTTTTAGTAGGCCGGTGCAGTCTTTTTGCTTCTTCCTGTAGTGTATTTGTTTAAAGACGCTTGAATATTCGTTTTCACATTTGTCTTGTTTACATGCTGAATTTTTCTGTAGGAACAATGAAGGGTCCTTATTGGAAATTTTGTTTGCCGAAAGTCACGTGATTTTGAGAGTGGCCGGCCTCTCAGGTGTACTTAGATTTAAGAGTAGATGCGCATAACGCAAACTAAATGGACTTTTGGTTTTTAAATGTAGTTTTGTTGTTTTTACTGGGCACTTCGGTGCTCAGGGTATTCAGTTATACTGGGCTAGAGGAGCTAATGTGCTAGCTTAACTCCCTGATTAACCAGCCATCTTCGTACAGTTCTTCAGTGAGTATTTCGAAAGTGATTATAAGGAAGGAATATTAGGAAACTTACGCTTTTTCTAAAAGGAATTTATATGTACAGAAATGCCTGGGGGATATATTTTTCTGCAGTTGGGTTTGTACTGTAGACTTTTCAGCACACCTTTTTTCCAAGCGTAACTAATATTACCAAGGAAACTAGAGCTGTTTTGCTGTCAGCGCTTCTTTAAAACATGTGCAGCTCTGACTTGGAATGTGGTACTTGGTATTGTGGTCAGTGAAACGTGAAAACAAAGGTGAAGTAACTTTTTCCACAAACCTTGGTATTTTTGGGAGGGGGTCTGGAAAAGACCAATAAAGCTGTCTTTTCAATAGGACTGTGAAAAATTACCTAAGACATCGAGATAATTTTTTCACATGAAAAAAAGGAGACCTGCAGAGACTAATTACAGTAGTTGGTTTCACCCAGAAAGCTAAGAGGAATAGGAAAAGTGAAAAGAAACTTGATATGCAAAGAATTAGAAGCATTTAGCAAGCTACACATGGACAGTAAAGATGTAGGAATGAAGCACTGGGAAAGAGCAGTTACGTGGTTCTGGGTTAAGCTGGCAGCATTTGGGAGGAGAAAGGGCAAGGGAAATAGCCACCTGAACACTAAATTCCTTTGTACCATGTGTACACTACCGAATGTGGTCCAAGACTTTGGAAATACTGCAGAGAAAATATGAAAGACACGGGCTGTGGAGTGTTGAGAATAGGGAGTAGTGTCTTGTGTACAAATCCCTGTTGTTGAGTTTGTTTATTCAACTGATGTTTAGTGCACATTTAATCGGTACCAGGCACTATGTTAGGTGCTGTTAACCATAAACATGCTTGGCCCCTTGTAAGGTCTTGGTGTAGTTCAGAGATAACAGTAATAATACAGTGTGCTAAATTCAGTGGCAGTGATAAAGCTGCTCACATAAAGGAAGCATCCTGATGGGCAGGCAATTGTTCTACAGATCAAAAATACAAGAAGATAAGACTGTGCGGTTACTGCGATAGGAGGATATAGGTGAACCAAAGGCCAGAGCCTCCATTCCCACCCCTTCCAGAATTAAAGAGCTTGAAAGGGAATGGTTTCAAGATAACCAGGTGATGGTCGTCACAGCATGAAGTGCTCAAGTACAGTGCAGTACTGAAGTCCTGGAGGGCCCGGAGAGGTGGAGGCTGGGAATCTTGGAGGGTTTTTGTATGCCATAAAAAGTTTTGATTTCAGCCTAGAAACAGGGAAGGTTTTAAGCAAGTAAATTGCATGCCCTCCTTTTAAATTTTAAACGTATCTTTGATTTGTACAGTATGGAGATTCAGTGGGTTACAATATGTCGAGGCAAGAGTAATCGAAAAGAAGGACCCATTTAAGAAACATTTAGGGCGTATGAAATTGGATGTAAGATGTAAGGGAAAGAATACACTAATGTTGGCTGTCATATTTAGAGTGTGACTATTGCTACTCATCTACCATGTTTCAGCTGCTACTATGTATCTACTAATGGCTACAATCTCAGAACCTTGATGAGTGGAGGGTAAGGGAGAGGGAGAAGTAGAGGGAGCTTCCGCTTGGCACTTCCTGTGTGGGTCCTGGTTTTGGATGTGCTGAGCCAGTCTGAGTTGATAATGGAGGGCTGAAGGCTAGAGAAACTAAGAGTGCATGGAATGGCCCAGGCAGAGCGTGAAGAGAGAAGCACTTGATTTAGGGGACTGGAAGAACCTTAACAAATGTGTGTGCTGGCCATGAGAAGCCCATGGTGGAAGCAGACCAGACATGAGAAGACACTTTAGTATTGACGGTGCTTTCAAGAAGTCTAACAGAAGATGGAGAGAAACAGTAAAAGAATAGTCATTTGTTGGGTTTAACCAGTTAGTAGCTCTGGTACAATTGGAGACCAGATTGCTTCACTGCTTAGATTTCTGAGGCCGTAACTAAATCGCCTCTGAGCTTATTTTCTTGTCTGTGAGATGGTGATGCCTGTGTTGTGAAGGTTGGAGATAGTATATTGAAATACCTGAGCAGCACTTGGCATCTAGTTGGTCTCCCGCAGTAAGGTTATTTAATTTAACTTACCTGTTGGGCTTACGAAGTCAGTTTAGGGATTGTAATCTTAGTGCATTAAAACAGAGTCTCCAACCTTTTGGGCACCAGAGATGGGTTTTGTGGAGAACAGTGGTTTCAGGGTTAGAATCTCATAGACGCCTACGACCCAGATCCCGACAAGCACAGTTCGCAGGAGGGTTCATCCCACTGCGGATGTGATAGGTGCAGCTCCGGCAGCAGTGCCGGTCCTAGGAAGGGATCGTAGATACGGGGGAAGCGTCCCTGCTCACCCGGTGCTGTCCAGCCCTGTTGGTAACAGTGAAAGGACCCATTCCAGTCTCTGGGCCAAGGGTTGGGGACCCCTTTAGTAAAAGATAGGCCTTTAACTTTTTTGAGTAGCTAATGTACATGGTTCTAAATTAAATTCAGAATCGGTCTTATCCTGGCAATGCGTGAGTCTCTCTTACCCCTCTTCTGTACCAATATTTCCACTTCGTTTTGTGTGATTTTGAGATGGTGTATACATGTTGTGTTAAGTGTTGGAGCTTAAAATGACTTGCAGCAAATCAAAAAAACTTGGCTTGCCTAGTGACTTACTCTAGCCTGTGATACCTAGGTTTGTTTGTCCTTACTGTTTAACTGCATGACACATTAAGAGTACCTAAACTGATCTGGGATCTGTACAAGTGATTCTTAGAAGATACTTAAAAGGGCCCTGTATTAGCTAAGCTACCTTGCTGTTGCTGGGACAAAATACCCCACATCCAGAGCTTAAAGAGGAGAAGTTTATTTTGGCTCACAGTTTCAGTGGGTTCAGTCTGTGGTCAAGGCTCCATGGAAGAAACAGCATGGTTGAAAGCCTGACAGAAAACCTGTTCATCAGTGCAGTTAAACTGTCAGGAAGCAAAGAGCAGGGAAGAGCCAGAGAAAACACAGCCTTCCAAGTGGCCTCATGGGACCTGCCCCTTCCAACCAGGTTACCAGGCTCACCTCTGAATGTGAGATTTGGGGGAGATAATTTAGACCCAAAACATAAAAGCTCATCCTGAAGGCTGGTATGGCTGTCTAGATGTCCCCCTAAAGCCTCATGTGGTCATAGGTGGGGCTTTTTCAGAAGTGGTTAACACTGGAGTGTGTGATGCTGGGATTCAGAGTGTGTGATTACTAGATCAGTCCTCTGATTGGTTTGGCACTGACCTCATCCTGGTAGCCTAGAGAGAGGATAAAAGGGGCAGAAAGAAAGTAGGAAGGTCTCTTGCATGCTTTGCTGCCTCCTGCCCACCATGTACTGTTTCGCCTTGTGATGCCCATCTGCCACTCCACCCTGGCCTGGAGCCAGCCGATTACAGACTGAAACCTCGGCAGACAGAGCTAAATCAACCTTTCCCCCTTTAACTTTGGTGTCGGGTATTTTGACTCAGCAGTGAGAGAAAGGTAACTAAGACAAGGCCCAAGAGGCAATTCTGTGAGTAGATTTGCTTTGGGGAGCTGTATATTATTGGGGTGAATGTTTTGAAACCAGCAGAGCACAGCAATCTGGCTGTTGGTAAGAACTTTCTAAGTTTTGTGTTTGAACTAATCCTCTTGGGGGTTATTTTGTACATGTCCTTATCTCTCAGATTTGCCTGGAGAGCCAGGTAGGGAGGGTAGTATAGTTAGTACTCTGCAGTCTGCAGCATTCATAGTCCCAGCTCAGAAACATCCGCTGAGCTTGAGAGCAGAATCAATTTAGCTTCAGCTTCCTCATTAAAAATAAGGCACCAGTGCCCGGCTGGTGGGAGGAGTCTGAGATGTAAATGGTGACGTGCTGTGCGGATCTCTTGGTGCAGTGTTTAGTACTCACTGAGGGCTGAGTAAATACTGACGGCTAACAATTGCTAAGTGATTCCTAGAGGCAAGCCCCTGAGATTGAGTTCTCACTTTGAACACCTTAACAGTTGTGGCAGTTCTGTACCAAGACCTGCCAACGTGCGCACTGTTTTATTTTAATAGCTACCGTTTGAAATTTGAACTAGAAAAAGTATGTGGGTAGGGGTATTTACATATTTTAAACTAATATGAAAAGTTTACATATGCAAAAGTAGAATATTATCCTTCTATCCCCAAATCCAGATTGAGCAGTTATCAGCCTTGCTATCCCCTTATTTCTTTCCCTTTGGATGAAACAGACCTTTTGTATTGAAATTGGCACTCGCTCTCCATTGAATTGAAATCACTAATTTCTTTAGATACTCTTTTATTTTTAGCATTGTAGAGGGTATGTGCTCTTTTCTTGAGCTCTGCTATAGATAAAAGGTTTACTGTAATCGCCCTAATCCTAAATTTGTCTGGAAGAAGCATAATGAGCATAGTCAATCTCAGGCTTTCATATACCTTTTAAAAATTTAGTTTTAGGAAGAAAATATTTAGAAAAGAAGCAAGAGTCCTCAGAATGGGGATTGCAGTTGTCTAGGACCTTAAGGGACAATAAACTTCCTTCAGTATCTACTGTCTCCTTCGTAGGAAAGATGTAGAGGATAAGTGTAGAATTGAAATGAATCCGTTGTTGAAGATACATTGGTGTTAGTATGATGTCACTGGAAGTAAGTGTCAGGATTTGAGAATGAAAGTTCTTAGGTGAGGATTGAATCTCTCCCAAGAGTAGAATTGAGTGAGATTAAGATGTTTAAGGTCACATAGAAAGTAGAATATCTACTAAACAGATCAATTGTATGACTCTCGTATCTAATATATGTCACATGAGTCATCAAAATATATACAAGTTGCAAGTTTTATTTAATTTTGGTGGATTGAAAGTTGAAGTATTATATTAATAAATTGCTCTCCTGGAATTTAAATAGACTGAAAGAGCCTCTGATTTATTCATTCACAAATTATCTGTTTGCTGTTGAACAGAAATAAAATGTGAGCAAGATACACAATTGGAAATTTTCTAGTAGTCACATCAAAAGCCAGTAGAATTAATTTGAATATATTCTTAATCTATCCAAAATAATCAATTGAAAATACTTGAGATCTGACGTTTTCCTTTGTAGCAGTCTTCAGGTACAGGGGACTGGTGGCTGTCCCGGGTATAAAATGTGCAAGTCTTCCATGATAGTCTTTGATAAGTTTTCAGCTCAGAATTTTGAGTAAGTTGGTTTATAGCATCACAGTGGCATTAAAGTAATTAAAACAGTATCATGCTTCACTGGACTTTGATCATATATTTTCATCTTTCGACTTTTGCTACCTGTAGAGATGCTTTTAATTGGAATCACTTGACAGAGGAGGAAGAGTAGAAGATAAGTTCAAAATACACAGACTAACTTCAGCAGTCTGAATCTCTGAATATCTGTGTTTATTCTGTCTTTGCTTCAGGGGTGAAGGGGAAGTGAATTCAGCCAATCTGACAGCTGTGTGTAGATTCTCCTGACGTTGTAGATCGGTCCTTACACTGAGTTACTGACAAAGAGGCAAATCCATGCATTTGAACAGCGTGTTCTCCCATGGTGAAGTTAGCGACACAAGTAGACTTGTTTCATATTTATAGCTCCTGAATGAAAGTTAATTAGGCTCTTTGTATATATCAGTGTTCCTGTAATTAGAACGTGATAAAAAGAAAAGGGATTGGGCTGGGGATTTAGCTCAGTGGTTCCGGTGCCTGCCTCGCAAGCGCAAGGTCCCCAGTTCAATCCCTCGTACCAAAAAAAAAGAAAGAAAAAGGATTTTACCTAGATAAAATGAGGTTCAGTGACTTGATGGTCTTAACATGAGTGGTGATTTAATTCTTAGGTTTTAAAAGTATTATCTAAGTCATTTTTTTCTGCTTTGCTAGTCGGCAGCAGGAAATAGAAGAAAAACTCATCGAGGAGGAAACAGCACGCAGAGTGGAAGAATTGGTGGCCAAAAGGGTAGAGGAAGAACTGGAGAAAAGGAAGGATGAAATTGAGCGCGAAGTTCTCCGAAGGGTGGAGGAAGCGAAACGCATCATGGAAAAGCAGTTGCTCGAAGAACTCGAGCGACAGAGACAAGCTGAGCTTGCAGCACAAAAAGCTAGAGAGGTAACGCTCGGTCGTTTGGAAAGTAGAGACAGTCCATGGCAAAACTTTCAGTGTCGGGTTGTGCCTCCTGCTCAGTTCAGAAAGAGATGGAATACAGACTATCTCATTCCTTTCTCATCTAAACTTACATTGCTGCGAAAGTTAATTTTTTAGCCTATTCAGAAGTGCTGACTGATACTTAAAAGTTATTTTCATAAAACTTATTTGAGGATACTTTTTTGATTTACTGGAACTGGCTTACATATTTGAGAAGTGTTTGAAACTTTTGCCATGGCTGCAGGACTTAAATTCTTCTTGGGAGGGTCGGGGGAGACAGGGCGTGGTGAAGGGAAACAGTTAAAAATCCACCTGTGGTTGCATATTCTTTTCTGTGTATCACTCTGTTGCCTAGACTGTGAGAGGCTTTTTGCCTTCAGTCAGAGCGAAAAGAGCAGGGCCTAATACTGAGTGACAGTACCTGCTTTCGGGAAATAGGCTTCTCGCTCTTCTTTTCCTTTTATTCCTTCCCCTCCCCAAATCTTGCTTCAACACGATGGACTAATTCTAGCATTCTGATCATAAGGCCCTCCATTTTCCTAATGTGTTTCAAGGAATCTTTTTAGGAAACATGTCCAGAGCATTCGTCCACTTTTTTAGTACCTACTAACAACTCCTTTTTTTCTCTAGAGAGTTATGAAGGAACAGGTTGTCCTTGTCTGGAGTCAAGCTAAACACATGATTTGTTTTGTCAGCAGCGGGAGCAGAAGTTGAAAATGTCTTTCTGTGAGAGTAATTTGCTACTGAAGCTTTATGGCTTGCACTAATTACTCCAGGGTCCTAGAGCCGGGCGAAAGCCTCCGAACACTCAAGGCAAATCGCTCCAGCACTGAGTGTCCAGCAACGTAGTTTGCGTGACGAATGTGAATCCCACTGGTGTGGCATAGGAAATCCTGTAGTTAAATTCTCTTAAACCGAAATATTTGACTTATAAAATTGATGACTTATTGTCATTTTCTGTGTCGGCATTATTGGGGACAAGTTGACATCATATTAATCTCTTTGCCTTCCAGTAAGCGTAGCTTTTGAACTGCGTTTCCCCTTGTCCTGTCTGTAGATATACATGTCTCCATTGATAGTGGATTTCACACTGCAGTATCGAATGTATGAAATTTTTATTTGCATCAGTGCTTTTAATACTAAGTTTTGGAGTAATTGTGCTATCTTGTAGCGAGTTATTAATCATAGCAAGATTTTTTTCTCTTCATTTGCTTTTTGTTTCATATTAACAGTTTTTTTTTTTTTTTTACACGGACACAACCCTCTTGACAGACTTTCCAAATATTAAAATCATTCGAATATGTATGCTGTGATCTGAACACTGCTCAAACCATCAAGCAGTCTTCATATAGTTTGCATTATACAGTTTCATTAAATTTTCCAAGAAAAGCTAAAGTGCAGAAGAGTTTTATTTCCTGACCATGCGTCCCCTGGATTCCTGAATTCCAGTTCAGACCGTAGATGACAGTCTAAGCTGCCTTTAGCAGTTGTCACCATCCGAGTGTTGAGCCCATTTTCCCCATGGAAGAAGCCCGTAGTTCCATGAAGGATGGGTTACCATTTGTATTTTTCACTAACAGTAAATGTATTTTTCTTATTAATTGTTTGCCTTAGGAATGATGAATTACATTTTTTGTTCCTTCTTACCATAAACATCTGCATTCCTCAGCTCAGCCTTCCTTGTATGTTGTTGCTTTATAAATGGTTGAGCTGCTGATGCAGGTATTGCCAAGCTAACAGTACAAATCATTTTAAAGAGGAAGCTGGCGCGTATGGCAGCCGAGGAGCACACTCTGCAGGACACTGGACAAGACAGTAAATATTCAACTTTTAATGCTGATTAAAGGAGTATAGGTAAAGAATACGTAGGTATACATAATTGGTGAGACAAATATTCACTTTATTTATATTTTATATATTATTTTTTTAATTTGGTAAATACTATCCAGTTTTGTAGTTGTCCTTGTTGATTTGTGTGATATTAAAGTATTAGTAATAATTACCAGAAAACTATCATTAGGGAGGGTTTAGTCGGTTGCTGTTTGGACTGGGAGGGATAATTTAAATTTAGTGCTAGAAACCAATTTTAGTGGCTGCACAGTTTATCATTTGTCAGACAGGAGGTAGCTGTACAGCTACCATTTAAGTCAGATCAAAAAAAGTTCAGAGGAAGATTAGTAGATATTTATGAGTAACAATAAACAATGTATTTTTCTAACATCCTAACATGTCCTCCCCTTTAGGAGGAAGAACGTGCAAAACGTGAGGAGCTAGAGCGAATACTGGAAGAAAATAACCGAAAAATTGCAGAAGCACAAGCCAAACTGGTGAGTAAACATGTATGAGAAGGATTTGGCTTTTGCTTCATTTTTCTTCTTCCAGATTTTATGAAGTGACTTCATGTTTTATAATTTGACTCTTTTTTGGAATTTAAGAACTTTGAGTTTCAGGCAAGAGGTGGAACAGTTGAGTAGATTTTTAACCCTGATCTGGAGAGAATTCCAAATTTGCAGTAGTTTAAAACAGGTTTTTTTGAGAAAGTCATATTATCACCTGTCCTCTTTTTTTAAAAATCCTAACCTCATTTGAATTTTGCTGTCTAAAAACTTAACCAAAAATGATTGATATGCAGCATTTTACTTAGCAGTAGTTGCTTTGATCACTTGAGCAGTTATAACACGGTAATAAATTGTTTCCTATTCCTAGTTTATAAACTAACCAAAAATAGACTTACACACTTGTATGATAGATATAAAAGGTAGTATAGAGCAATTTAAAAATTGTAATGAAGAGGCCTAAGTAAGAATTTATTTGAAAATAGAAAAAACACTTCTATTTTCCTTCCAACTCTATTTTTAGTATTTCTAGGTTTTTTTGAAGTACATATTAACATTTTAAAAATATATTATGATATCATAGGGTGTTTGTAAGTTTGAATGCAATCTCAGTCTGAGGAAGAAGAAAGCTAAAATTGCAGAACCATGGATAATAAGTAATTCATAACAAGAAGATAGGTATTATAAGGGGAAAAAAAATGAAAGTGAGGTAGAGAAAGAGTACTTCAAAGTAAGAACACAGCATACATCCCAGATGGAAGGAACTTGACCTGGGGGTGGTGGGAGTGATGTTTGGTGCCCAGGACTAAAGACACGGGGTGGGTGGTGTCTTACTTTTAATCACCTGGAAAAAGTCACCTGGTTAGAACTGTGTTGATACGGCCCAAGAAAGATACTTGTTGCTTAGTCATTGCTGATGGGGTGGGGGGTAGCCAAGTTGTAAACTCTTATTTCTGTTTTTAAAACATTCTGTGCATGTGCAGAAATGCACAAAATAAGACCTCAGTGGGTCTAATAATGAACGGTGGGTGCCACTGACACAGTTCACACAACATGGGAAGTTCTCATGGGGCAGTTAGTTCCAAGAGCATGATGTTTTAAAAGATAGTGTGTCCCCAGTATAGCTCTGGAAACATTAGCCACAGCAATTAGATAAGAGGTAGAAATAAAAGGAGTAAAGATAGGAAAGAAAGAAGTTAAACTGTCATTATTTGCTGACGATATGATACTCTACATAGAAGACCCAAAAAACTCTGCCAGAAGACTTCTAGACTTAATTGACAGATTCAGTAGAGTAGCTGGATACAAGGTGAACACTCAAAAAACAATAGCCTTCTTATACACAAATAACAGACTCATGGAGAGAGAAATTAGGGACACAATTCCCTTCACAATAACATCCAAAAGTATGAACTATTTAGGAATCAGCCTCACAAAGGAAGCAAAAGACCTCTACACTGAAAATGACAGCACTCAAAAAAGAGATAGACGAGCATATAAAAAAATGGAAAGACATCGCTTCCTCTTGGGCAGGAATAACCAATATAGTGAAAATGGCCATACTTCCAAAACTGCTATATAGATTCAAAGCAATGCTGATTGAAATCCCAACAATACATTTCACAGAACTAGGGGAAACAGTCCCAAAATTCATTTGGAACCAGAAGAGACCTAGAATAACAAAAGCAGTTCTAGGCAACAGAGACAGGGCAGGGGGTATCACTATCCCCAACTTGAAACTATACTACAAAGCTACTGTGATAAAAACAGCATGGTACTGGCACAGAAACACACCTGAGGATCAGTGGAATAGATTAGAAGATCCAGAAACAACTCCAGACATACTCAGCCACCTCACCTTTGACAAAGGAGCCAAACACCCTCACTGGAGGAAAGATAGCCTCTTTAATACATGGTGTTGGAAAAACTGGATTTCAACCTGCCAAAGATTAGAACTAGACCCATATCTATCACCGTGCACTAAACTAAGATCGAAGTGGATTAAAGATCTAAATATTAGAACAGAAACCCTAAACTTGCTGGAAGATAGGTAGAACTCTTAAGGACATTGGCATAGGAAAAGACTTTATGAACAAAAACCTCAGTAGCATGGGAACTAGCACAAAGAATCAACTGGGATCTCATTGAAAAGCTTCTGCATTGCAAGAGAAACCACCAACAGAGCTAAGAGATAACCTACAATGTGGGAAAAAATTTTTAGCAGCTGTACCTTAGACAAAGGTTTGCTATCTAGAATATATAAAGAATTGAAAATAATCAGACCCCCCAAATTCAAAGACCCAATTCAAAAATGGGCATCTGAAATGAACAGACATTTCTCAGTCAAGGAAGTAAAAGCAGCAAATAAACATGAAAAAATGTTCAACATCACTGGTCATTCGAGAGATGCAGGTGAAAACAGCAGTGAGATTCCACCTCACCCCAGAAAGAATGGCCGCTGTCATGAAATCAACCAATAACAAATGGTGGCAGGGCTGTGGGGAAAGAGCAACCCTGCTCCACTGCTGGTGGGAGTGTAGACTGGTGTGAGCACTGTGGAAATCAGTATGGAGATACCTCAAAGAACTAGGACTAGAGGTCCCATTTGACCCAGCTATTCCCCTGCTGGGGATCTTCCCCAAAGAATTAAAAGAATCATCCCACAGTGATATATGTGCACCCATGTTTATAGTGCCAGAGTGTGTAATAGCTAAAGCTTGGAAACAGCCCAAGTGCCCATCAACTGGAAACTGGATAAAGAAGATGTGCTTTTTTTTTTATAAAATGGAGTACTACTCAGCCATAAAGAATGAGAAACTAGAGACATTTATAGCTAAATGGATGCCTATTGAGGCCATACTCTTAAGTGAAATAAATAGGACACACGTGTGTAAATACTGAATAGTTTCTCTGGTGAGAAACTGAAAGTGTAAATAAGGATTAAAACGAATAGTTGATAATGGGAAATAGGAAGAAAAGGTTTAAGGAGTAGGGGAAGAGGGAGGGGTGGGGGAAGGAAAGAAGGGAAAGGAAAAATTTTGAGGAAAAAAAATGGAAACAAAGTCTATGTAAACAGGGAAGTGAAAGGGGTGAAGGGCGCACAGGGAATGGGGAAGAAAATAACCAAGTTACAGCATGTTCAGGCACAAACACCCAGTGGTAAGTGTAAATGTATTGTATACCTAAAGTGTACCAATAAAAGGATCTAAGGAAAAAAATATTGTATACCAAAATAAAGGATTGATATATTTAGTGCAAAAAAAAACAGATAGTGTGTCCCACATAAAAGACAGTGCCAGAAATAGCCTAGCGTGTAACTGGATTCTCGACGAATATCGCCATCCTGAGTATAGTGAAGCCTTGAATGAACTCTGGGTCGGAGCCTTTACTCTGCTTTCCTGAGGCAGAAGAACAACCAGTACGAGTGAGCTGTGGATCATTGTAAAGCAGCCGTGTGATAGTGCTGCTCTGGCTCTGTGCGAGGAGAGAGTCGTGCGGGCAGGACTAAGGTACTGTGTCCATCCAAGTTGTGATTAGAGGACTGAGCTTTGAGTCTGGTTTCTGAAGCCTGAGCATTCCCGGAAGAGAAGAAAAAAGGCCGGTAAGACCTTGAAACAAAGCAAGCTGGTAGAAGCAGCTTTTCTCTTAGGACGCGGTAAAGAGATTGGATTACCATAGTGGATTTGGTTTAGGGGTGGCCTGGAAACTTCTCCCCGTGTCAAACTCGCAGAGGTGCTGGTGTCTTCTGCCCCTGGGGTGGCTAGGAGCAGCGTGGTCTCCTGTGTGTGACAGCTCTCCAAGTTTACCCAGCGGGTCATAAAAGCGCAGCTTTCTGTGCACTCTTAGGGAGGTGCTGATCGCCGTATTCTAGGGCAGTATTTCTCCTAGCAGTGTAAATGGCCTGGTTGCTTCCATGTGTGAGTTCGTCCCCTCCGCGATGGGCAGGCAGCGCGGGCCTCACCCGTACTAGACTGACTGTGGACTCTACCACTGACTGCCACTTTGTGAGACCTCTACTTTTGTGAAATATAATTAGATGAATTCCTACAAAAATGACGTCAGACGGCTATAAAAACCTGTCACATAGTTGCCTTTGTGGATTGATTACAACTTGCAGGCTGTTGCTGGTCTGTGGGCCACGCTGTTCTGCAGGGCACGGACTTCAGATTGAGCTGGTGAGACTGGGGACACTTGTGACGTCGTGGCCTGGAAGGCACAGGAGAGGTGGCTTTGGGGAAGAGAGGCTTGGGGTTTAGGGCCTTCGGTAAGAGCCACACGTGCTTCACGCGTTAGCTGGCCGTGCTCAGCGAGGCTGCAGGCATAGGGCCGTTTCTGTTGGTGCTGCTGGCAGGGAGAGTGGCTGTCCTCCGTGTAGGAGAGTACAGGGCTATGCAGCGTGTGCACTGAGGCCTCCTTCCTTTCCGTTGTCCTTTCTCCACTTCTTCCTCGCAGTTTCGAACAGTACTCCTTAATTTTTGTACGTGTTTGTTGGGAAGTAAGTCAGGTATCAAAACCTCATTGAAATGCTAGGTGTGCGGGAAAGCAAGGGAGATGCAGTATTCCGTCGTAGCGGCGCGTTTGCAACTGCAGCTGTGCGGGCTGCGTGATACAGCGAGGAGGCAGCCTGCTGTCCTGACCTGCTACACGGCCCGAGAAGGTGGGGCCGGGAGGGCCAGGGATTCAGCTCGGTGGCACCACGCCTGCCTTGCCATCGAAAGGTCCTGAGTTCGATCCCAGGCACCCTTACCCCCAGAGTAGGTAAGGCAGTAAGGTCTCAGAAGTAATCTGATGTATTTACTGTGGAGACAGGGCCGACTCCAAGCGGGCCATCTGTGGTAGGAGGTATTGGACAGGTGAGGCCCCGGCCTGCTAGCCGAGGTGGTCTGAGAATTCTGAGTTGTGCCTTGGGCTGTGATAATGGAAACGCCAGAAACTAGGGGGTGAAGCAGGAAAACTCTTCGGGAAGTAGAAAGAAAGTGACGACAAGAGTGTGGAACGGGGTCTTCTGGTTCGCCGGGAAGATGGTAGTGAGGCATGCTGATGAGCGAGACAGCAGGTTCAAAGGAGAGTACACATCAGCACAGTGAAAGGCCACTACCCGCATTCCTGAAGATGTGTCCTGGGGGCCCCAGCAGGGCCGCAAAGAGCAGGCCTCGAGCAGCAGAGCTTTTGGTGTTCACGTGTGCTGTGCTCACGGAGTGTGCTGTACAGGCCGGGCCTTGTGGGTCGTGGGAATGTAAGGGGAGTAGTGGCTCCAGCTTGCAGGGAAATCCGAGTAGTCTACTGACTTTTCCTGGAGTCAGAAAGTACTTACTGACACAGGCGAGATATAAGCTAGAAAATACCCAAGTACTAACCTTTATGGTCCTAAATTGTTTTGAAAAAAAAGTTTGCACATTTAAGACAGATGTACAGTACTAGCAGTGGTATACTTTTATTTTCTACTGGTTCTGCAAGTAACGTAGCATTTTTATGATCGCATAAAATACTTAGTAAGGAGGGTGCTTTCCAGCTACAATTGTAACTTACTTTGAAGTAGGTCCTTCTGCCGAAAGTTTAAAGAGTAATGACTGTGGCAAGCAAGACTGTGTTCAAATTAGCTGAGGGCTCACTCAGATACTTGAAAATCATCCTTAAGAGCTCTAATCCATGGCTAGTTCTGCTCATATCAATTCCAAATTGTGTATCAAGGTACTTGGTTTCTCTCCATAAGAAAAAAGAATCAGCTGACATGGGTACTTTGATTTGTAAAACCAGGAGTTAATCAAATGTGCCTTGGCTTTATGGCAGGTTAACTCCTGGTTCTTGAGTTACTGCGGGCAACACATAACTTATATCTTCAAATATTTGAAGAGTTATTGTTAATACAATGGAAAATTTTAATTTTTTTTTAAGGTGATACTTAAATTTAGTTTTTCTCACCACAGTTATATATGGCCTGGGAATATCCCAGACATTATGAAATGTATATGAATCTTGTTTACGTGGAAAGGGAAACAGACTTTCAAGAAGGTGCTAGGGTTACTGTGGAGTGAAATGTTCTTTTGGGAGGCTGTGAACGACCCTCATCCTGACCCCTTTGAAGGTGGTGGGAAAGCACAAAGGCAGTTAGTCCGGGTGTGAAGGCCTGGACTAAGTGTCAGACTGACAGGGGTTTTTTTTGGTACCAAGATCGAACTCAGGTCCTTGCATTTGTGCAGCAGGCCTTGAAACCACTGAGCTAAATCCCCGGCCCTCAGACTCACAGTTTTTAATAAAATGATAAATAACATTGGCTAGAGGAAGCACAGATTACTTTGACTAGGGGTGCATTCTTTGAGGGTTTAAAATATATGCAAATTATAATTTCTGAATTTACGGGTATCTTCAATATTGACACAGTTTTCTCTTCCTTGTCAAGTTCATTGTGCTGAATACCACCTTACCTCACCTATTTAAGGAAATAAGTAGTCTCGTGTTTGACTGTTGATGATGTATCCACACAGTTAAATATAAAATAAACCAGAGTGAACTTTGCAATAAAAAGGTGGCTCTGAGGAAAGTTCTTGGAAGAACTTGAGTTTTTAATGTATCTGTGTAGTATTCTGAGAAGTGCCTCCTCTAAACATGGAGTCTGTCGTACCTGATGCAGCCTGTGAGCGTTATCTTACGCAGCCCAAATAGTAGGCAGGAGTGTCCTCGATGTGATGTGACTGGGATGGAGGCAGGCGCCGCAGAGAGGCAGAGAGGCTTCCGCACAGCAGCGGGCAGAGGCAGGGGGAGATTGGAAGGGTGAGGGCGCCTGGAAGCCCTGGAAGCTGAAGCCGGGAGCAGCAGGGCCTCCCTAAGCCTCCGCGGGGCGCAGCCTTCGGAGCTTCGGCTCTAGCCTGCTGCTCCTGATTTTAGGGTTCTGCCTCAAGAGTAAAGTTTTTATCCTTTTGAGCTATAAATGTCACATGGTTTGGGAACTGGGTACGAGCTGGGAGGGTTTTGCAGAAAATACGAACATTGCTTTAAAAGGACTTGGCAGAAATATGGACTTCTGGTTAGGGCTCAAAAGCAATTGAAAACCTGTGCTGGCAATTGAAGGAGGACAGGTTCTTTTACAAACACTAGTAGGAAACCTAACTGAGTAGCGTCCCACAGCTCCACGTAAGGCGCAGTGCAGAGTTCACGTGAAATGTTGAAGGTGCGGTCTGCCTGCTGCTGCAGGGTGGAGCGACAAGAAGAGGTTTCTAGTGGCTGCTAGCCTTTCTGGCTGGAGAACGTCACTCCGGTATCCAGGGCCACTGCTCTCTGATCTCTGTTCACCTGCCCTCAGGCCTGCATACTTTGGGGAGTCTGATGGCCCCCCCTTCATCATGCCCTTGCTGCCCATTAGTCCTCCTTGGTGCATTTCTGTAACAGCCTTAGAAACCACCTGGTTCTTAGGACATTTTCTGATGCTGTAACAAATACCACCAGCTGGGTAAAGTATGCAGAAACGGAATTTCCGTCTTGCAGCTTCAGCATCTGGTGAGAGCCTTCTTGCTGCAGCAGCACAGGGCAGAGCGCTGACGTGGGAAAGCGTGCTTGGGAAGAGGGAGAGCAAGGCACCTGCAGCCCCAGCCCTGGGCCTTCTGTGGCCCCCAGCAGGCCACTCTGACGCACAGCCCTCCCCCAACTGGCGGTGGCATCCAGCGAGCATCTGGGAGAAGGAGAGCATTCAGAGCACAGCAGGCTTCGGCAGGGCACGGCAGCTGACAGGAGGGAACTCGGTCTTCTCTGAGCAGCCCCATCCTCGGCTCTTGCTGAGATGACTGAGGGAATCCAGGCCCGGGCTCTGCAGCAGCAGCAGCGAGGCCGCCTGGACGCAGCTGGCGACGTTTAAACTTACTTACGCAACTCGCCAACCTCTTCAGTGACGCTGTCACTGCCTCCATCGTCAGTCCTGTTTTGAGCCATCTGGTTTGCGATAATTTTTTACAGCAGGCACAAGAAATTAGCACAGTTGGAAAGAGAGCAGGGCAGTTAGTTTACAGGAGAGTAAGTGTATGTAAGTTGAAATGGCACAGTACTTAGGATACTAATAGTGGTGTCCATGTAACCACTAAATGTAAATGTCACGTATTTTCATTTGAAATGGAGTGGTAGGGAAGTGTGAGGTAAAGATTTTCAGCCAGTGCCAGAGGCTTGTTCCTTGACCCTGTGTTAATGTATTTAGTGCAACAGTTTTATTTATTTGGTGGGGTTTTTTTGGTACCAGGGATCAAACTCAGGTCCTTGCGCTTGCACAGCAGGCGGTGAAACCATTGAGCTAAATCCCTGGCCCTAGTGCAACAGTTTTAAAAAATAACTTTCTACATCCTCCGATCAGTGAGTGCATTGACAGTGTGTAGGGTAGCTTCAAGGACAGAAACTGGAAACAACTGAAAGCTTTCAGAAGACGGGGACTTGCATTCATAAAGCAGCAGTTCTTAGAAACTGCAGAGAGAACTGGCATTGAAGTTGTGGAGTAGTACGGATTGTAGAGGGATGGGAAGGGTGAGGTTGTAGGGACCAGAGAAGACCCTCTTGGTACAGTTGCAGAGATCACCAGCGGTATAAAACAAAGATAGGCAGTGGCCCCAAGAAAAGTGAATACAGAAGGTTAGAAGAGCCACTTCTAGGCAGTACAAGTCCTTTCCTGAAATTTTAGAACATAAAAGTCTAAAAAACCCAGAAAGCACCGTATTTCTTCTGACAGTATTCCAGAGCAGTGTCTCTGAGCCCTAAGCAGTGATTAGATCAGTAATGGAATCATTGTTGGGGGTGGGGGGGTGAGACAGGGTCTCACCGAGCGGTTCAGGCTGGTCTTGAACTCAGTGTCGCTCAGACTGGCCTGGAACTTGGGGAGATGACAGGTGTGTGCCACCACCACGCCTGGCTTAGAGTCATTGTTAATCACTAATGTGATGCTGCAGTGCAGTGCGTTGGTTGGTTATCAGTCGTTTCTGTCCTGAAGCAGTTGTCTTCCTAGAACAATGGAATCTCATCTGAGGTTGAAATTTCAAAACTGAGTTGAGGTTTTAATGGCAGCAAGAGGGTAATTAAGATGAGAGGAGAAGCAGTAAGAGGAACGGGGTGTGACCTCCGTTGATGACGCAGAACGCTCTCTCGAGGGTGGGTTTGGGCCTTTGCTTAGCCTGTGTGGGGAAGTGCAGTTGACGGGCAGGTAGCTTCATTGCCACAGGGGCGGAGGACGCTGCTGTCTCAGCCTCTACGCCTTTTAACTTGTGGTTTTCTAAGAGTCAGAAGTAATGACAGCTCTTTTCTTTTCCTATTCATTTGCTTAGCTGAAGTGAGTGGCACGAAGATGGATCAAGGAGCTAAATTAAGATGGTTGAGTGGGTCAGGATTTGTGTCTTGGAAGGTTTAAAATCCCAGAAGTCACATTTCTGAGGAGTGGCATGAACCCCAGTTGTGTCATTTTTTACGTGTGTGTGTGTGTGTGTGTGTGTGTGTAGAGCTGTGAGTGAGTCCAGTAGCCTCCCTTTCTGAAGGCATGGTTGGTTGCTAATGGATCACCTTGGTTAAATGTATAGGTGATGTAAGAACGGTACGGTAATGTTTGTAAGTAGGCTGTCTGGTTAAGGAGACGGGGTGAGGCCAGTCACCCTTTGTGGGTGCAGGCTCGGGCCTTGGGCGTGTCTGCCATACAACTCTTGTGGGTCAGCTTACTAGTTTTCCCTCTTGTGTGAATATTTTTCTTCTGCCCAAATGTGAAATGAAAGAAGAAGGGAGAAAAACAGTGGATTTCTGGCAGGTGTTTGGGTGAGGATGAAACAGTTAGTTAGGAGTCGAGGGTTTGGAAGAACACCTTTGGGCGGCTGCAGGGTCCCAGCCTCGCCTGGGGACTGGCGGAGGAGGCCGGCTTCCAGCCCAGGCCACTGCTCCCGGGGAGAGCGCCGTGGGCCTCTGGAGGGTCTCCCTCCCAAGGGTGCAGCTGCAGCAGAGTGCGTGTGTGCAGGTGTTCTGGCTTTGGCGGGGCCTTCGCCTGCTGACCGGCTGCTCTGCGGTGAGCACCCTCGGCTGCTGCTGCCTTCCGCACTCAGTCTCACCTGGGGGCCACACAGCTGGCCCTGCACGTGCCCGTGCCGTCTCCTGTCTGAAGACCTGATCCAAAAGGACATTCGATGCTTTTCTTTTCTTTAATCTAAAAGTAATTTCAGTGCAGTATAACTAGTCTTGTATTTCTGAAAGAAAGTTGCTTTACTTTAAAATTTTTAACTTTTTTGATTAGCTGATGTGCTCTTATAGTTGCAGTTTTTTTTGTTTTAAGAAAAATAAAAATTCAGTTCCTATGCTTTTCCCCATCTACCCACTTCCCATTGCCATTTTCAAAAGTTTTTATGTTTTGAATTTTTTAGATTCTTAAGATGCATGTTTGGTTAGATACAGATCCGTAGTACTTTCTTTCTCCTGTATTGCACAAAAGTGCAGAGTTCACAGTGTTGGGTGCGTTGCTTTTCGCTCACCTCTCACCTTGCAGGCTCATTGTTGTGGGGTGGGGCCTCTCCCTCCACCACCTCCCCATTTCTAAGCAGCTGCATTGTGGTCTGTTTTATAGATCTTATGCTTACAAGCACATTGTGATAAACTGGCATGTGCGCTAGCGTACCGAGTCATTCTCAGGAAGTTAACTTGCTGGCCGGAAGTGCTTTAGGAATCGCAGTTTTTATCGCACCGAAGTGTTCTTTGTGCGGATGGCATGTGCTGTCACACTTTTTTGCATTGCTGTCAGTGTGATTGGGTAAAACACGCGCTCTGAGTTCCTCCCATGGATTGAGGTCAGGATACTTTTTTGTCCTTTCTGCCTCATTCCCCCAAGTTCTCACACCCTTTCCTAGCGCTGAAGTCGAACTCGAGGAGGCGCAGGCAGAGGCTCACATGCACACCCACGGAGGGTTCACTTGCAGGCACTTCAGCGCTTTCTTGCATGTGTGGGGTTTATTAAAACTGGATAAAGTAGTTGACACATGAGTTCACTGAAGAAAATTGGAATACTTTTTGTTGTAGTTTTTAGTGGAAAAGAAAATCTCAAGGAGGTGGTAACTACAAATGGCTTCTGGCATACAGGTAGGGTTTCAGTGGAAGTCTTAGAGCCAGCGGATCCATGGGAAGGTGGGAACTTGGGCTGCTCTTCAGAGTGGAAAATGGGAAATTGGAAGTCAGGAGGGCACAGTGGTCGGGAAAGGTGAGTCTTGATATTTGTAGAATGCCTTGAAAGACAGTAGTGTGTAAGAGATTTGTGGCCCTGCATGGGCATGGTGGCAGTAGGAATGAAAATAGAAGGTAGAGCAGAGAGAATAGGAAGGAAGAGTTAGCAAACATGATGACCGATTGTCAGGGGACGCAGGAGGCGAAGCTGAGCTGTAGAGTCTGGACAGCAGAGCAGGCGGCGTCAGGACAGGCTCTGGAGCACTCTGGATTTTGAAGGGGCGGTAGGATCCTGCCAGTGGCGTCCCGTAGCGGCTGCAGGTGTAGTGCAGGAGCGAGGAGCGAGGAGCCCCTTGTCCGCCGTCTGTAGGGTTTTCACCTGGCTGGCTTGCCCACCAGCACTCCGCTGCTTTCCTTCTGTCTCCACTGTCTGGCTATTTGAGTGCAGTGGACGTGCTGCACCGCCAGTCTTCTCCACGGCAGTCTCCCCCACTCTGCAGCCTGAAACACTGTCTGTCCTTCCATATCCTTCAGTGGAGAGACCAAGGGTCCGGTCAGTAGAGCTCCTTAGTGCCCTGTGGTGCAGAGTGCGGGAGGAGCTCTGTCCTGCTGCAGAGGAAGGGCGCTGGCGTTAGTGTTACTGGCCATATTGAAATAGTTCCATAAGAATAATGGAGATAGCAAGGGTGTGAAATTTGACTTCGAATTGGAATAGCAGGGTAGCCCAAAAGAGGCAGTGAATGCTTTAAGATCAAGATCAGATCTTAAGGAAGGGAAGGGGGATAAATGTGAAAAGCCTTGAAAATGCAAGGCTTGGAACAGCCTTTCTTACCGGTGGCACTGCTCTTCAGGGCTGTGTGGTTCCTGTGGGAGCTGGAGTCTGCATTGTAGGTGCTCAGCATTGTCTCGTCCTCTTCTGTCCAAATACCACCCCCGCTGTGCCATCCGGAATCCTCCTCCTCATTGCTCCGTGTCCCTTAGCAGAAGAGGAGTCCGGCCCGGCCGAGAGTGAAGTGAGTGGGCTCCTTGGGAGGCAGGAAGGAGAGATGGGTGGGAGAGGGTGCTTGTGAGGATAGCCGGAATTTTCTTGATGAAGAGATGAAAGCTTCTGTAGAAAAATGCAGGGAGGAAATTGCTTGCTTAAGATTCGAGGAGTTGGAGGCACTGGAGGAAGTAACGATACCATTTGAAGTTAGGTCGCATTTTATAGTCAGCTAGGTCAGAAAGTTTCCACATCTTTTCTCTCCGGGGAATTGGGTCTTCGGCTGCATATGGATGACACAGTGTAACTCTGGTGGGGATTTTTCTTGCAAGTTTTTGTATACGTTTCAATTATAAACATGATTGGTACGTAACATGCTCTTTGTTGTTGCTGTTGGTACTGGAGATTGAACTCAGGACCTTGCGCTGGCGAAGCAAGCGCAGTGCCACTGAGCTAAATCCCCAGCCCTCATGCTCTTTGAGTAAATCTGCACCTTGGTTTATAATCGACAGTCAGTTAATCTGGTCCACTGAAGGTAGAGATGGAACAAGAACAAATCCAGACTAATCTCAGGGCATGATTCATTCACATTTCATGTTCGAAATGTGTGTTTTCCTACCATTTGTTAATTTATTATTGTTCATAAGAATGTACCTATAATTAATAAGGATTTTTCTCCTCATTTCTGCAGCCTTTCACCTCTACCACTGACTGGCCTTAGGCACACTGTGAAACATGCTGTGTGCTTTGCTTCCTCTGTAGGTTGTTACCGGATAGCCTAAATGTTAGTAGCAGCAGTGTGGAGATCATAGACACTTCTGATTTTCCCTTTTTAACTTTCAGGCTGAAGAACAGTTGAGAATTGTTGAAGAACAAAGAAAGATTCACGAGGAAAGGATGAAACTAGAGCAAGAACGGCAACGACAGCAAAAAGAAGAACAAAAAATTATCCTGGGCAAGGGAAAGTCCAGGCCAAAACTGTCCTTCACATTAAAATCCCAGGATTAAACTGCAAACTGAACTTTTTACAAAGAAAAATGGAAGAACTTTGTATGGTAGCTTCATGTTGAAGTGTTTCTTTTGTTTTATTTTTTGTTTTTTTTAATTTGGAAAATCTGGAAAGTTAGCTTGTTCTAATAGGGGCTATGCTCTGCCATCCCTTTTATCCCCCCCTTAACTTCCATTGTCAAATCCTTATCAGATCATTGCGGTCTTCTAAAGACTGATGTATTTTTCATCTGTTTGGATTCTGTATGTGGTCTGCGAAAGAGATCACTGGGAAACTATGGATGGTCTGATAAGGTTTTTACTGATCCGCTCCACTGACTTCAGAGTTTTACTCTGTGTAACATCGCAATGCTGGTTCTGCTGACTTTTTGTTTTTTTATATATTTATAAAAAAATAAAAAGTTGGCCATTTACTGGAGAATTCCCGGGTTGTTACTGACCTGTGCGGTGCGCTGTTAGCCAGTGCCCTTTGGCACTGCTCTGGACGATCCGATCCCGATGCAGGTAAGGAGACGGCTGGTCAGCTCGGACGACCGTGTGCACGGCTCAGTGTTGTCTCTGTTCAGCTGGTTTTTATTTCACCGACCAAGCCAAACCAGCACTCCCCATTGTGTAAATAAATGATTTTGCTGAATAAAGTCAAGTCTTAAATTCATATGTTTAAGCAATTTTTTTTAGGGTTCTGTTAAGTCTTACAAGGGTGGTTTACTTGTTGATGGTCAACAGTTTAGAATTCCATACTTCCTCTCCTTTATACTTTTAACATAGGGTTTATATGTACATTAACTATACTTGTGAATTAGTGTTTAAGACTATTTTTACAAATACTTTATGCCAATAGAGCAATTATGACATCGAGCATTACCTTTACAAAAGATTAGCACCACCTAGAAAGATTTAAATTCTTCAACCTATGCCTCTGTTTTAGGAAATAAGTATTATCACCACAAGATACCTAAAAACTAAATAAATGCGATTGAGATTTCATGGAATATTAGGGTGTTTTCCAAGAGGGCCATCAGAAAGAATTGGCATTGTACATTTGGAAAAGGCTAAGGTAGTCAAATCATCCTTGCATGTTGATTTTTGGGACAAGCACATTGAAACTTTCTATAAGGTTTTTTGTTTCTTGCTTGTTTTTGGCTTGTGAAATCTTATGGATGACCGTTCTGTTTTACATACTAGAATCTGCCTCATCCTTACACATGTTCTTTCTGCCTGCTGGTATTAACATGCTCATTCAGGAAAAAGATGTGGATGGAATACGCTTCCTGCAATGCACAGACCTGTCAGAAAACATGTTTCCGGATTTGAGACAGTTGGGTCATTCTTTACAATTGAAAACATTTAAGCTAATGAGATGACTAAATGGTAGATTATTTTGTGCGTGCATGCTAAGAAAAATAATACTGCTTTTGTTTGAGCTCTTCGATGAGTCTAATTGTGGTAAGGAACAATAAAATCAATTTAAGTATCTTTAAAGATAGAATTTTAAATAGGCGTGAACTGTAGTGAGAACTTTCAGTGAACATACCTTTTACTCCACAATTCAGACATCAAGTTTATTTCCGTAAAGAATAGGTTGGCTATCAGTCTTTTATCTCTAAATATAGATTAGCTCTACTTACCCCATGAGTCTTAAACTTTATTTCTCTTCATGTAACTTTTTCTTGATGCAGATTCCTTGTTCCTAAGTTGTGTATTGGAGTTTCTGGAAATGTTTATTTAAAAATTGTTTTTGCTCTACTAGTGTTCTTAAATTGTATCTAAGAGAGTAGCTTGGACTAAAAATATCTGAAATCAGCTTCTGCGTGCCTTTTAATTTTTTCCACATTCCTGATGGCCACACGAGTCATGGTGTGGAGTCGCGGTGTGGAGTCGCAGTGAGCTGCCTCGTGGCCCTGGGCCGTGTGCTCTGGGGAGATGAGGGCAGGAGCTCTCCTGGGGCGCTAGCTGGGAGAGAGGGAGGGAGGGAGGATGTGCTTGGGATGGGGTAGCCAGCGTCCCGCGCTGCCACGTTGTGCTTTGCCTTCATTGTTTCCACTGCCTCTGTGTCCATATTAGAAAAGTTAACATTTTTTCCCCCGTCTACCGGTTCAGATGTTCCCTAATTTATTAAACATGCCTTTATTCAAAGTTTGTCTTCTTAGGTTGTTCTTAATGCATTACAGAATTAACTAATGACTTTGTTGATTTTTATTACAGTATTTATAATATGTAGTCATTGCCATTTATATTGTGGAGTTTGCAGAATTACAGTTGTATAAAACTGAATCTTTAAATTAGCTTGGTGTGAGGACTCTTTAATGCTTCAAATAGGGGCAGAGGCTCGTAGTTCAGCCTGACGACTTCATGTGTCTTCTTTTCCTCCTAAGCTGTACAGTTCAGGCTGGCCTTGGACTTCGTGGCGACCCTCCTGCCTCGTCCTTCCATTCAGCCCCCGAGATGCAGCTCAGTCGCCTAGGCCTGCATTTGTGCTGGTGTGTGTCCATAGCTTTCAACTGCCTCCTTCCCTAATAAAGCTTAACCTTGAGACATCAGTAGTTTTGTATTTTTTTATATTTTCCTGAAATACGAAATTCTGGCTCATTCAACTTAACCATTTCTGGTATTGCATTTTACACTAAAGGTCCTCGAATTGTTACTTAACTGTAATTTCTCCAGACTTAGGTTAGCTAGAACTTTGGGTTTGTTTCCTGTGTTCTGTACCCACAGCCAGCCAGCCCGTCTGCTCTACTGACTGGCCACGAGACATGCTAGAGGCAGGCTTTCTTGCTTCCAGGAGAGCCCTGTGGACCCTGGAGTGGTGTTGTGCTGAAGGTAGCAGGCTTCCTTCCATCCAGAAGTCTGGGGTGGGGGTGCAGCCAGGGCAGCGGCCCCTCTGTTTCTGTTGTGATGTTTTGTTGAGGGTCACTCAGGACTCACTGGCCCCGGTGGCAGTGATGGAGCGTCTGGCGGTTGGGCTGGGCTGTTCATTCTGTAGCCAGGTGGCTATCGCTTGCCGTCAGCTTGTGTCCTCTATTGGGCGGGGTGTATTTACTTACTAAATGTCGGGCTGGGGAACAGTGGCAGGGGCTCCAGAGGCCCACTCGTCGGGAATTGAAGGTGTGGAAACCTTCCCGCCCTGCAAAGCAGCAGCGCATCAGAATGCTTGCCTTTGCATCTGTCAGCCCGGCGTGGTGGTGGTGCACCCTTTTACACTTAGGTCATCCGTAGACTTAAAAATCAAATATTTCATTGGAAGTTTCATTTGAAAAGATCTGGTTTTTTGAGCCTCCAGTGGTTGATCAGATTATGTGGGAATGTATCTTGTACTACATTTTAAAACAAGCCAGCAGTAGCTCACAGCAGACCAGTTGTTTGGCACACCACCAAAGTTGTGTGCGTGTGTGCATGTTTTTAGTAGTGTGAATGCATTTTCTAAGGTTGGTACACCTGTTGATTACCAAACTAGTCACGAGGGTCAGAATACAGTGAGTGACCCTGTGTACGTTTGGATGGTGCTTCCCCATGCACCGCCGTGGGTTAAAGGATGTGTTGCACTTGGATCTGAGTGTTGCTGAACGCCTTTCAGGGTTGGGTGTTGGGGTTAGGGACCCAGAACAGGACATCATCACCACCTGTGGCTGCTCAGTAACCCTTACATTGGAACAGTGGCAGCCTTTCGTTTCCACATGAGGTGTGCACATCGTACTAGCCCAGATCTGCTTTAGAGAGGTGAGAGTTGACTGAAGCAGTACGTCTGCCCGTGACCTGCCGTCCGATGGGGCTTGGCTGACCCTCCCCAGCCCTCGGTTTTCACATAGGAAGTGGGGCCTCATGCCAGGTGCCCAGGCTACTGGGAGTCCTCACTGTGTTCTTTCAGGTATGCCGTTTTTGCCTTAATAATGCTTTTTTAAAAAGGCTGACCTAGGGACTTAAGGGGACCTGTAGTGGAAAATCGAGTATTTTGCTTCCATAGTGCAAATGTTCTTGGTCTGTAGACGAGATTTGGCACCAAGCTTCCCTGGAAGAGGAGGCGTCTTAAAGACTGATGTACTTTTCGTACATAACGAAAGTGGGCTCTAACTTCAGATGCTCCGGTGTGTAGAACTCTGGGTTTTAGAGGCAGGCAGATGGGAGGGTGCTTAGCAAAACATTTTTAAGAATTCCTGTTCAGAAAGATCTTCCTTTTGGGTAAACTGGGTAAAATGATTCTCAAAAATTCAGTGATTTGCAAGAGACATTTAAGGAAACAAGGTACAGTTTCAGGATAAGCTTAGGGCTACATAAAAAATGAGTGGCTTAGACAACACCAATATGCATCAAACTCCGTAATTTTTCAGCAGTGTTACATTTAGGTCAGGTTTACTTTTACAGAATTTCTGTATGGCAAGTTCTGTGTAAGTTCGTGGAATATTGTACAAGGAATATATAAGTTCTAAAGACCCAAACATGGGGCATTCAAAAGAGCAAAAATAGATTACATAGTAAGGTATTTTCTTGGGGAAAAAGTGATTGCCATCTTTTTATTTTTAACCCAGAATTATCCAACTTTTGAATTGCTGCCTCATTGTACATTTATTCAACTAACAAAATTGATTATCTTTGGAATCCGAAAATCTTTACGTTTACCTTAGAAACTGCCTCAGCACCAGAAACGGCAGTGTGGCTTGTGCTGAAATCCTGTTCTCGGGCATAGGTTGGCACTTCCTGGTTGGTGCGGGCCATCTCTGAAGTTTGCAAAGATTGGCGCTTTTGACTTTGACCACACTAAATCTATCTGCTAAAATAAACTGGTTCATGTTCCCTCCCACACTTACAAAAAGTTACACAGGAATCTGCGTGTACAATTTGTTGTGAAATACACACTTGTAGAAAGGAAGCGATTTTTAAACATTCACATTTTTCCAAGGTAAAATGCTTTGGATTTACTGAAACTGGTATTTTTGGAAACTCAGTTATTTCCAGACAATGCAAATTTCCTTTATTTCCTCCAGTTCACTTGGAGAGAGGATGTAGAGGTCACAACTTCAGTTTCACAACACAAGTTCGCCACCTGTGAAATGTGCTGAGCCACTCAGCGTTGGATTTCAGTGAAATCCTTAAATTTCTTCAAGCATATTGAGAGGAGTCCTTTGGAACAATAGCCCTTGCCATATCCTGGATTTTTAGCCTTGGGGCTTTACCAGTGAGTTCAGATCATATCACCTTTGGGTCTTTAAAAAAAATATTTCAAGCCAGGGATTTAGCTCAGTGATTTCGACCCCTGCCTCGCAAGCGCACGGACCGGAGTTCGATCCCCGGTACCAAAAAAAAAAAAAAAAAATTAAAATTAAAAATTCTTTCAATTGAAAGCTTATTCACAACTAAGTTACATAAAGGCTTTGTCAATTAAAGATCTATTTGGAAGAATATGAATGCAATCCGTTTTGCATGCCTCAGTGTGCTTTTGACTTAAGTATTTATAAACTTGGAACACGCTAGTTGAAATACACATTTACTGTGTTAATGTTTCAAAAACCACTACTGAGAAGGGAGCACCTGCGGGACGCTGAGGCAGGGAGATGCCAAGACCAAGCCCAGCCTGGGTAGTAGAGCAAGGCCGGCTCCGAAAGTGGGAGGGGTTTGCAGCTCTGCGAAGGCCCTGGGTTCCTTCCCCAGTACAGGTAAATAATGGTTTCCAAGGCGGGGAGCAAGCAAGGCACCTTGGAAAACCCTCAAATTGTCACGAAGAAGAGTGTAAGCTAAATGGCATCGCTGGACGAGTGCAGGGCCGACGTCCTCTCGGACTTAGCTCGCTGGGAAACGTGGGTGAGCGCCGCTGGCGGAAGCGCGCCGGCCGCGTACTTCGCGGAAGGCCGCCTGGGACCGCGACGGTCGGAGCGGGCGCAGCCGCTGGGTTCCGGCTCCGCCTAGCGGGCCAGGCGCAGAGCCTCAGGGCCCGGCGCTAGTGGGCGCTGTGGGTCCGCGGAAGGCCCGGCGCTCGCGCGCGGCTCCCGGGCGGCTCGGGAGGAGCGGGGGCCGCCGGACGTCTGCGGCCGCCCCGGGGCTCTGCGCTCCGGCCCGGCTGGGGACCGACGGGGCCCGTCCCGCCCTCGAGCGCGCTGCGGGCCTCGCACTCCAAAGCCCCGGTGCAGGCGGGGCTTGCGGGCGTCGCGGACGCGGCCGGCAGGCGGGGACAGGTGGCCCGTCGGGTGCCCGGCCCTGGGCCCCTCGCCGCCCTCCCCGCAAAGCCCGCCCCCCGCGCTCAGGGCGCCCTGCCCCGCAGGCCACTCGGCCACCGCTGTCGGCTACCTGTCAGCGGCGCCCCACCTCGCGGCGCCCCCCGCGGGCGGGCAGGCGGACGGACCGGCGGGCCGCCCAATCAGCGCGCGGCTGTGGCACGGCGGGCCAATGGGCTGCGCGCGGCGGGGCGGGGCCCCGCGTTTATAGCGCTCTGACAGCGCGCCCGACGCGCTGACTCTCCGCGGCGGGGACGGCGCCGGCCGGAGCGCAGAGCTGCGCGCCCCGCGGGTCCCGGATCCCTCCCCGCACACAAAGGCCCGCGCGCCGGCGCCCGCGGCGGAGACCGGACCCCGCCCAGCTGCTCCGCGGGCCGGGAGCCGCGAGAACCGAGGAGGCGGCCTTCCCCGTCCGTCTCCGGGACATGGAGCCGCGCCGACGCGGCGCCCGCGCGCTCGGGCCGCTGCCCGCCGCCCTG
>NW_004624793.1:5089638-5240758 GCF_000247695.1 Heterocephalus glaber
GCCCCGGAGCCCAGCCGCCCCGCGCCCGCCGGAGGAGCCTCGGCGCCCCGGCCCGTCCCGTCCCCTGCGCCCGGAGCGCGCGGCGCCGGAGCGGCCTCGCCATGGGCGCGCGCAGGGACTCGGTGTGGAAGTACTGCTGGGGCGTGCTGATGGTTTTGTGCCGAACTGCGACCTCCAGGTCCCTAGTTTTAGAGCCTATCTATTGGAATTCCTCCAACTCCAAGTAAGTGGCGTTCGCGAGCGCCCTCGATCCCTGCCCCAGGTCCGGGCGGGAGCACGGCTCGGCCCGCGGGGCGCGGGGCGGGACGGAGCGCAGCTGGGACCCGACCCCCACGGTTCCCGCCCGCCACTGACCGGAGCGGTCGACCTCCGCGCCCCCTCCCCAGGCGCTCCACGGTGCGCGACGCCCCCGGCGGCGGCCCGGCCCGAACCTCGCTGCTTTCCCTGGACGCGGCACGCGGACACGCACTGGGTGGGCGCCCGTGGCCCCAAGACCCGGAGACCCGGAGACGCTGCGCTCGAGGGGCGCGAGCTGGAGGGCGGGCGCCGCGGCTTGGGGTCCCGGGAGGGGAGGGGGCGCACCCACCGGAGGGGAGCGGGGCCGGATCGGGGCCGCGGGAGGCTGCGCGTGGAGTCGCCCAGCTGCGGGAGAACTGGGTACGAGCCCTCGGGGCGGCTGTGGGGTCCTAGCCGAGGCCTTTCGGCGCGGCGGCCTCTCCCTGCGAGCACGATCCAGCGGCCTCGAGCTCTGCGCGGCCCCCGTTTTGAGGACGCCTTCCGCAAAAGCCCAGGGCTCTGCCGAGCCGACGCTGGCGCGCAGCCTTCGGCCCTGGGGCCCTGGGTAGGAACGGGGTCCGGGGTCAGACTCGATCGTAGCGAACGGCGGAGCAGAGAGAGGCCCGGGCCTGGGGAGGGTAAGTCCGTGCGGGCGCGGTGCACGGGCAGAATGTAGGAGATCGGCGGACCGCGCTGGGGCCATCGCGCAGCCCCTAGTTCCCAGGCGCTCCTCAGGAGCGGATTTCGGGCGTTTCTGCAGCACTGTTCTGAGACCCGAGACAAAATCAGTGGCGTAGCTGAGGCTGAGCGAGCGGGGCAGGGATTGGGAGAGCACAGGGCCGAGAGGCTGGCTTGGAAATCGCGCCCGACTTGGCCGGCGGTGTCTGCTCTCGCAAAGGGGCAGATTTCAGCTTTACCTACGCCTGAACCCAGGTCCCCCGCCGAAGGGCGCAAACGTCCTGCGCCTCGGCCCCAAAGTGGCACTTTCAGGCCCCGCACAGATCCCCAAGGGACGTCCTGCAGCCTCCTCCCGCGGGACCCGATCTCGCGTGGCATTTGCTCGTCAGCCTAGGGCTGCGTTCGCGGGGCCGGCGGTGGCAGCTCTGCGGCGACCCCGGAGCGAGAGGCCCGGGAGGGACCTGCCGCGCGGCGCCCGACAGAGGGCGCTGGGACCCGCGGGATGCGCCCGCCCCGCCCCCAGTGCCGCCCGCCGGCCAGACCTCGCGTGGGCCCCGTCCGGCGCCTGGGAGACGTCCCGCAGCCCCTCGGGCGCGCGGCTCGGCGTGGGCGCCAGCGTTCAGGAGCCTTGGTTCCCGCGTGTCTGGGCGGTCTGTGTCGGAGGTGCCCCAGCCCCGGAGCAGGCCTTCTCCAGCCGGGCCGGACTCAACCGCGCCCCTGCGCCCTGGCCTCCGGCCGGCCCGTGCGAAAAAATCCCTCAGGGTGCCGCGCGCGGCCCGCCTCGGGCCCAGGCGGAGTCGTCCTGCACCCGCTCCGCCCCGGGAGGGCGCCGGCCGGCCGGCCGCAGGCTGGAGGCTCCTGTGGGTGCCTGCAGCGCGGTTCTGTGGTGAGAGCGGGAAGGGTAACCCGCGCGGAGCCGGGCCTGCTGCCTCGGGCGGCCGCACACGCGCTTCCAGGAGAGGCTGCGGTCCGCGTACGGCGTGGCGGGCGCAGTCGATGCCCCCGACTTTGCCCTCCCGGGCCTCCGGTGGGGAGCAGTGCGTTGCTACTGCAGCCGCCCTCGGCAATTAGGTTGGTTTCCTCGGAGGCCGGCCTTTCAGCAGGTGGGCGACCCGCACAGGGCCGGAGAACCCTCGGTAAATGCCACGTCTCCGCCACCACTGCAGCCGCCGTGTCTGGGCCCCGTCCCCGAGGGCTGCGTGACAACCCCGGAGAAGTTCCGGGCCCCAAGCGCTGCCGACCTGGCAGGTTTCTCGCGTTTCTGGAGCCCGGCACTGTGCGGCTCAATTTTTTTTTTTTCCAGTTCAGGGAAAACAGCAAAGCCCAGCTTCCATTTCTAATTAACGTTTCAGCAGAACTTTTTTTTTTTTTTTTACCCGAGCCTGCTTTTGCCAAAACAGAATTGCAGGCTGTGCTTTTAAATTAATTTCATTTAGGGCGAGCAAAGCTGCACCGGTCTGGTACTCTACAGAGATTCGCTGACAGAATTTCAGGCTCGCATTCATTTCTTGTGTCCAGGGTCGCTGCCCCCTAAGCATCCCACACCGGTTACTCAACAAAGTATTTCGCTTTCCCATTTAATTCCTCCCCTGCATAATACCGAATTCTTCATAATGATTGACTTGCTACAAAAGAATGGCTGGATAATATCCAGATAACCTGTAATACACGGGTCTCACCCCAGTCGGGCGCTGAATAAATACCGGCCTGTCAGATTGATAAAATAAACTACAATGGATAGTGCTGTTTAAACAGCCCATTCAGGAACATATACGCGCCAGCCTGCCTTCCATTGTGCCTGAAATTCTTATTTTTGTAGGTAAACAAATGCACATTCAGCCCTGATTGAACAGCCCCTTGAACTGTGCTCCGCAGCGTGCGTTTGGGTTAATCTTGTGGGTTTTAGTATGGAGAGAAAAGAAGCACTGAGCACGGGGTGGGATTGTCAGGGCCCTCGCGTCCACATTCCTCACGTTTTGTCAGGATGATAAACCGTAGGCAATGGACTGTCTTGTTCCGCCGAGAACTGAGCCGGGCAGAGCACAAAGACAGAGCCTCAGCGATAGCTCAGCGTCGTCCGCTGCTTCCCAGAGGAGAGTTTGCTTAGGCTTCGGGAGTCTCAGGACTGCGCTTCTTACTTCTGCCTTCAGGGCTGCCAGCCTGGAGCCGGAGCTGGGGTTCCGAGGCTTTGTGAGGCCCTTGGTCTAAACCTTTCACAAAGCGGAGCTGTTGACATTTGTCCCGGGGATGTAAAGAAATGCAGATGACTCCAACCTTCCTAAAGGTTCGGGACTCAAAGTCTGAGGGCAGGTGAATTAGAGACCCTCAGAACTGCAGGCCAGAATGGCCTGCCTGCACTAGGCTGAAGGACACGGGGAGTATTTCTGTAGCTGTCCTGAAGCCGCTCACCTGTCCAGAGGAGGCCAGCCTTGCTCCCTTGGCTTCCTCGGAAACGTTTCTGGTCGCTCCCGGCTGTGCCCTGGGTTTGAGTCCTAACTGAGCCTCGTGCCAGTGCCTTCTCCTGATGGAAGTGATTGGGGTCTCAGTGTGACCACTGTGACGCGACACCGGATGGGAGTGGCAGGGAGCAGGCGGTGGCAGCTGCAGACCCCTGCACAACGTGTTTTAGGAAAGACGCTTCTCTGACATTTTATGAAAACTTAGCAGATTTCATCGCAAATGAGACTCAAAGAAGGCCTCTTCTAGGAAGGATGATTAAAATGGCCCTCCTGTCTAACCTCTGCCTCTCTTTGCCACGGACATAAAGAACCTGTTTTTCAGGTCACTTATTATACATCTTCATAGATTTGCTTATGAGCTCACCCTTTGTGTAGCGGGGCAGAGCCTTAAAGAGGAGTGTTCAACTGTTTAAAATATTTTGATTAAAATATGCAGAACCCATAGAAGTATAAGCTGCTAGGAGGGAATGAGCTCTTTCAGGGAGGGGCCTGCCCTCTCTTTGAAGGGGGGAATGAGAAGGGGCTGGGGAGAATCAGAACAACAAAGAAGGAAGGGTAGCAAATGGGACATGTTCCGAACAGCTTGGAAAAACTCCTGTGGCTTCATTGTCTCTATAAAGCCAAAGAATACAAAGACATAAGCAATTCAGCCCTTCTCCCATGATGGAAAATGTAAACCGTTGACATGGCTCCCCTGTTTAACTTGTTTAATTCTCATTTTAAATTCAGCACTATACCAGCCGTGTGAACTCTGAAGATTTCTTTAGTAATCCATTTTGTAGTTCCGAATCAAAAACAAAGTGAAAGGGTCTGACACAATTTGCTTTTATTTTTAGGCAAATCAACCCTGGTCATAGTTAATAAGGGGATTACAACCCAGACTAGGTCTTTACAGATGTAATGTGAATCAAGGGCAGAGCATAAAGAAACTGATCCCTTTTGATTGAAGTATGGTAAAAAGGCATAGAGAAACTAGTGGCAGTAATCTGATTGTATGGCAATAACACCACCATTTTCTTCTTTCAGATAAAAATAATGTGGTAAATCCATGCAGTTCATAAGATGTAAAGGCAGATAAAGGGGGAAGCCATGGCAACATATAGATTAGCTTGATGTTAGAAATGACACGTCTCTGAAAAGCGTGTGAGGCTTGGGCCCTTGCTCCAGGCTGTTGGGTATTATGTGCCCACACAGACTTGGAAACTCGGATTAGGACATATGAAAGCTCCACTTGTGGTCTGGGATGGCTGGGGCTGCGAAGAAAAGCCGCTCAGTTCTTGCTCATTGGTGGAGGATAATATGGCCAAGGTAGGTTCCATTGACGGCCTTTTCAGAGTTGGAGAAGGACGCTGATTAAAACCTCCGATCGCGGCAGTCAGCAGGGCCAGGAAGCCCTTTCCTTCTGAACTCCTGGCCTGACAGTGGAGGCCTTTCTGTGGGATTAACTGCACTTGGCGGTCGAGGCCTTCATCTATTGGGACTTCAGGCAGGGACCTGCTGGGCAGCCATTGAGAACCCAGGGGATAGGTAGAGGAGGGGGGTGAGCTGAAAAGAAAACAGGGCTTTGATCCCCTGGCTCCCTCAGACCTGCTGCATGTCAGAGCCTGGGAGTGAATGTAAACACTGCTGTCCCCCCCTCCTCACTGAGTGTTGTCCCTCCTACAGGGGAGGGGCACATTTCAAGGATCTTGGGGGGCATTTAATTTTTAATTCCAGTTAATTCATCCACTGTGGGGTCAAAACCATCAGGCTTGGATGCTACTTTGCTGTAAATGTGAGTTGTAACCTCTGAGTTGATGGGCGGGCTCCTTTAGTGTAAATTTTAGGATTATTAAAGTGACAGTCCTGCCCTGTTTGAAGTTATAAACAAAAACAGCCCCGTGCTGTTGACCTTATTGTCCTGGATCGCCAACAGCCTTGCAAACAAGCTAGACTTCTGTTCCTGCCTTCCACACTTTCCACCATAGTCATTAAACAAAATAAGCCATTGAGCCCATGGCTGGGCCACAGGCAGATGACCATGCAACTGGGTCAAGCCAGGAAGGAAATATTTGCTTTGTTGCCTCCCACTGGGCCTTCCAGAAAGGTCCCAGGGTTTCTTCAGGAACTTTGGAGACACAAGGAAATACTGAAGTCCGCAGACACACACACACACACACACACACACACACACACACACACGCCCCTGCCAGGGGCCCCTCTTGATAGAGGTGATCTGGGGTACATTTTGCAAAGGGGAACTAAGTGCTGCGTCTTCACACAGCAACACAAGGCCTCTGGACTTCTGCTTCTGTAGGTGCCTGATTGATTGTCACGAGATCTTAAATATTCTACATCAGACCCATTTCCCTGGCTTAGTTCCTGATTCTCAGATGACTCGACCCTGTGTTGTGGGATACGGACACAGTGTCTGTCGCCTGCTTTTCTGTAGGGAATTCTACTCTGTGACTACAGAGGATTGCTATAGTCATGACTCAGTTGGTTTCCTACGGTAAAAACAGTTTGGAATGCTTGGCCACCGACCTCCCATGCTTGGTCCCAGCTCTCTACCTGCGTAACTGTCATTCGTTGGTCGGTATCAAAAGATCCACTGCATTTGTCTAGATTCATCAAAGAGAAGAAGGGACACCCCCTATTTTACAAGCTGGTCACATCCTAGCACCTAGCATTCACCATCTGACAATGATTGCTAATGGCCCATTCAGCTAAACTATTTGCCTGTTAACAGGGAACAGAGCATGATAAACGTCCAGCAAGCTTGCGGCCCCTTCAGCTTTTCAGATGCAGACTGGCGCATATTTATGGCAGGCAAATGACAAAAGAGGGGGCTGAATTGCCCTGGCCTCCAGCTTTCTCCTAGGAGCAGGGTTAAAGTGATTAAAGAAATGATTCAAGGAAGCCCTACCCTGTGTTTACTAAGTGCCACCCCACAGTTAGCTTTGTGGTCCACCTGTGCGAGCAAATTCCAGCGGTGTGACAGGGCTGGGGGGACCAGCACACTGCTCACAGGAACGGGGGATCCCTGGGATGTTTCCGTGCACACCGAATACCAGGTGAACCCATTTCTGTGACCCAGCCGTGGCTCTAGACTTGTACTTCCCATGTATAATTTCACGTGTGTACTTGGAGTCCAGGCCTTTCTGTGGCTGGTGAGTACAGACTTGCTGATTTCAAATTTTTTAAAAAAGATTGTAGGAAAAAGCTCCAGTAAAGAAGAACCAGTTGCTTCTCCCCAGAGTAAGTCTCTAAACAAAATGCGAAGAACAAATTGGCAGTGGTGGGGCCTGGATAGCGAGGAGCTTGGGTGGGGGCCGCTCAGCGCCCTGTGAGCATGCTGGTGCTCTGCCACACTGCGAAAACATCCTTTTCCAGAGGGCTATAAATAGATTCGATAGAGAACGATGAAACAATCCAGTTTATCTTCCCCATTTAAATTCAGTTGCATCCAATTTTAATTATAGTATTTGTATCGCTCTTCTAGGACTTGCTAGTGAAGTCCCTGTTGCTACTGAGCCATTAATTTGTGCTTTTCATGGATACCACTCCCATCTCTCCCCAGAATAAGTATGAGTGCTATGCAGATTTCAGAAACCCACAGGGTGTACAGTTTGTGTGTGTTGGGAAGTGACTGATTACTGACGGGCCTAAGGCATCAGCTCGCTTGGCAAGTGTGTAGTTTGGGGACAGCTTGGTGCTGCTTGTCCACTCAGCCGTGTGCGTACCGTGGGCTTCCCCACTTTGGAGTCGGGGTGTCTTTCAAGTGACCTTGTCCAGCCACTCAGGTTCTATAGCTAGTGGGCCTGAGGCATAGCTTTATTGTGCAGCCCCCCAAAAGTACCGCATTTTGGCCCTTCTCTTCCACTGTTCGGGCTGGCTTGCTATGTCCCATTGTGTGCGATTCTGCTCTGAATGAGAAGGGCCCAGTGATCGGATGGGGCAGGGCAGATCTTGTTCCTGTCAGGCCCGCAGTGCATCTAAGAAGAAGTTGGAAGGTGCCACTTTTCACTTAGCTACCGGCAGGATTTCATGGGTGTATTTTAGATCAAAATAAGCTCTTGTGGGCTTCCAGTGCCCCCTTTCTGAGGGGAAATAGCTCATCACCATGAAGGACTGCTCATAAAATTCAAGATTTCCCCTAGACGTGTTCTCCCTTTACAGTGTAGATCAAATGTGATGCCTTTAAGCCTTCCCTCTGTACTCCCAGGGCACGCTGGAGTTAAATACCTCAGGTTCACACTGCAGGTCCTGCTTCCTACCCAAGTCCCCACCCTCCCTGTCTGCAAAGCCAGGCAGCTTCCTGGCTTCGTTTCTGGGACTCCCTATGCCCGCTGTGGCTCCGCCCCTCAGGGACGTCACTGGTCACGTGCTGCAGAGCCTGCCCTCCAGCCTCGGGACTTAGAGCCCTGCAACTGCCCCCGGGCTTCGGCTCTGGATTTTCTGGATTTCTGCAGCCTCAGGTGGGGCTGGGAAACTTGACATTCCTAACAGGCTCCAGGAGATGCCAGGTGCACTTAGAGAACTTAGGCCCGGATTAGCCTGTTTGGGAAAACAGCCCGTGGTTGGGCCCTCGCACCCTTCAGAGGCTGGACCAGGACTTCCGTGGCAATCTGTGGTCCCGGGCTTGTGCTCCCTGGTTCCATCCTTTTCACAGGGGGCACGAGGGTCATTGGTGGTGGATAATTCATTCAGCAAGCGTGTGTAACTATTAGGCTGGTTACCAAGTTCTGGGAATACAGGGCTGACGGGTCTCTACTCTCAGATCGAAGCCCCAGGGAAGCATCACATTCCGAGAGAGCCCCCAACGGCCCCCTCAGGAAGGCAGAAGGTGTTCACCCTGGGAGGGGGATAGTTAGGGAAGCAGCCTAGGGCAGGAGAAAGGAGGCGGGAGACAGAAGCCTCTCTAAGCAGCCCCGGTCATTTCTGTGAGCAGCCAGAGCGGTCTATGTGGGCCCAGGGCTGCGCCTGCCTGTAGCTTCCAGCCCTCATCTGGCGACACCACCCGGACAGGGCCCAATGGGACAGTGGGTCCCGCGGGTCACAAGCTCATTGGTAACGTGAGGACCCTGAGCACCACTGCTTTTCAGAGTGGTAGTGGAGAGGTAGGTGACTCCGTGTGGTAAGGACACAGGCCAAGGGCTGCGTGAGTCCCCAAGCACCTGCTTCGGAATTCGTTCCTGTGAGCCAGTCCCACGTTAGCCACTGATGTTAATTTTGGGAGCAGTCTCCTTATTGTCACTCAGTTTTCCCAGCTCTAAAATGGGGCAGTAATGTAACAGTGTTGAATGAAAGAGCAATGAAATTGTGGTCAGGATTGATTGTCTTTAAAGAGAATAGCTCTGTGCTTGGCACAAGGAACCAAAACTCGGCCATTATTAATAAAAATTAATTGAATATCTGTAGGTGGTTGTGGTTTGGTTTGCCCTCCATGTACAAAGAGAAAATGAAAATACTCCATTAATAAAGACTATAGCATAACACTCTCACCGGTAAGCCCTGGTGTTATGTTTTATTTTGTTTACCTGCCCAACTTGGACTTTCTGCTCTTTAAAACACCTTTTAATTTCCTGTCTGCTACCCAGTACCTCTCTCCTCTGCTTCTCTGCCCCTGTGTGTTCTTTGAATATGTATAACCCCGGACACTCATGTGTGGCTATTATACATTCGGAGTAGGGCTTCTAGCCCACCTTCTCAGAAAGGGTAAAAGAAGAGGTTGGGCTTCTGAGTGGATCCTGAATTCAGCCTGTGGTGGAGGGCATAGCGTTCTCTGTGTTGTTCCTCTTCCAGAAGCCTCCATTCCTGCTGGATGTGGTCTGGATGACAGCAGCTGCTGGTGCTGCCGCTTGCTATGAGCCACCTGCCATTCTGACTGCTGGGCAGATGCTTGTTGAGGACAAATCGTGTTAGATCAAGTCATCATAGCAGCCATGAGTGCTCTTGCTGTCCCCCTTAATACAGAAGGGGGAGCTGAGGCCGAGGTGGTCAGTCAGCTTAGCCAGAGACACGTAGCTGAGAAGGGGATTTGAATCCGAGTACTCTGCACCTCTCCACTTGGCCTTGCCTGCTCACGCGGCTGCAGGGGGTCCTTAGGAATTGAGAGTGTGAAGGAAGTGTGAGCTTGCGCAGACTGGTACAGATGGGAGAATGGGGAGAGGTGTGGGTGTGACTCTCCTTGCCTGTCCTTAGTCACTTTCTACGGTGGCCGTGGCCTTGTAGGAGCTTTTGACTCTGGTCTGACAGAGTCATTTCCACTGAAATCGGAATGAGCAGCAGCCCACTTAAAGGTTGAGTAGGCTGTTTTCGCAGTACGTACTATCATTGCACTTACTGGGTATTATTCCTTTCACTATGAACATTTTCCTCTTGAAAATTTAAACAATGGGTCCTTTCTGGGAGAAAGAGGTCAGATTTTGGGGGAGAGTTGCATTTGGTTCGCTGAGTGTGTGTCAGGCTGAGGAGATAGCATGACATCTTTTTTAGAGTCTAGTCACAATTAAATGCCATTTTATTTCGGATTTTGGGATCGGTGCCAGCTTCCAGCTTGTCAGAGCTGAGTAGACTCAAATCAAGTCCAGGCCTATCTCTACAGCGAACTGGGGATCTGGCTTCGTGCCTGTGGATTCATTCAGCACAGCCCATCTGGCTTTTGATGTTCTGCAAGTTTGGAGCACTTTGTTTAAGGAAGCCGGGCGGGCGTGCGGTATCAGTGGGCCTGGAGCCTCCTGGCTTCACAGTGCCGCCTGGTTTGCACTGTTGCCAGCTGGTCAAATGCTTACCTGCAGACCAAGCAGCTGGCCAGAGGACTCTTCTCAAGGAAACCTTCATTTCTTTGAGAACTTGCACCCTCTTGCTGTGGCCTCTCCCCTTCCCCCAGCCCAGTTCCCTGCAGCTTAGCTCGGGGCAGCCTGTTGGAAGAACTTAGGGCATTTAACTCCAGGGGCGTTTTTTTAGGGTTTTGGTCAAGGTGATTGCAGGCTGTGTGTGGAGACTGAGTGGGAAATAAAGCTGCTGTCCAGAGAGCTGCGGTGAGCTTCACGTTCTGTAAGAGACACGCTTGGGGGGATTCGTATGAAGTCAATAGTCCAGTCGCTTTTGTGGCCTCGGATGGCAGCAGTCTGGTAGGGCTGGGAGGGGGCGGGACCAGGTCCCCAGTCCTCCGCCCTGGCAGACCTGGGGCTGGCCCTCCTGGGGCCTGGGAAGGAGGACCTGTCTGGTCACACCAGTGCGTGGCCGGTACAGCAGTTGCAGCAGAGCAGCCTTATAACTGTGTTGGGACCGCAGCTCCTCGTGCTCGCCTGGCCAGGAGACCCCTTCTTGTGTCCAGAGAGGAATAAGGGAATCGTCTCTGCTTTCATGGAACATCTTCCTCTGTCATTGCAGAGCACCCATGCACAGCGCTATGTGGGGAGGGTCCCAGGCCAGAGCTGGGGCAGCCTGTACCCCACCAAGCAGACACCATGAATTGTTTTTCTAAACAGCCAGATTCTTTAGATTTCTAAAACAGTGCGAGGTGGTGAGCAGGATGATAGGCACCCAGGCCTGGGAGGAAAGGTCCAGGGCTCAGCACGGGCCCGGGGAGCTGAAGGTCCAGGGCCCAGCACGGGCCCGGGGAGCTGCTTCAGTCCCCGTGTCTGGGGGGGTGGGACATGCGGCTGGACATGCGGCTTTTCCTCTGATGTTTCCCACTTGAGCAAATGAGCAAAGGGACCTGAAACAACGCAGAGCCGGCTGCAGATGCCCTTTGAATGTCCTTCTGTGGGACACCCTCTTCCCTTCCGGGCCTCTTTGTAGGTAACACGAGTTCCACCTTCCTTTATAGCCTCTTGCTGAGAGCATGGCTGGGAACAAGACTGTACAGGTGCAAGCAAATTACAGTTGGGAAAGCAGCCTGCTGTCTCTCGGCGCTGAGGGTTATGAAATCCCAGTTTCAACTGTGGAGCCGGGGTGGTTGTCTAGCCAGCAGGGCAGGGTTGGCATTTGAGGTCACCCCACTTCCTGTTTCTCTGTACCCTAGCACCCCAGCTTTGCCCTTGGCCCCCAGATTTTGCCTTAGTGCACTACAGAGTCCATGGGAGCTTTTGTGGGAGGGGCTGTTTTGGGGTGTGTAAGGGGCCCCAGACCAATCCCATAGACAGTCTGTTTTTGTTTAGAGGCAGGCTGTTGATTTTTGATTTTCGTTTCTGATCTCCTCGAGATTTAACTAGCCTCTGTTAGTTGGGAAAGGGGAACAATCCCACGTGTGCGTCGCAACATTTAAAGTTTGACTTGTTAATGAACATACGAGTCTAAGATACATTGTCTAGCTCCTTCTGTTATACAAGTGTCCTGTGGATTGGGGGTTTTCATGACAGTGAAAATCATTTATGGATAAAAATGTAATAAATACTTGTGTTATTTTCCTGGAAAAAAATGTTTAAACTGTGAGATTAGTGTTTTAAAGGATACTTTAGCCCCTAGTGTTTTGAGCATTATATCACAAATAAAAAACAAGATTAACATCAAAAGGGGTCAGTTTTCATTCCATTGTACAACACTGTGGGCTGCGAAATTTAATATTCTTTTGACCCAGTGGTAATTGTAGACTGACAGAGGGAAGCAGATAAGTTTGAAGAAGAGAATCCACCGTGCACACAGACTTAGCCCAATGCACATTGGTGTCACTGGGGCAAGAAGTGGACCCGCGAGCTGAGGCACCGCAGATTCGATTGTGTCAAATAAAACTTTTCTGAGCGCAGCTGGTTGGTTCTTTCTCCCACGCGTGTGCACAGAACCAGAGCCACCAAAGAGCCTCCCCTGGCAGAGCTGCCCGACTGGTTTGTGCTCCTGTGGGCGCCCAGCATTCGAATTCTACGCTTCTCATCTTTCTTCCCTTGAAAAGGTTCTGCTTGTGGTTGGTGTGAAGTGTGAAATGTACACCCACTCCTCGCCCTCACCTCTACGACACTGGAAGGGCCCCAGTTGTACAGCCTGCTTTTAGGCCTCTGTTCTCGTCCTTGAATACATCAGGTTCGTGTTGCAGATGATATTTGTTTTAGAAAACTGAAAGCAGGGGCACCTATGAAAACAGTCGCTTGTTCCAGAACACATACACATGCGAATTAGAGCAGAAAATGTCCATTAAAACTTCCAGTTACTACCCTGTTTCTTGGAGGTTGGAAGCCACTGAGGAGGTAGTGGTGAGCTCACTGGAAGTTTCGAGGTAATTACTTGTTGCTCTCCGCAGTGCTCTCTGGTAACCTAGTTCTGTGTGAACCCGACACTGGAGAGCTACACCCCGCTATTTCTCCAGTTTCAGAGTAACTCAGTGTAGAAACCTGTCCTGATGTTAAAGTGCAAAAGGGGGCAGTAAAGTGCTATCCACAAATCCGGGAAAATGTTTCCCAACTGTTTCCTGTGGAAGACATGGCTGGTATCTATCTTGAGGCCCTACTTTTACTTATTCATTTTATCCCAAAATGCTTCTGTTTGGAACATTTCTGGAACATCTTACTTAGCAGTGGCAGCACTGTCGCATTAGATGGAAGTGATGCCAGACTGAACATCCTGGTTGTTTGTGGGATGTTCCGTCAAACTCACAGGCCCATGACTGTATTCCCAGGTACACCTGATCCCAGGAAGGAGTCTTGCTCTTCTGCGCTGTTGCCGTTCTAGCTTCAGAGAGACCTGGAGGCTGGACGCATGGCCAGGGCCGTGAGCATCCTCGGTAAGGGTCGACCAGACCAGAAGGACCAACAGTCACAGCCATGCTGCAATGCACCCATTCTGGATTTCAGACCACCCCGCTCACACGCTGGCTTCTGTTCCCCAGAGCCTGCGTCACTTCATTAAAGCAAAACGAAAGGCGTTTTATGGAAAAAGTACATTTCCCCAAACGTGATAAACTCACAGTGCACCAAATATAGAATGCTGGCATGGGAATAGACTTGGTACATGGTGTGGTTTCTGGTTGGCTAACTGCTAGGGCGAGGCTTTGCAAAGTTGAGATTCATGTTCCTTGAGATGCCAGCCACCTTCCGGATTTGTCAATTTCCAGGGAAAAGCATAAATTACACCTGTGCCTTGTTTCTTCATGTGAACAAACAGACTGTACGTTGCTGCAGCTTTTGTGGACCCAGAAACTGATTTATGACCTTGGTCACAGCTGGGGCTATGATATTTCATTTATTTGCTTCCTAAGGAATTACATCAAAAAATTAAAAAGTCGACAAGCCTTAAATATTTTAAATACTTCTTTCAAAAATCCGAGTTATGAAAGCCAGTTCCAGAAGATGCCGCAGTTTGTTTTGGAAGTTGCACATTAAAAAATAATATCCCAATCTTCTCAGAAAAGCTTTGAATGTTTATTGCAGAGAATTCTGGGAACCACAGAAAGCTAAAAATCAATCCTCTGGGCTCAGCATCCATCCAGCAGCCCAAAGGGGCTGCAGGTAGAGCCCTGTGTGTAGGGCTGAGCGTGGTGATCTCCATAGTCAGCCCGGTGAGCAGGAAGGCCAGTCGCAGGATTTATGTGTCTAAGTCACCTGCAGTAAGCCATCTACTCACAGCGACCACTCAGCGGCTCCTTGGCCGGCCATGGGGATGTTTGGGAAAATTCATCTCAGGCCATTCCGTTGTCGTGAGAACATGGTGATAGACACCTAGCCAAGCAGCCTACAATGGATGGCTGTGATGTCACCGTGATGTCAGTCTCAGGGGACACCGTCATCTGGTGGTCTGACTTGACCAAAATATCCTTGTTCTTCCAAGGTACATGATAGTGATGAGGAGGAGGAGGATGAGGATGATGGAATTCTGAAATGAAAGGAAAAACAAAATGATCTGTGGGATGTAGTGTATATTCACTTATGGGTCTTCCTTTGCTCGCTTTGTGCAGATAGAAAAACTTACCCTGTGGCCCCTCCGCTTGCCTGTTTGCGTACCCAGAGACAAGCGTGTATGGTAAGATTCGCCTCCTGCTGGTAGCCTGAGCTACACGGCCCTTTCCTGGGTGCTGATGCTGTGCTGACTGTGTGGAAATGGGAAACCTTTCATTTCAGTGAACTTCTCTGGGGATGGCATTGGATAGCAGCAGCTCTGGGTCTGAGCTGACTCTGTAAAAAGAAGGTGTCTCCCAGAATTATCCAGGAAGTGCTGTTGTCAGTCTCTGGTTGGTGGCAGAGTTTGCCTGCCCCGGTTTCATTTTGTTTTTCTTCTGGTACTGGGGATTGAACCCAGGACCTTCACACTGAGACACATACATCTCCATCCATATATCTATATCCATATATCTATATATCAATATGTATATCCATATCTATATATGAGGGAGAGAGACACTTGCTAAGTTGCCCAGGCTGGCCTTGAACTTGGGATCCTCCTGCCTAGCTCTTTGTTAGGGTGCAGAAACCCAACATCCTGTCCACACCTTTTTATTGCGATCTTTGTTCTGTGTCATCTTGCCGCTTTTGCCTCTGGTCCTTCGCTCGCCCCAGTTTGCACGGTGACTGGCTCGTCCTGCGTTCGTTCCCTTCTTGTGAGCCCTCCTCGCCCACAGCCACCCGGCCGTGTTCTCCACTTGCATTGTCACCAGCTGCTCCCACATCCAGCAGCCACTCAGCGATTTGTGTATCTTTGGGTTAGACTAAGGTTTAGGCCAAGCTGAAGACACCCGTGAAGTCTGGCGATGTCTGTCCTGAAGCGCATGTGCTGTGCTCTGCAGCGCAGGCCTGGGCAGCGGGGCGTGGAGAGTCCACTGCTTCCTGTGGGTCCTCCGACTGCACTGAGTGTAGTTCAGAGACGGAGCTGGTGGGGCTGCCTGGTCCTGCAGTGTGAGCAGGACACTGGGACACAGAAGGAGCCAGACCAGACGTCACAGTGCGAGGAGGACCTTGCTGTCCAGGAAGGCACAGGTGGTGGCCCCTGGACTACAAGCACCGGGCTTTGCTCCCAGTGCCTGACGCCATTGTTTTAAAGCAGCCCGGGTTCACGTGGGGGTTAAAACTTTCTGCCTTGTACCTCATTAATCCTGCGATGTTCAAGTCTGTTTGCACTAAGGAATATCGTGTCACATAATGGCAATAAAAGTTTTTACAATGCGAGATATGAAGTCGAAATGTCTAAATTGTTAGAGATCTAATTTAGATTACAAAATATTAATGTCTAATTTAGATTATTAGATTTATCACCTGACGTGCTCAGTGTGGAAGTATTGAGTCTAGTAGCAGGTATAACTTTTAAAAAGCTAAATGTGATGATAGATAATCCAAAGGTAAAAATAGATGCTAATACCTAAGGCATGTTAGCTTTGGAAACTCTACTGTACAATTTCTATTTTTTCTGTGCTCTATTCTGTCTGCGTTTGGTTCAAAGGCATGACATCTGTTGCCTTGCTGACAAATGAGTAAGGGGGCTAAACACGGGAGTTGCCTGTTTCTGCCCAGAGGGCCCCTGCTCCCTGTGAGATGCCCCAGGGGAAGCGTGCACCGCCCAGGAGGAAGACCTGGGGCCCTTGGGGAAATAAGACAACTATCCCCAGCCCAGCAGGCTCCAGAGCAATGGCGAGGCTCGGTTCACTCTCTGATCTAGACCACGAAGCACTGTTGGGAGTTTGATTTTTGATTCATAATTAGCACTTTGTTAAACGACACTTCTAAGGACTTTTTGGCAATGTTCAGCCTCCCTCGTGTGCTGTGGGTTGTAACAGGAGGTTTTCCACCCTGCTGTTTTTGGTTACACGATGCACCTTACCGAGCAAGCCCAAAGGACTCTGTATTTGACATCCTCCAGGAAATGGTTTAAAATATCCCTTTGTCACCCCTGTCAAATTTTCTAACACTTGCAAAGCAACATATGATAAGTATATTATCAAATGCCACGAAATCTTCAGGGTGTAGAGGTGCGTGTAGTCTGACTTACTAAGTTCTCTGAGCAACCTCAAAAGTAATAAAACCCAAATAGAAAGCTCTTGGCTTCAAAAACAGAACTAAGTTTACTGACTTGATTATAACATACAGGACTCACAGTGTTCCATTAAAACCCATTGTTCCAGGCCTGGGATTTAGCTCAGTGGTTCCGCCACCTGCCTCGAAAGTGCCAAGGACCCGAGTTAGATCCCCTGGTACCCCCCCCCCCAAAACCCCATTGTTCCATTTTTTAAATGGTATTATTAGGGAGCAGTCCCTTGTCTTTTACTTTTCGCTTTTTCATTTGCTGGTTTTCTCCTGGTCTCTGGATTGAAGGGGGCTTTGTGACTGTTGATCTATATCCAGGCCTTTGTTTGGGTTTTGGTTCTGGTTCAGGCTGGGTCTCTCTAAGTTGCCCAGGCTGGCTTTGAACTTGTGATCCTCCTACCTAGCCCTCATAGAGTAGCTGGATCACAGGCGTGGGCCACTTCACCCAGCTACCATTTTCTTTTTATATACATTTCGCTATTTGCATAAATTGCTGGAGTCCGTGTGACACATGCAGGTAAATCACAAACTCCTCATGGTTGACCTACTTCTTCCTCACCTTTGACTCTTGGCTCTGGGGCAGAGCACGGACGCCAGGTGGCTGCCCGCAGGAGCTGAGATCTCAGATGTCCTTTCAGAAGAAGCCCCTGGACTTGGGCATGGCGCTGATCTCCCCAGAGCTGTCCCGGAAGCTCTCCCACCTGCATGTGCCTTGGCTTCCCTTGATTTCCCTTCCCTCCAGGGCTCATCTGGGAATAGCCTGACTTGGGAAAACACGTTTCCCTAAGCCAGGGTTAGTTGCTGATGCAACTGGAAGTGTGCAGGGAAGGGATTGTCCCTGTCCTGTCCCGGGACACCAGTGTCTCCGCCGGCTCCCTCCTCAGGTGTGGTGCAGGGGTGCAGGTCGGCGACTGAGGTGCTTGGCTCAGGGCCTTTGGGACTGGTGGCTCTGGAGGTGGCTACGGACAGGACTCTCGGAGGGAGGGTGGGAAGCGGGGCTGGTGATGTCCTAGGTAGCCCCATCGTGGCCCCTCGGCGCAACCTTGCTCGAAATGGCTGTCTTCAGTGCTCCTATCCTGCCTATGATCTGGAAAGCGTGTGGCCCTTAATTTGACTGAAATGTGCATCAGTATTAGCTTGCATTTGTCCATTCATATTTTATTTCCAGCTAATGTATTCTTTATTCTTTATTTAATGTATTCTTTATGTATGCCAGCCCCTTGGGCATTTAGTATGGAGTCAGACACACTTGGGACTCATCTGCCCTCAGGGAGTGAGGCTGAAAATTCCTCGTGATCTCCACGGACATGTTTTCTGTCAGACAGAGCACGTGGCACGAAGCTGTGTGGCGGCTCTGCCCACACTGCTGTGGTTTGCTGCCATGTTGCTTTAGGAAGCTCGAGGGATCCCGGGAGTTCTCCATTCTCTGCCACAGTTGGTTATAGTTGGCCGTGGGCAGCACACGGGGTAGTGTGTTCTTGACCTTATTGGCTGGTGAGAGTCATGAGCAGCAGCTCACTGGGGTGGGGGGGAAGCCCCCGGCCAGGCCTCAGTAAAGCAGGAAAGAAAAGACCCCACTGAAGGAACCACGAAGAAAGGGCTCAGCAAGCCTGACTTCTGGGGGCTGTGAGCTGTAAGACCTGCCCAGGTGTGCACCTCGTGAGGGGTCAGGTGTAGGCCTCCAACAACTCGACACATAGATGGGCAGGAGAATGAGCCCCTGGCTGGGGAGCAGCCTCTCTCTGAGGCCCGGGAGCCCTGGGAGGGGTTGGTGAGAGGTAGAAGTGGGGTGAGCTTTGTTTGAGCAGATGCAGGTAGAGGCATCCGGGCCACGGGCTGCAGCTGCCGTGTAGGAATGCTGGTCCCGCCACTCCTGACACTTTTATGGCATCTCTGCCAGCTAAGAAAGGAGCTGCTTTAGGACAGAAAGTATTTGGCGTGGGGTGGGAAGCTCCAGACAGGAATTGGCCCTGGTTCTTGTGAGCCTGTGAGGCTTCCTAAAAAGGTCAAGAAATAAGCATAAGCGAAAGAAGAGTTCAGGAAGGTGAGGAAGTGATGAGCGCTTCTGAGCTTCGTGTGAGCCTCCTGGGGAACAGGGCACCCGCGGACCCCAACCACTGTGCACGCTGGGCGGGGACTGGAACCCTCGCCCACAGATTCTGATCTGCCAGCGAGGGCTGGGAGGTGCCCCAGGGTCGCCTGCCGGGCCGGGCGGTGTCTCCCCCGAACGGGGTGACCTCCACTTGTTGAAGTTCCAGCGACCTCTTAGCAGTGCACACATGGATGTTTTAAAGTTGTCGCCATTGCATAATGTACACATTTTTGGGGCGTTCTGCTTCACAGAAAGATTTTATCTTCAATGATTCACATTTACCAGTTTAGTTTTTTTATCCAAAAACCTTTTTGAATGAATGAATGAATGTTGTATGTTCTTATTAAAGGATCAGAGTTAAAAAAAAAGTATGTAGAGGGGAAGCACATCTTTGCGATTGTACCCCCAAAAGTGACAAGCTGCTGTGTACCACATGTATTTTTCCTGCCATAAAACATACTGCATTTTAATACGAACTTACGTTATAATCTGTTATATTTTGTGCTGCTTCATAACTATCCTGATGTACCTTTGGGAAAATGAATACCTTCCATCAGCACATTTCCTAAACTGTCACCCGGCCAGGGTTGGGATTCATCTGTGCTCCTGCACCCTGGCCAGCTGGTCATCTCGGCTGGTGGGCTCCCCTGGCTGAGGACAGCCCTGCCCTGGAAGGATTCAGAGGCAGTGCTTTGTTCTCGGGCTTTAATATTGTAATGAGCCTGCGGGCTTGGCTGCTCAGACGCCTGAGATTTCTGAGTGTGTTGTTAGTGTTAGCACTTGTAGGAGGATGTTCATTAGGAAGCTCTTGTTTCAGATTCTCGGAGAAACTCCCCATTAGGAAAGATCTTTCAGTAGCATGGCTGGCAAGAAAGAAAAGGGCGGAGGGAAGCTTTTAGTTGTAAGCATTCAGGAGATATTGTATCAGTAGTCTGAGTTCTAAAGATTGGCTTCTAAGGATTAATTGGAGCAAATACATCTCCAGGGAGGGGAAGGAGATTTGTACAGGGAGGACAGAAGGTGTTGTCCTCCAAAGGGGTTGACGCTTCATTTCACAGCTGAATCAATACCACAACTAATTATTTCTGGTTATCTTTTATGGGTTTGTAAGACATTTCTTTTGTTTGGTGCAATAAAAAAGCCCATTGTTTGATCAGTGACTAATTATGTATGATAAGTAATTTGAAACATTCCTGATGAAACTTGTCTGTTAATTAACATCAATAGCATATGGAGACTAACAGGACAACAAAGTCTTAGTACTGACCTGTGCCCTGGGATTGATGAGCTCTCTGAGGCATGCTCAATAAACCCAAATTGCCAATGGTTAAAAAATAACAAACAGGTGGGGAGGTCTGACTCACCTTGCAGGAGAAGTTACTGCCCAGTGGCACAAAGGAGTACTGAAGTACTGCAGGGGAGAGGAGCTGACCAGATGTCAGCAGCTGCCCGCTCCTGTGGCTTAGAAGAAAGGACCCATTTCTGGTTTTGTTTTTGTTGTTTTAAGCTTCATTCCTAAATGCATTTATCCCTTCAGGATCTGAGCTGAGACTTTGAGTAAATGAAAGTGTGGATCTGAAAAGTTGTAGTTTGGGGTTATTGTTGATGTCTGGCTTCATGGTAACTACCATGAAAATTGTCAAGTTTGATCGACTCAATGGCTTTTCTTTTATACTTTTAGATTTCTACCTGGACAAGGACTGGTACTATACCCACAGATAGGAGACAAATTGGATATTATTTGCCCCAAAGTGGACTCTAAAACTGTTGGCCAATATGAATATTATAAAGTTTATATGGTTGATAAAGACCAAGCAGACAGATGCACTATTAAGAAGGAAAATACCCCACTGCTCAACTGTGCCCGTCCAGACCAGGATGTGAAATTTACTATCAAGTTCCAAGAGTTCAGCCCTAACCTCTGGGGTCTAGAATTTCAGAAGAACAAAGATTACTACATTATATGTAAGTACAATTCTATTCCTTTCTTTTATAGAAATTAGGATAAGCTAAATAGGTTTGTATCTATTCTTTTCTTAAAATTATTGTGGTGTATAGTTTGGTAAAAATCCTTGCTTAAAAATTGTCTACTTTTTTTCTTTTCAAAGAAACTTTAATTGACTTGGGACCCTTAGTATTAATTAAATATAAATACCCAAAGAGGGGGAAAAAAACTCCTAAGGTTCTTAGAATATTGAAACAAATGGATTATATGAATATACTCAGCATCTCTACTATGGTAGTATTTTTAAGGAGCATTGGTGGGATTTTGATAGGTAAATCTGTGCGATGCCTTTTCTCTCCATCCATCCATCTGTCTGTCCGTCCGTCCATCCATCCATCCATCCATCCATCCATCCATCTCCTCCTTCATTCAGTGTTTATTCTGGGCCATGACTATGCTTCAGTGCTGGAGGTCACCAGGGGACAAAGTGGCAGAGTGGGACACTTTCCCCGAGATGGTCTCAGTCCAGGGTGGGGGGCTCAGCGGTTGGAAGGATGGGGCTTCCAGGTAAAGCGCCTTTAGACATGGTCATGTGGAAACAGATTTAGAAGACAAAGACAAAGCTAGGGTCTGCTCACTGAATTACTTTAGAAATATCAGCACTGGCACATGATTTCAGGAATGGATGGTCCCTACCCACCGGATTCTGTCTGAGGACAGACAGCTCACAGGCTGTGCAGTCCAAAGACGACTGAGCACATCATGCACTGGCACCAGCCAGGATGATTCTCTGGGCCTGGATTTTGCCACCGTGATGTCTGGGAGATTAAGACAGCTGTTTGCATGATTCAAGCAATAAAATGCTTTTCTTGAATTTTTGCAGCTTAAAGTCACACTCCTAACTGGGTTGGATTCTCATTTGTTTCCAGGGACTTGAGCTCATTAGGAAACTTCGTCTGCTGGCTGGGCCCCTGCCACTGCTCGGTGATCAGATTAAAGGCCTGGCTTTCTCCCCCTGTGAACCGGCAGCTCCCTGAATACTCACCCAGGGCTCCATAATAGGTGTTTTTTACCACAGTAGTAATTAAAACAAAGGTGGTCATAGACACCTAATTATGTCTCTTACTATGAAATGCCACAGAGATTGAAAAGCTGTTTTGAAAGCCAACTTGATGCACAGAGTGCTATTTTCCAAGAATAAAAAGAAAAGGGGAAATGGTAAATTACATAGATATATTAATAATTGTCATAAAATGAAAATAAAAGCATTCTGGATTGAAACAAGGCAGATGGGATTGAAAAGTGTACAAAATCATAGGGAAATCATTTGAAAATATAGTTACAAGGTAAAATAAATGGAAATGTTAAAGTTTTTGGAAGCCTAAAAGTACATGTCTTTTTAATGAACAGGTGAAGATTTTTTCAGTGGAAGCTAATGTCTAGCATGATATTTTTAGGGAACAGAAATTGACCTCAGATGAATCCATGAAAAGGCTGTAGTCCTGGTGGGGTGGAGAAAGCAGGAGGGGCGTGGGTACCTGACCCCATGCACCAGGCGGTAGATGCCATCCCCAGATGCATGGCTGTAGCCCGAGTCTCTCCCATGCACAGAAGCCAGACCTAGATGGATTCTCTCCTTGTACTTTAGTTTATGACATTTCTAGGTCCCCACTGGGTAAAAGTGGGATTTCAATAAACATGAAAACTTTAACCATTCATCAGAAATAATATGCAAGAAATGCAACCAAAAAATGGTTCATCAGCGTGCCTGCTTAATGTAGGTGCATTTCATAACTGCTTTGTAGCGATACACGAGAAGTTTGTGCTAGAAGCATAGTTTATCACTGTGATATAAACCTACACAGAAATGGCATCTCTTACTTTTCCTGGGAGCTCTTCATGCACATTAACAGGCAGCCAGGCTGCTCTGACCTCCTGAGCTCTCCCTGGAATTGTGACTTACTGTTCAAAAGAATAGGGTAGCTTGGGGTAGGTGAATCTTAAAATGGATTTTTCAGGGGTGTTTCGGGTTTGAAACAATGAGGAGCTGTTTAAATGTTGCCCTGAAGAGATCTGCCCCAGGCCCAGAGCTTTCCCAGGAATTCCAGTGACCCACACTCTGGCAGACTTGAAGGGATTTCTGTAGTCTCAAGCAAGGAGCGCATTTCTGATACTCGGGAGTATGTGGAAGCCAGGTTCTCTCTCATCCGCCCTACAGCACAGCTCCTAGGCACACAAGCTTCCCTTCCTTGCAAGGAAATGAGCAAGGAGAACTTGCTTTAAAGTAGTCTTAAACATGAATGTCGACTTTGCACGGGTCCTTCGGGTATCCCAGGAAACCAAACCTAGTCAAGGGCTTTCTAAAAGCTACTGCCTTCCACACCAAACACACACGCACAGCCACAGGGCCTCCGTTCCGGCTGTTTGAGGACAGGGATTTTTCTATCAGTACTTTCACGTAACGGTGTGGGATAGATAGCACGAAGGACGTACCCAGGCTTACTAGGATGCTTCCGAGGGTGCACAGGATTGAGTCTCTGTGGAGCAGTAAATAAAATTGGGTTTGAGTTGCTAGGAGACGACATGTGCTCAGCCTTGGGTTTAGTGACTGATCGTTGGGCACCTCTACCACCAAGAGCATCTCACTGCGTGCTTATAGTGTGCTGTGGTCTGTGGAAACGGAGGTCGGGCTTGAGCTTGATTTACCTCAGTGGGATGCGTGCGTATTGGCTAAGTCCCCGCAGGAGTCGTGTTTGTGCAGAATTAGGCCAGGGGCCAGAGCCCTGCCTTTTAGTCTTGCTGCCTGAGTTTAATGAGAAAAGTCACTTTGTTTCTTTGAACCTTAGTTTCCTTGTCTGGAAAACTTTGGATTGTTGTGGTTCAGGCTCATGGTGGAGGATGCACTGTATGGTTGGATGAACCAATCTAACACATGATCATGTGTACGTGTGGTTCTTCTCCACTGAACTGGATGGGATGTGCCCTAAATTCTTGAACGACTGCATTAGATTTGTAGTGTTACCTGATTTAAGAGTCACCACACTTGGGTTTTCAAAGTAGGTATTGATATTTAATTGGAACTGTACTTTTAAACTTACCAAGTATCCACTAAATTCCCTTAACAATGACAAAATGATACACATCCTTGTTAGTTCTTCTCATGGATGGTTAATTGCTTTGACATGTGGCAAAATGATATTGCGAGAACATGTTTAGAACAGACTTTTTCAAGTGATCTATTTCAGCCATCAGCCTTGGGCATAGTTTGCATAATAAAATCGCCTAATCTTTAAATGATCAGGAGATGGGAATGCTGTGATTGCTTGGTCAGAAAAGGCCCCTGTTCTTTGTCACAGTCCAATCCTTAATTACCTTAAAAGCGGAGTCAGTATTTTACATAACTTGTAGTTATTTTTATCACGTCTTTAAAATTCTTTCAATGTTTGTGAAATCACTGAATGTTCAGGGAAGTGCTGTTGGACATAGTAAATGTTCAGTTTAATACATGAAAAGAATTCTTGTGTTCCCAGCCCAGAAAGTCTCCTCAGAGGCTCTTTCAGTGCCTGGTCGAGTGTCTTGTGGAGGTGACAGTGCAGAGCTGAAGGAGTCAGCAAGTTCAGTGTGTAAGGTGATGCCCTGTTGTCTGGACGAAGATGCTCTGGGCTTCTGGTAGACCAGGCAAGGTACCCCAGGAGGGTTTCGTCACACCTCCAGAACCATGTGGGGTAGAGGTGGAGGGGAAGTGAATCTCATCATGTTGATGCTTTTCAGGTGATCAGTGGCCTCAGTGGAGCTGAGGCAAGTAGTATTCATAGAAAACCTCTTCATTTCATTTCATGCAGCTTTGGCATTATTTCACTGTAAATTTGTGGCCAAGTCGTGGTCTTGTCATTGTCTAGAAGTTTCTAAAGACTGTTTGGTTAAAAGTTCTAGAATGCAGGTACCCTATGGTGTTCACAGGGGTCTTCAGTTGCCAGTCCTCCCTGATAAACGCTGAATGAGCCGGGAGGACCTACCATTTCTTCTGCCCCTCCTTGGCTTGGTTGTCCAAAGCAATTTTGTTTTTAATAAGGGCATGCAAAATTGAAGTTTCCACAAGCAGCTTTGCAGTTTTTAGGCATGTATTCCACTTTAGAGCAAACTCACAAAAGATAGTAAAATGCTTGCCCAGAAAGAATGAAACAATATTCTGAAAGAGCCAAAGCAGGATAGTAGATTCTTTTCCTTATTTTGGTTGAGCATGTATATGTTTCTTTTCTTCTGATTGTTTTTTGTTTTTCTTTTTTGCTTTTGATTTGCTTATTTCCAGGGAGTAGGTTTGGCAGGTGACACCAACATATGCTGAGATCTCTTTCCCTAGCACAATAGTTACAGCAGCTTGCAAGTGTCCTTGGACATACAGAATCTTCTAGAATGCATGATGTCCATAAAGTAATTATGTACTTTGCTTGATGAATTATGTATGCATGATAAATGTGACAAAAGCCACACTTGGATCCTTCAGTATATCAGGTACGGCAGCGTGGCAACGTTATCCTATCTCAGGTCCCCTGACTTAGGGGTGGCGATTCCTATTTGACACCTTGCATGCACTCACTCATTTTGAGCATTTAAAGACATTTGTGTTTCCCCTCAGCTGCTCTTCCTGTAAAGTGCTGTTCATAAGAATCTGGGGAGACCGCACAGCAGCGAGCCTAGAGGCCGGGCAATACCCCTTGCCCTGAGTCTGGCCCTGGTAGCCCTGGGCTCTTGGGCCCTTCAGCAAGTCCCATGAGCTGTCCTGAGGCCTCAGTCTCTATCTGAACAATGAGGGTGTGGATCGTGCCTGTTCTCAGGGCCGATGTGGTGTGCATGGTGAGGTGCCAGGTGCTTGCTTCCATGCTTGCTGCAAGGATGAGTTTGCTCTGGAGCCGAGGAAGCTCGAGACCAGAGTCTGAGTGCTACCAGAGTTCTTTGCACTTGGGCTACCTTTAGCAAGGAGCGTGTGTTTGTGTGTCATTGTTCCTGAAGTCACCCGAGCTCTTTGGCAATCCTTCATCAGCCCCGGAGGACGCAAACAAGGAGGTGTCTTCAGACACTTGTCATCCTAGGCCCCACTTGGCAGGTCACCAACCTCCCAGGGCTCTTCTCAGTTCCCCGTGACCCAGAAGACTGAGTTCTTCTTGGTTATTTCACCAGATCCCAAAGGGTGTAAATAGGCGTGTCAGACTCACCTTATCACCGAGACTGGCTAGGGGAGGCCTCGGCCCATTAGTCTGCTACTTAGAAGCATCTTCCTGTTATTTGCTAACATAATCTGAGCTCCTTCTCTGCCTGCATCGACACCTCTTTCAGAGCGTGCCAGGCAGGCTCCTGTTGAGTAAAATGCAGAGAAAGCCTGGTTCTTTACACTTTGCTGAGGAGGTCTTCATGGTGTTGGAACTGCAGGTCGAGGACGCGGGACCTCTGGGATGCTTGTCACAGACACCTCAGGGCTTGGGAGAGCATGAGACTGAGGTGCGTGGGGACATTGTCCACATTCAAGGCTGTCCAGGGCAGTGGGGAGTTTATCTCAGTTAAACCAGACAGCAAGGGCCCTGTGATACCAGCCCTTACCCCGAGTGACTCACGGGAAGAGAAGGCGACTGTGATTTGCAGAGTGAGGGGAAATTGTTGAGACGTAGGGTGAGGCAAAATACCATTGGTGCAACAAATTTAAGAGCAGATGAGGAATGAAGGATATTACTTAGAAAAAAAGAATTCTGTAGGAATGACTCAGAACAGCACTGCCTCTGTTATTTCATAAAATGCATCTTAATATCTCTGGCCTCTGTATTTATAGCTTTTTAAAGGTTCACTTAGATTTATAAATAATTGAACAATACAGGAGACCTAGCGCAAGCATAAAAGAGGACAAGTTTCTTTCTTAACAGCCTTTAAATATTCATCATGAAGATAAAAATTTAAAGCAAAATAAAACACTTTGAAAAAATAGCCAAGAGGCATCAGCAGACCTAACCAAGATTACTTGCAGAAACTGATGTGTGGGAGTCATCTGTCCTTCAAGTCCTGGAGTCTGTCTGGGTGTTGGGTCGCGCAGGGCATGCTGTGGCCTTCGCTCACTCTCACCCACGTTCGGGTCTAGAAATGCAGGTGACAGAGCAGTTTCCACTGCCTGCCCCAAGAAAAGCAAAAGCCAGACAAGACAGCAGGAGGAGTTCGGTGCAGTTCCCGTGGCTGCGAAATGTGCCTCCTGCCTCATTTGTACCCAGAAACCGTGAGGATGGGACGCAGCCCACATGGTACACATGCAGTGAGGGGAGACAGTGCACACTCAGAGTTGCACACGTAGCATGAGTGCATCCATCAGCTCATGCGATGTGAATGATGGCTCTCTGCTTGTGCCCCCCTTGGTACTGATGCCTTGTCATCCCCTGGGCTCCACAGGACTAATTTCCACCATATATTCCACAGCTGAAGTGAGGCAGCCCTATAGGGCAAGCAGGTGCTCATGCCCATAGTCCGAGCTGACTCCACGGGAGGCTGAGGCAGGAGGATTGCTTAAGGCCAGTCTGGGCAACAAGGGAGTCTCCAATCTCAAACAAACAGAAACAACCTTCAGCATAGTAAGAAAGGAGGAAGTGCCACAGGAAAAAGGTGGTCATCATTTTGCTAGATATTTTGATATTTATTTTTTTAGAACTATTAATTCCGTTTCTGCAATGAACTTACACTGTTTTTATAACATCGGTAAGTAACTTCAGCCCCTCAGTAGAAAGTTGCTAGATAGTAGTTATCAACAACAAAAATCTCAAATATGCAAAGAGAGGCAATAAGAGACATTAAATTTCCTTAGCCAAGTATGAGCGCTGCAGTTTTGGTGGATGGAAGGCTGGACAGATGGACAGATGGACTTGCCCAGCCCTGGGCAGGAACATAATTGATTCCATTGCAGATGAGCCAGGCTGTGGTTTTCTGGAAGACAATTCTGTGTGGACAGTGGTCTTTTTCATTAGCAAAGTAGCCTAGTTTGGGGGCTCCTGGTGTTAAAGCAGGAGATGAAGGTGTTCGTTTACTGACGCAAACGTGGAAAATTTCCCTGGATTCTTAGAGCAGAGAACAAGTCCCTTGGACAGAGGAGGGTTCACAAGCAGGGCGGATTTAGGCGGGGTCACTTTTCTGGGGTTACTGTGGAGCTCTCAGTGGTCAGAGCCGGTAGCATCATGTCCATCTGCACTCCTGTGCCACGGACCTGACACATGTTCTTGTCCGCACTATTACGTCTCAGCTGTCAGCAGACATTAATTATGCACGCGGTGAGGTCCTTCGGCCCGGGGATGAACTTGGCCTCCGACACACGCTTTGCACTACAATGCAGCCCAGCCCGCAGGGTCGGGGCCATTAGTATCACTGGGACCGTTAGCGCTGGACCGGGGACCAGGGCCTGGGGTGAGCGTGCCCCGAGCCGAGGACTTCCCACGCCAGACTTCCCCTGTCTCTGCAAAGATATTTAATGATTAGGACTTACGAACCACAGAGTGGGCAATGGATTATGTGCTAGAAACAACGCAGTGCAACACAGGCTACTTCATGGTTCAGAATATTTTCATTAGATATTATCGCCACCTCTGGACCAGGAAATTTCTTTTTTAAAAATCTGAGTACTTAAGCTAATAGAGACAATAGTGAATTATGATTTTTCTTTAGAACTATTGCATCATTCTTTTTTTTTTTTTTTAGTGCAAGTTTAGTCATTACTATTGAAATGGTCATCTGGCTGCCTATTTTTAAAACACAATTCCTCTTTCTGAGTAAGTTTTGGGGCATATTAAGCTTGACTCTGCAATGTGAGGGTGCTTATTTCACTTTTGACTAAACTGTCCCCTGTGGATTAACTTTGTCCGAGTCACTGTGGCTGTAAGAAATCCCCCTTGCAGTATATGAGATGAAAAGGTTTTATTTTTTTTTATGAAATCATGTTGAAACTTTTTAACCTAATGAGAAATTCTATTTGCATAAATCATCATAACTTTGGTGATAAAATTTTAGACCTAGAAAGCAATGTTTTACTTCAACTGAATTCATTAAAAATCAAGACACCAAGTAGTTGCAAGCAGTAATTTTAAGGGGATGTGAAGTAAAGCATTTCATAAATAATCTCGTGTGTTTAAACCCTTGGGGGGGGGTATAGCACTGGCACTGTTTGCTCACCCAGAAGTGAGGGTGCTGGGTCAAGTCTGGACTGTACAAGTGGAGCATCCTTGACCTGAAAATCTGAAATCCCAAACACTCTAAAAATCCAAAACTTTTCAGGGGGTGGCATGCCAAGTTTATGCAGATGTCCCCTAGTCCTAAATTCCAAAATCCAAATCCCTTCTGGTTCCACACACTAAGATAAAGGACACTTAACCTTTGTTTCTTTTCTTGGTATGTACACACATGCACACACATAGGCAGCACAAGCGTAGGCAGCACACGCGTAGGCAGCACACGCTTGCCGTCTGTTTTGCTTGTTGTATGTGGCTGGCGATGACCCGTCTGTATTGTCAGATACCTGTGGCTCCGAGCATCTCGGGCGACTGCTGCTTACTTAAACTGTAGTTTTTAGTGGCTCGGGTTTTCTGGGTGAACTGCAATGACACGCCTGTGTCAGGTGTGGTGTCGGTGACCGTGCGTGGTGCAGCTGGACGGCCACCCACTCCCAGGGCCTGCACGGTGTCCCCATGGCCTGTCTCTGACCAAGACAAAGTAGCTGAGGAACTGATGTCAGTGAAACCTCTTAAGCACATATGAACAAATGCAGCTCGCCGCAAAGCTTCAAGGTTGTTCGCATCTTTTAAAACTAATGTTTCAGAGCTGCCAATGGAGTCTCCTAGCCCTGCTCACCACGAGCAAGTGGCTTCAAATGAAGCCACTCTGCTCAAGAACGACCCCTTGTACTTGATTCACGGCACCGCTAGTCATTTTTTAGTGCTAGGAAGCAAGAGTATCTTCGTGTAAGGATTTGCTTTTTTCTAAATCGTGGTGCTTGGAGGAGAAAGTAATTAATTGTGTTGTGTAGAAATCATGGAGGCTCAGCCCCTTATTACTTCTTCATGCATGATTTGCTGCTTTAAAATTTCAGAACACAACTACAGCGATGTGGTTTTAATTCAAGTGAGTCTTCCCATCCTACTAGAACAGTGTTTCCTTGGGCGAGAGATTCACCCCCACCTCTCTGCCAGCTCGAATGATACAGCGATTTAACTGTGCCCGGATCCCTTCTCCCCGAGCAAGCTCACCAAACGTGAGCCAGAGCTGTCTTGTCAAGGAGAGGTTTGCAAATCTTTTCCTCTGTACTTTCCTTCCTTCCTTCCTTCCTTCCTTCCATTCCTTCCTTTCCTTCCCTTCCTTCCCTTCCTTCCCTTCCTTCCCTTCCTTTCCTTTCCCCTTCCTTTCTTCCTTTCTTTCTTTCTTTCTTTCTTTCTTTCTTTCTTTCTTTCTTTCTTTCTTTCTTTCTTTCTGAGGCGCTCTAAGAAGTGTACTGTAACACTTGCTTTAAGACAAGGCAGTTAGTATTACAGGATGAAGTGCCATGGGATCTGAAGCAATGCTGACTCTGTTGCTGTTAAGCTAAATGCCAGCATCGAGCCCCACAGAAGGTCAGAATGATGCAGTCCTTGTTCAGCCAGGGTGAGAGGCACAGAAAAAGGGAGCTTTCAGAAGTGAATGTTTCCTCTTCTTCTGAGAACATTGTACATAGTTTGTTAATTAACTTTTTTTAAAAAACCAGGCATTGGGCCAGGGATGTAGCTCAGGGGTGCCGCAGCCTGCCTGGCAAGCACAAGGTCCTGAGTTCGATCCCCAGTACAAATACAAAAAAACCCAGGGATTTATTTTTGACTTCTTGTGGACATTACCATTTCCATGTTCCTGGCCTTCCTTCTACTGAAGCAGTGTCTTAAATGATAACCACGCTACTCAAGGCCTGAGGCCACCGTGAGTCCTAGAACATATTCTGCGTTGACATGACATACTCTGAACCTGAACCGAGATGAGGATCAGGAGCCAGCTGTTAGCTTCCTGGCTGCTATATTGATATTAAACAATCACGTCTTTCCCTGCCTTCTTCTTTCCCAATGCCCACCCTTACACACAAAGGTTCGAAGCCCTTGGTGGAAGAAAACAGTGACCCGGTTCAGCATGACTTCAGGGTCGCGGCGTTGCTGCCCTGTTTCTCACTGGACTCGGCCCTTCCGTGGTTCCTGGCCTCGCCACTCCTCAGGCCGCTGGCTGCTCCAGAGTCTTTGTTGAGAGCAGGGAAACTGGTGTGTGGGACGCGTGACCTAGGAAACCCATGTTGCAGGGCTGATTGGGTGGGAAGGAACAGTGCAAGCAGAGAATGTTGATGGGCCTTTCTTAAAATGCCGTTTGCTTGATGACTGAATGAAGAGAGCATGAGGTGAGTTAAGTCCAGCTTTGTGTGGAGATTCAGTTTTTGTCATTACTGTTCTGTGGTTTTCCTGACCGTGTACTTTGATATACTTGCTTTAAGTGACCGTTCCATACCCATAAGCCCTTCCCATCTGGTGAGCTACGTTTCAGAATAGTGTCCTCCAGAGTGTATCAAGTATCTTAACATTTCATTTTTTCCATGAGAACCTAAAAAGTGTCCATCATAGGAATGCTCTTTTTTTTTGCTGCCTTCTTTCCTAATCTTTGTGATGAATTAAACCCACATAAGGGTCCAGATAGAGCAATTTGATTCTTGATCTAATAAGCAGTCTCTTATCAACCTGACCACCCAGCAGAGCCCCCTTGGAGAGCTGTGGCTGAGCGTCTTGGGGATCAGCTTCTGTCACCCCGAATGCAGCCCTGGTCCTTCGCCCTCTCTCCCTTCTCCCCGCCCTCCTCAGTTTACCTTCTCCGTAGTGAACGGGACCCATGGTGAGCTCAGCAGCTGGGCAGTATGGACTCAGGGTGCTTTTTAGCTAAGCAGGGATGTCTGCCACCTGGAAGTCAGGTCCTGGGGGCCAGGCAGGGACTCCCCACTACAAGCAGTTAGACCCCCAGAGCAAAAGCATTTAAAAGCAGGCTGCAAAATGCCCACGTATCTTCACTAAGCCTACCTCCCAACTGGATGGAGAAACTCTCCTAAGAAATTTTTAATTATAAAGGCTATTTTTTTCCTCCTTGAGCCAAGGGAAGAAAAGTGTTTGGGCACTAAAAGCTTAGTTATAACAGTGTTATTTTTTTCTGTCTCTCCCTCAATGATTAAATGCAATTTTATCCATTTAGTAATGCTATGATTATGGCTGCATTAGATAATGCTGGTGCAGACATACAAAGAAAAATTCCGTGTAATAAGGTGACAATTTATTTTTACTCTTTCTCTAAGTTAAAAATTCCTAAGACTTTCAAATGAACAATAAAAATAATCACAAAATTGTCTCCTGAAATGGAAATAGATATTAGTCCCAAGCATTAGCCATTTTCTTGTTATTTTTCAAAATCAGCCGCTAAGCCTTTTAACGCCTCTGGGTGCCCAGCCTGTGGCAGGAGAAAGCAGAATAGTCACCTTGGGGCTGCGTTCCAGTTTACTGCCGGGAAAGAGGCACAATCAGGGATAGCACACTTTGGCCAGGTCATTGTTCCCGCAGGGCGGTGACCTCTCGAATTAGAACCTCGCGGGGAAGAGGGAAGTTAGCTTCACAATGGGAAATTATATTTCTATCAGATATGAAACTGAAGTCACTGAATGCTGTCAGGCTCCCTGGAAGGGTTACCTTCGAGTTTCAGGGAGAGCTGAAGTCTGGGCGGAGGGCTTTTGTGACAGCGTGGATCACTCCCCGTTTCTGGCAGTGACCTCGGTGGGACGCAGGCCGGCCGTTTATAGTGTGGGCCGTTGCTGAGCAGCCGGGCCCTGTGGGTGCTGTTTCAGGGTTAGCAGGAGGTGTCTCCAGGGTTGTGCAGGCAACGAGTCAGCTGGAAGGGAGGAGAGGCGGAGCCTGCCATGGGCAGTATAGCTGTCCCGTCCACTGTGCCCACCTAGCCACCCCAGCCCGGTGCCCCTGTCCGCCTCCTTCCTGGGCTCAGGCCTTGAAGCCAAACTGAAAGGTACAAAGCAGCTTCCTTCTCAGGGACACGGCTCCTCTTCCTGTCTTCTCCTCAGGGGTGCTAAGTTGCGGACTGCAATTTAACTGGACCACCTGTGAGGTCCTTTGGGCACCGTTTGGGGTCACCCTGGCGAGCTGGCACAGAGGCAGCCACACCCCGAAAAGGCGCTGACCTAGGAGCTAAGGGAAAGATGTCTGCAGCGCGGCCCTCCACTCCCAGCAGCCTGCTCGTCTTGGGGGATCCCCTGGCAGAGGCGGTGTTAGGCTTGGGAGTGACTCATCTCCACCGAGCCTGCCTTCTTCTCCTCTTTGTGTCCTTTAACTTTCTCTACTTTTCAATCCGAATCTTTTCCTCAATGCTGACATAAACAATTCCTGTTCCTTCCTCATTTTCTGTGCCCTGCCTTTCAGATGTGACCTCGTCATTTATCAGCTTAGTATCCAAACTCTTAGCAGGAAAATTATGGTTATCTTAGAGCAGCTTTGCACAGACGTGCATTTGTGTTCATTTTAAAACGGGGATTCTACTTGAGCCGATGAAGCTTTCGAAGTCATCAGCCCTGTACATCAGTTTTCCACCTTTTCCTGCCAGAAGACTTCCTAATTTTTGAAAAATTCAGTGAGAAAACCCTATAAACAATGAGTGGAAGATTGTACAGCTGCGCTGATACTGTCGGAAGCAGTGTCTGCTGGTGGAAATCTACACTGTCTGAAGTGTTTGGGAGGGAAAGATACTCTGAAATGTAGCCACCTATGAGGGGGAGGGAAAAGGACAGACAGGGACGCTCAGATGCACACAGAGCCCGTCGGAGTTCACTCTTACTTAGCTGCTGAACATTCTCCACAGCCTGTAAGCGGATCTTGCCTACTTAACCTCCACCCCCCAAATTACTGTGGCAACTATTGCCTGTTTTCCCAGGAAGAGCTTAGTGTCAGCAAGTGCAAAAGAAAGAGATGAATTGTGTGGCCGTAAAGTTAAGTGAGTTCTCAGATAAGCAAGGAGACCATCTCATGCAGAAGAGGCAACCTTGTGTTTTTAAGGCAAAGAGTGAAGGAGAAGTCGATAATTCAAAAACACAAACAAGTAAACCCACGTCTCATTTTTCAGTTATGTGATTATCCATGGAGTGCCTGTCTGGAGGTGCATGTGAGACACTTCTGTTCCTTGTCCCTTGACCTTCACGGGACACTGTCCCAGTGCTCCCTTCTCTTCCCCCTGGATCCTGAAGTGTGTTTGAAAGCCTGTAGTTCATCAAAGTGCCTGGCGTCCACCTCTTTGCAGATTACTTTCACAGCTATTCAGAGAACTTACCTGCCTCAAGAGACAGACAGTATTGCGCTTCAATAGAACATAGTTGGCTTAAAAGTAAATTACTGAAGATGGTACAAAGGCTCTGTGCTTCCCTGGCCCTCCCTGCTAAGACGAAATGGGAATCTGGTTGCTAAAATAGGCAAAGTTGGCCCAGCCGCAGAGAAGAGGTGGCCCTATGTTCAGGCTCCTCCACAGCGGAGTTTTCCTACCACGAACAGCTTGGTTGGAAGAGTTGGTGGAGGTTTCCCCAGTGAGGGAGGACAGAAGTCAGATTGGGAAGACCTGTACTCTAGTATACTTCTTCAGCATGTTTTAGGCTGGAGGAAGGAAAAATAATGGGGTGTGGGAAGCTCCCCTTGTGGTGTTTACAGAACTTGGATGCTTGACAAATAGAGCAACAGGCTCATTGTTGTTGAAGCAGGAAATCTGTAGTCGAGGAAGCAGGTGTCGTGGGATGATTAGGACGTTTCCAGATGACTACTTGGACTCTGGGTTCTTTCACGTTTGGGCCTGAAGCATCAGGGCTTTGGGGAGACTCCGCCCCTCGCACCTACAGACTGACACTGACACCGTCACAGGAGGGGAAGGGGCGTGAGCTTCGGGACATCTGGGGCCAGCAGCCTCCATGTACGTGTTTCCAGTATCCATTCTTCTTTATTTCTTTTTTCTTTTTCTTTTCGACTTTCGGCATCCCATACTTTTAGAAAACTCGTGTGACTTAAGAGTAAATTCTTATTTTTCGGATTGTTTTCAGACATTTCATGTTCATGTAAACTTGGCTTATTGATTTCCTGATTTTTTCTTTATTTTTTTGTTTTGTCCATTTTATTTTCAATCAGCTACATCAAATGGGTCTTTGGAGGGCCTGGATAACCAGGAGGGAGGGGTGTGCCAGACAAGAGCCATGAAGATCCTCATGAAAGTTGGACAAGGTAAAGACCATCTGCTGCTCTGTGAGGCCACTGTCACCAGGCATAGCCCCCAGCTAGTGTGGCACCGAGGGGGCACCCCCTTCCTCCCTGTCCTCCTCAGTGTGAGAGCAGACACCCATTTGCTGAGCTCCTCCACTCGATGTCCTAAGCTTCTCTCATGGAGATTGCTCCACAGTTAGGTCAGCTAGGCAGAGTGTCTATTGGCGATGAATGTGTATTTTCTTTTAAAAACCCAAATGCCTCGCTGATTCAAAACCCAAGCACCCAGACTCTGGAGAGCATGGCTCTGCAGTTCTGCTCATTTCTAAAACTTGACTTCTGATGAGTTGTGTTTGTTGTGCCTTTTTCACTTAGAGAAAACCTATTGTGCAGAAAGAAAGATTTATTCTTTTAATTAGAAATTGGTATAGTAGTCAATCAACTTGCTCAGTTAAATTGAAATGTCATCTGCAACACTTTGCCTGCCAAATGCAAGCTTCCCTATAGTTTCCACAGATGGCCCCATGATCTAAACCTCTGAAATAACTAGTGTAACTGTTTTGCTTAGAAGGAAAATTGTATTCTTGTATTTCACAGTCCTTTGCATAAAGAATCTTACGTTCATTGCTATTCATGCTTCTTGACATGTATGTAAAGCTGGATACCATTGGCCTTCAAGCTGTAATTAATCATTTGTTTTCCATATAGATGCGAGTTCTGCTGGATCAACCAGGAATAGTGGTCCAACAAGACGTCCAGACCTAGAAGCTGGTACAAATGGAAGAAGTTCAACAACAAGTCCCTTTGTAAAACCAAATTCAGGTAGGGCAGTTGGCCTGGGGGTAGGGCGGGCTGGGGCTGCATCTCTAGCATCCCAAGAGGCAGAACAGGGCACAAGCAATGCTGCCCCGGTTGGATTAACTAGTTGTTCTAGACGTCAGTAATCTTGACTTCCAGTGAGTCATTATTAATTATACTCCATGAGACAAATGAATTCATTCCCATGAAAGTCTTACTATCAGAAGAGCAGAATTCATCAGATGTAAGAGCCAGTTATTAGTACTGCTGGAGCAGACCAGTTTTCATTGGCCGATGCTTTATCAAGCTCACTGTCAACACCAGCTTAAAGCTGATGTTAATGTATATGTAATTAATGTTCTAATCCCTCATCTAATCATATGTAATCCTCTAAGAGCCGACCTGACCCTCGTCTGAATTTTAGATGGTAACAGTTTCAAAGACTCCATCGTGCTATTCTTTTCTAGTGGCTAGTAGTCTTTTTCTTTTCATATTTTCTGAATATAATATTAAACAGCTCCCTGACCAATATTTAAAATAGCAGATAAAACTGACTGTCATTGAACTTTGTTTCTTTAACACTCTTGGAGCAAATAGCTGTGTATTCTCTACTGAGCTAATGAATTTTTCATGTAGTGGCTGTTGAGCAGACGTCAGCAGTTTTGTATTAGAGACCTGTGTGCTCAGCTGGTAGTTGTGCAAATTTAGCATCTGCAGTAGTATTCTGTCTCTTTCCAAGAGTCAAGGGGGGAAGTTGTTATTTCTAACTTTCGGTGACAAGATATGTCCAATTCTTGTGACAAACTGATAAATGGATAATATAACGATGCCAGCCAGTTTTTAGTGCCTAACATTTGGGTTGGCAGTCTGTTCAGCGTGAGTGTCTGCTGCCTTCCAAGTATATTTTAAGTGTAAATCAAATAATACAAACGACTTACGAGTTGAACCTTCTTGGCCCTCACCCCTTCCCACTGTCCCTGTGCTGGTGGGCGGGGCGCCCGTGGCAGGCAGGCTGCTGGTAACACTGGTCCTCGGGGAGAGAGGGTCTGTCCGGTGGCTGGCTCTGCCCTCGGGGGGCAGCCTCGTGTTCCAGGCTGGTGCAAGTGGGCTGCACAGAGGAGGTGGCTCAGGGCAGGCTGCAGGGCCACTTCTGCCCCAGCCGTATGTCTGGGATGGATGAAAGTCCCTCCTGCAGGCCTGTCTCCCAGTACCACAGTTAGCTATTTTTAAATTTTCTTGAGTACCGTTAAGCCTTTGTATTCATCAGATTTTTTTTCCAGGGAAAGGAGAAAAGAAGGGAAGATTCGGGGTGCATTCTAAAGGGATTAGAAAGTAGGAAAGCAAGTGCTTGGGTACAGAGAAGCCAGCCGCCAGCAAACACTGGGGACGGGGCCACTGGAGCCCGAGGTCAGCCAGGTCGGGGAGGAGAGGAGCTCCGGGCACACATGGGGGACTCTCCCTTCGGCACGTGGAGCCTTGGTCCCCGGCACTCCATCTGGAGGATGAGTCGCGCCCTGGGCTTATTTCATCCCTCTGGGCATGGTTGAGCGTCCCCATGGCGCTGGCTGGCCCTGGGGACGGCGGTGACCCTGTCTGCCTCTCCCGTGTCCCCAGGTTCGAGCACAGACGGCAACAGCGCCGGACATTCGGGGAACAACCTCCTCGGTTCCGAAGTGGCCTTATTTGCAGGGATAGCGTCAGGATGCATCATCTTCATCGTCATCATCATCACGCTCGTGGTCCTGCTGCTCAAGTACCGCCGACGGCACCGCAAGCACTCGCCCCAGCACACGACCACGCTGTCTCTGAGCACCCTGGCCACGCCCAAGCGTGGCGGCAGCAACAACGGCTCGGAGCCCAGTGACATTATCATCCCGCTCAGGACTGCGGACAGCGTCTTCTGCCCGCACTACGAGAAGGTGAGCGGGGACTACGGGCACCCGGTGTACATAGTCCAGGAGATGCCCCCGCAGAGCCCCGCCAACATTTACTACAAGGTCTGAGGCCCGGTACCTTCGCCTCCCAGACCCGGTGGCCGCCGCCTGGTCATCGCCTGGCCGCCTGGCCTGACTGAGCCCGGCCGTGGAGCGGGCAGAGCCTCGCACTGGAGGAGCCCGGAGCTGGACAGCTTTCTCGTCTGTGGCATCTCGGCCTCCGTGAGCGCACACCTCCCCGGGAGCTGGAAGACTGTGGCCGCAGGTGCCACTTGGGCGGATGGCAGCGCGCGTCTCCAAGCCCCGAGCCGCGGTCACGCACGCCTCGCTGGAGCCCAGGGGACACGAGGGCCTGCGGACAGCGCCGGGCGTCGTCACCCAGCTTTTCTGCTCGGGGTTCCCCGCCGGGCATGTGGACTTGTCACTCGGACCTCGGGCCAAGTGAGGCTTCCCGAGATGGCTCGCTAGTGTTTAGTCCTCACTGTCTCACTCCCGTGCCCCGGGCTCCGCTGCACCCCGCTGAGCCCCTCACCCCACATCCTGCGTCTGAATGGGACACAACACGGGTGGCCCACCCCGGATGAGCAGGGTCCCTTTTCCTGTCGGAAAGCCGGAGGATCCCCAGCCGGCTGGGCTGTCAGCGAGGAAGAGGAGGAGCAGGTGGGAAGGGCTGGCTGCCCGCGACCCGGCTTGGGAGGAGGGAAAGGGGCATGGTCAGGGCCCTCGGGCTTTCGGGCACAGGGAGACAGCGAGCCTGGGGGGCATCGCGGGCGGCAGGGAGAGGCGGGCAGGGCAGGGAGACTATCGAGGTACTGGCAATAAGACGCACAGCTCTGGAGCTTAGGGAGTCGGTCTGCTTAGGCTGAGGTGGAAGCAGACCCAGCTGCTATACTTACCGCATTTTAGGAAACACAGGGAGCGCATTTAGAGTCGCAGAGAGCCAAACCTGACCTAGACGTTGACAAGCCAAAGGTCCAGCTGGCTGTGGTTGTCAGTAACGAATTCTCAGACACACAAAGGCAGGTGGGATCCCCTGTCCCCAGACCCGCCCGGCCTCCCCGTGAGCCTTACACACTCCGGTCGACGGTGCTGTCCACGGCCAGCGCGCACGGCTTCGGGGAGGGTGGGCTCTAAGCGAAGCACACAGCAAACCTCTCAGAGTCCTTAAGACGGAAGTCAATGATGATGTCAAGGGGAGGAGGAAGATAGGGCGTATTTATAATAGGTATATAGAACGCAGGGGATATAAGATGAAAGATTTTTACTAATATATATTTTAAGATTGCACACAGTACACACCAGAAGATGTGAAATTTATTTGTGGCAATTAAGCAATCCTGAGGCTCAGTGCTTTAAAAAATTTTTTAAAAATTGGACTGCTCCCGGGGAAAAAAATACCACTCCAAAAATAACAATAATGAGAGCTAATAGGAAAATGAGAGTCCTCCGAAGCATCCCATGGAACTGTAGACTAGGAAATGAAAGCCCCAACACCAGGAAACCAGTGTGACTTAGCGTGTTTGACAAGGACAAGATGTCCTCCCACCCATCATCTCCGTGGGGTTTTTCCTTGCCTCATGGGTGGAACATTCTCTAAAATCCAGCAGGTCACCCAGAGGGGGCTCCAGGTCATAGCAGCTGTGACCCCTCCTCCTCCTTCCCCTACCCCGTCCCTGCCTGTCCAGAAACCAGAAGAGTCAACAGGAAACCTACTTTTTATGTGCTATGCAAAACAGACATCTTTAACAGAGTCCTGTTACTATGGTAACGCTTTGCTTTCTGAATTGGGAGTAGAAAAAAAAAATGCAGCGACAGCGTTTGAAGGTTCTCAGACCTCCAGGGAGCACCTGCAAGAACGAGCTGTCACAGAAATGATTATTCCCCATGCCCTCAACCTGAAAATGTTGGTCCAAAGTGCGTGTGTGTATGTGCGAGTGGGTGTGTGGTGTACCTGTGTACATATATGTATAATATATATCTCCAGTATATATTATATATATCTATATCATAGTTCTGTGGAGGGTTGCCATGGCGACCGGCTGCAGTACATATGTAATTCTTTCCGTCGCTCCAACCTCTCCTTTCTGTGCATTCATACAAGATTTTCTTGTAAGCCATCAGAAGTTCCTTGTAGGAGTGGGGAGAGGGGCGAGGAGAGGAACATGGGAAAATGTCTGATTTTAATGAAATCAAGCGTGTGTATCCCCGGTTGGCCACCTTTGAGTTATGTGCTAAACTGTGAAAAAGGAAAATCAGATGAACCGATGAAGAGTTAGCCACCACCAGTTGAAGAAAAGGAAGTGTTCTGTGAGTCTGTTTTGTGTCTGGTGCAAAAAATGACAATCCGCCAACTGTCCCCTTATTCGGAGTTGGCTCCGCTTTGGAAAGTTACTGTAAATGCCTTGCTTGTATTCTGGTCACCCGGCTTCGGGATCGCACCGTCATGTTTAAGTGAAGAAGGTGTAAATAGGTTCCGAATTTACTGTCCTTGGATTTGGGGTGTTACAGTAGCCTTATTCAAGTTTTTAATAAAAAAATACACATGAAAACAAGACAGAAATGGCTTTTCTTATCCAGATTGTGTACATAGAGCAATGTTGGTTTTTTATAAAGTCTAAGCAAGATGTTTTGTATAAAATCTGAATTTTGCAATGTATTTAGCTACAGCTTGTCTAACGGCAGTGTCATTTCCCCTTTGCACTGTAAGAGGAAAATAAGGTATAAAAGGTTGCCAAATTGCTGCATATTTGTGCCGTAATTATGTACCATGGATATTTATTTAAAATTTCGTTGTTCAATTTGTAAGTAACACAGTATTATGCTTGAGTTATAAATATTTTTTTCTCCCTTCGTTTTATTCAAATAGCCCGTCCTAGGTTTCGATCTGCTTTAGTTCCACATCGCAGTCAGCCCCCAGAACACAAGCTCCGTGAAGCCGCACTCCTCGTCTGTTTCAAACTGAATTTGTTCTTAAAAAAATAAAATATTTTTTTCCTATGGAAAAAGCGCCTTCAAAGTATTTTCCTTTCTCTCTTTTTTTTCTTTTCAGTTTTTGTTGTTTTTCCTTTCTTATTTTCATCCCCCTAGTACTCTGTTTCTCCAGAATCACAGTGAGCCGGGATGGGAGCCGTGGCCCTTCGTGAGTCCCTGGCCTTCTCACACCAGGACGTGCATGTCACTGAGGAAAGCCCGCAAGTCCTCGCTGTCCTGAGAGGGGCAGGTTTGGGAGGTCTCACCTGTGCGGTAATTGGGAGGAGCCCCTCAAGAGAAAAGCGGGAAACAGGTTCTCATCTGGCACTTAATTCTGGATCGACTTCATTTCCACTTAACCAAAGCAGTTTGCTATCAGTGGCTTCATTTTCCTGCTCAGAATAAACCCGAAGGAAGGGGAAAAGCCAGCTGTCCTTTGTAAAAGTGTAATTTCAGTGCAAACACATCGCTGATGCTGGATTTGGCCAGACGTGAGGTCACCAGTGCACCCACTCTGTCGTCCAGGGAAGGCTGCAGATGGGCCTCTCGGGGCCTCCTGTGGGCTTGGGCTCTGTGTAATCTCCATCCCCGGGATGGGCCTGCAGTCCCGGGACGTGTGTGTGAGAACGTCTGCCCCTCACCAGCAGGAGTATAGGGGACCTGGGAGGCTCCTGAGCCAGGGACCAAGTGGTACCCAGCCCAGCAGGTAGAAGAAGGCCATGCAGCCTCCTCAGGAAATATCATGAGAGGCCGGGTTGGGAACCAGAATTCTTTAAAGTTTCAGTTCTTACACTGAAGAAATGCTTGTTGAACAAATATGCTCCATTAAAAAAAAAAACAAAAAGAAATTCCAGGCCTTCAGCTTTGGTTGACAGTAAATGGCAGCTTCATCGATTCCACAGAGCCCAACTGCTCCCAGGCTGCAGGCCAAGTTTAGCGGCACATTTTACAGCCCAGGAGTCTCGGCTGGCTGCTCGGTCCCACGTAGCAAGATGTAGTTTACTCTGGGCAGAAGAAGAGAACAAAATGTTGTGTGTTCCACTTCCACTTGGTCATTGAGTCGCCGTGTGAGTTGCCAAGAGCACAGTGACGTTTTCAGCTCCCTGGAGGCCACAGGGGAGGCAGCCGAGCTTGCCGAAGAGAGAAGTTGCATCCAGTGTTCCAGTTTCTGCCCCGGAGGTGGCGGCCCACGGCGCAGGCTTCTGGCCCGGGCAGCAGAGTGGCGCCCTGTGTGTCAGGAGGCTGAGGCCCTAGCATAGTGCCCTTTGCCCAGGGCCGGGGGCTCCAGCTCTCCAGGACGGACGGTGCCCACGCTGCCAGCTCCCTTCCTGCAAGAGCCGTTCCTCAGGCACCGGTGGACGCTCCCACCTTGAGCCCCTTCTCTGCCTGCTGCCAGTCGCGGTGTCCAGCGCAGCTAGGAATCCGCAAAGGAAAAATAAAATAAGGACCAGAGTGTAAAACTGACTTTTCTAATATATGTTAAAAAGGACAATCACCCTTTTCTTTAGTTGGGTAGCACATAGACCTCTCTTTGCTGAAAAGAGACATAACAGGTATCTTCCTGAAAGAGTTCAAGACATCATATTACAGTGATCCATTGTACACTGGCAAAGACGTCATAATCACAGTGAGCCCATGTCTCTAGGCGCACGATTCATAGTAGCTGGACCTTGGAAATGCATCCATCAACAGATGAATGGATAAAGAAAATGGACTTGGAGTACTACTCTGCCATGAAGGATAAACTTGAGTCATTTGTGGGAAAATGAATGCACTTTGGGCCCATGATATTAGGTGAAATAAATCAGACTCACAAGCTCAAATACTGACATGGCTTCTCTTCTATGAGACAACCAAAATATAAATAAGAAGCCAAATGAAAAACAAGAGGAAGTAGGGAGGTCCTTTTCAATTAGGAAGAGGAACAAGAGATAGAGGGAGGGGAGGAAAAGGGGATAAAAATGTTTAAAAACAGAGATAGAGCTTGGCAAGTGAGAAGAGGACTGAGAGATAGAAGGACCAGGGAGGGAGGGGGAAGATGGGGGTGGAAAAAATAATGAAAACGTGCTATGCACACGGGCCAACTCCGAGCCGCGTAGTCATTATGTACTTCAAACATGGACTGATAATTAATTTTTTCAAAAGGAGAGGCATGATAGGCATAATTCCACTGCATGGTCTGCTGCTTTGGTTCAGCTTGGATTGCAGAGGGTTTGGGATTCTGTTTGTGCTGTTTACACCATCCGCTCACCTGCAGATGAATTTTCAGTGTTGCCATGACAGGGCACATTCCCACCCCTGCGGGAACCTAGGTCGACCATCTTCCATCAGTGACTTGAGAGGACGGGGTATTAAACCACAGTGTTTGTTCCCAAGGGAATGAAGTAAGCCAGGCAGAAGAATCAGTTTTTTAGTGAACAACCTGTGCTCCAGAGGCTAAGGGTGCATTCAGCTCAAGACTTTCCTATTTTGGTAAACTGGCAAAGTCTCTAAAGAACCATTCTTCACTCCAAGTCAGTTATATCTTTTTAAGATGCACCCTTCATTAACCTGCTGGTGTGGAAATGCATGGGCGGAGGGAGACAGTGGAAACCCCGATGCAGTCTCAGGACCATGGTGTGCGGTTAAGGGAGGGGCCAGCGGGCGGGATGGGGAGCCAGCGGGTGTCTGCCTCTTACATCCGGGCTGGACAGGGCCCTGCATGGTGAGAGGGCCAGAATCTAAGACACCAAAGGTCACCTTTGGGTGTCTGTAGGATTTGAAGCACAGCTGGCAGGAATTTGCACCGTACGAAGGTAACCATCACAAAGCCCCTGTGTCCAGGTGTCCCTTGGCCAGTGCTCTGGAGACCAGCAGGGTGATGGCCGGGCAGCTCACCCTCTCTGGAACTATTTCCAGGTGGAGAGCTGGACCGCCCTCCACCCCTTCCTGGAAGGGAGACCCCATGGGACCTAAGAACTAGTGACTGATACCAGCTGATCAGCTGGGAGCCCAGTCCTGCTCTTCGAGCTGTTTAGCTCTGATTGTGAAGTAGAATCTTCTTTCTTTATTTAAAGCGTGTTCAGGCCCCTGTCAGCCTGGCCCTGGCACATCAGACACATTCTCTACTTCCATACTCGGTGTGGGCTAAGCAGCAGCAGGTGGCTGTGGGGTTCTCTTCATCCAAGTTCATTTTGTCCTCCTCGTAGACTTGAGCCTGACTTTGTGTTGAATTCTTTTTCTGCTGGTGTCTGGAACACATCTTTATCCTTCCTGTATTATTCGTACCTCCGATTCTGTAGTCTGCCACAGAAAACTGCAACTGAGAAACATTTTTTATTACTTTCCAAGGAGGTGCCATTCATGCTTAATAAAGAGATTAGAAGGTCTGTGTGTGCTGTTGTTAGAGGCGTAAGAACGCTTTATCTTAAAAGAAGTCCACAAGCAGTAGGAGAGATAAATGTCATCAAAGGAAATTGTACAGGATGAACTGGAATCTTTAAACTACACAATTCCTCTTCAGGTTTGTAACCTTTAGGCAGTGGTGCTATTAATGCCTCGTTAAAGGAAGAACAAAAAAGAAAGAAAATAATGTCTGGCTCTAGGGGCCACCATGCAGGGAGAGAAAAGGGGTGCTAAAGGAAGATTCTCTCAGTTGGTCCATCTTCCAAGGGGTCCCTGGTGTGGTGGATTAACTGATGCTCAACGTGGAGCACCCAGCTGAACCAAGTCAGCGTGGCTCTGGGCGTGGAAGACCCAGGGTGTCGCCAACAGCATAAAAGGAGAACCAGAGGGGGAAGATCGTGGGCTGTTAATTTTCCGGGAGAAAATTGCCATAGCTGGTTTTCCTGATACGAACTCTTGGCTGTTCTCATGGTCAGAAGAGCTTGGGTCCTCGCTGTCCCCAGGGACGGCTGCTGTTCTCAGGGGAGCCCTGGTCTTCCCCTTGAGTGTCACTTCCTGGCTCCAGTGCAGATCCCTCAGCCTGGTGCACAGAGCCTGCACCCCTCAGGCAAAGACTTTCCTGTTTCCTCCCCTGGCCTTGGGCCTTCCGGGTGCAGATGCTCCGTGTGGACTTGCATGGGACACTGCCACGGGCCCCAGGCCTCTGGCTGGACTCCTGGAGGACAGTGCCGTGGGCTCTAGGCCTTCAGCTGGACTTGTGGGGGACATTGCTGTGGGATCCAGGCCCTCAGCTGGATTCTTGGGGTCTCTAGTGTGTGGTTAGATCTCTTGCACTCCTTGCTTTTGACTTTTTGGGTGACTTATAAAATAATCCTGTAAATGATGTGTCCTGTATTAAATCTATTCCCTTGCAAGCCCTGACTACAACACCTAGGCACAGTAGTATTTGGTCTCTTCATTCTTTATCAGTTTTGTAATTCGCATCTTATTCAAGATGCTGAGATAGGAAGGACCGACCTTAACTATGTCCCTGACTCCAGGCTCCTTTGTCTTACCTAGGTAGTAGGGTATAGCTTGGATCTCTGCAGTGCACACTGCTGTGCTCTGAGGGACACACGGGCCACCGAATCTGAACATCTGTACCTCTGTCCAGAAGCACTGCTTCCTGCAGTGGCCCCAGGGAGACCCCACAGCTGGCCCTCAGGGCCAACTGAACACCTCTCCTATGCACGCTCTGGACCCTCCCGGAGACTCCCTGAGGCTTCCTCCCACGCATCTACTCTTGAAGTTAAGCTTATAAAACACAGCAAATCCCAAGCATCCTTTCTGGCTTCCCCACAGAGAACTCGTGCAGGTTAGAAGACAGCACAGCAGAGAGGCAGACTCCAAACTGGGTTCGGCTACCCTCAGCTGCGCCTCTGGCTGACCGCACAAGACACAGAAGCGAGCGATCCAGAGGGTCTCGGGTCTGCGAGGGCAAGCCTGGAAGCTCTCACAGCTTGTTCACTGACACCATGTGCACCCTTTCGGCCTTGTGTGCCAGGGGTGGCCAAGTATTGGCGATTACGACTCCGAAGATGGGATTGCTCTCTCGGCACATTGAAGCCAGTCAGTGACTCTCATGAGTTGCAGTTTGCCATTTCAGATGCTTGTTTGAAAGGAAGTAGCAAGGCTGCTCACCACTCCATGTTTATGTTCCTTGAGCATCTTTTCAAAAGTGTATCTGTCTATTAGGAGTCGCCTTTTCATCCGTCTGTCGGGGCTGGATTGCTTTCCTTTTAAATCTTTCATCACACTTGGGCCAGCAGTGGCTGCTTAGGGTGCTAAATTTAGTATAAGTGCTCTGTTCTTCCAGACGTCTTAGGAGTTTGCCTTAAGTGCCTGCCTCTGGCCGTAAAGGGCAAATCAAAGTTTCCAATTGGTTTCCAGCCCACATTAAAATGTGTGTGTGTGTATTTGAAAGGCTGTTTCTTGGCTATAGTTGGTAGTTTTCTTGTAGCTAGTTCTGAGGAAAGAATTGCAGAGAGCTTTATGCCTGCTAACAGCAGTTAGCACCGACCTCAAACACAGCAGGGCGAAGACTGAAGTCTGAGAGTCTGGGGCAGTCGCCAGCGTGAGCGCTTAGCCCTGCAGCCTGAGGACTGGAGCCTGGCAGGAGCAAGCAGGCTCCTCCTGCAGAAGCCAGGCCCCCGCGCTGGCTCTGTCCTAGACCCAGGGCCAGGAAGGGACAAGGGTCTCCTACCCATTCCTTAGATAGTTCAGAGAAAAGCAAGGATGCTGCCGATGACACTTTAGCTTCCACTCGTTTACTCCTCCATGCTGCTGGCCACGTGTCAGGGAAAGATGAGAGCACACCGTTTCCAGGAGCACTCAGGGCAGGAGTTCGAGGCGTGTGCGACAGAGAAACATGGGTTTGTTTGTGAGGGCATCTCCCGGATGTGGCAGACGCACCGTTGGCCTCTCCAGAGAGGGAGGGTTTGGCGCTGCGCTGTGGGAAGCACAGCTGACAGCTAGTTCTTCAGGGTCCCTCACACACTACACAGACGGGTTTTGGCAGCAGACAATTGCCAAAAAAATGTGGGAAACATGAAGAGACTAGGTCAGCCGCGGGTGATTAGCCATGTGCACCTGTCACCCCAGCACTCTGGGAGGCTGAGGGGGGAGGATTAAACAGTTAAGCCCAACACAGCAATTTGGCAATTTAGTGAGACCCTGTTTCAAAATAAAAAGTTAAAAGTTTGGGGATCTAGCTCAGTGTGAAGGCCCTGGATTCAACCTCCAGCCCTGAGGCGGGGTGGGGGCTGTGTAGAACTCAGTGAGCGAGCGGGACGCACACAGCCCTGTGCTCGCAGTGTTGGAGTGCGGGGAGCAGCTGTCCCCTGGGAGACGGTGGCTCCAGCTGGCCTCCTGTGATGACCTCAGGCGCAGCCCTGCCCCGCCGCCCTGTCAGACCAGGGCTGGAGAGAGAGAGGGCAGACTCTCATCAGGTGGCTTTCCACCATGTGCACTGCTTTCAAGGGTTTTGTTTATGCTATCATTCAGTACAGATTCCAGAAAAATGTTGGAAACGTGGCCATAGAATATTTTAAGCCCAGCAGGCACAAACAGGGACAAAGCACTATGATGGGTCTGTCCTGGCTCATTGCAGCGGGAGCAGAAACCCTCTGAGCTCTTGCTTCAGAGATGCACCCCCAGTGCGAGCGGTGAGCTTCCCTGATCTCAGAAGTGAACCCCTGGGTTCTGACACGGAGCACGGCTGTTTCCACAGGCCCCATCACTGCGGGCGGGAGGACTGCAGATGAGAAGAACCCGCTCCGTTCCGGGGTATGCGCTACTTTGGTTTTGCTTTGTTTTACTTTTCTTAGCCTTTTCCTTTGAAACTGAGTTGAAAGACAGATCCATGAACCCCAGTATGTCTTCCATCTGCCATCAGCACCCTGCACTTACACGTACACTTGTGTTTCTGTGCATGTAACTGTGTGTGCACAGATGTGTGTGTGTGGATATGCACGAGTTGTAATTAATAAATATGGAGAACATTTAAATGTTTAAAATTCTTACAGTAAAAACACATTACCATGAGTCCCCCTCAAACACTTCCCTTCATTTCACTGCAAATTCTTTTTTTTTGGTACCGGGGATCGAACTCCGGTCCTTGTGCTTAGGAAGCAGGGCCCAGAACCACTGAGCTAAATCTCCGGCCCCATTTCCCTTTGTTTCAAACCACTCATCCCATAATCATTTTGACTTTGAGGAAGAGCCAGAAGTCACCTGGTGCCAGATCTGGTGAATAAGGTGGATGAGGACACAGCATCATGTTTCTGTCAGCCTCCCTTTCCCATGCATGGCACTCGGCAGTAGCGTTCACTGTGTTTTTGATCATGCCTTCCTTCTTACATCTTAGCATCTCAGAAGGAGGAATCCTCCCATGTGAGCACAAGGTCATTTTCAGCATTGAACACATTAACTAGTATTTCGTAAGGTAATCAGCCATCTAGTCTATTAAAATGATCTTCGTAGTTTTTAAAGTTTTTGTGCATAAATAGTGATGTACTTATATCTGGAAAGACATTCTTTCCTTTGTCCAAAGTGACCATCATAATAAAGAAATGAACAGAGACTCATCTATCTCTTCAGAAAAATATTACACTTTAAACAAATAATTACTCCAGAGATCACATTATTCACAATGCTCGGTGATTTTTTTTTTTTTTTTTGGTAAATAATACATCTGGAGATCTTTCATCATCTGCACATTCAGATCTTTTCTGAAAACCACATAACATCCCACAGCGTATTTAAATCATTACTTACTTATACATTTCTTTGAAGTCCTTGTCAAGTAATTTGATTTGTATGGTTCTCTTCAAGTTATGTTTCAAAATATTCATGTCATATTTCATGTTAATATTATGCAATGTACACCTGTATGAAAACATCACAGGGTACCCCATAAATACAAGGGGCGGTCAAAACATGGCATGAATGTTTAAATTTTAAAAAGGATTAGGGACTGGGGATTTAGCTCAGTGGTTCCAGCACCTGCCTTGCAACTGCAAGGTCTTGAGTTTGATCCCTGGTACCAAAAATAAATAAATAAATAAATAAATAAAGCATGAGAACAAGTTATTTGTTAAAAAAAAAGTATTAAAGGACACATTGCCATGAATCTTCTTCAAAATCTGCCCCGTTTTTTGAACACACTTATCCCATTGTCCTTGCCACAGTCTGAAGCAGTTCTGGAAGTCCTCTTTCATGAGTGTCTTTATCAGATGTCATCAAAAATAGGATGAAGATGTGATAAAAAATATGATGAATGCTGCTACTAAGTGCCATCCAACAGAAAGGCAGGCCTGTAAAAACACGATGCTGTGTCCTCATCCACCTTATTCACCAGATCTAGCACCATGTGACTTCCGGCTCTTCCCAAAGTCAAAATGACGATGAAAGGGAAGTACTTTGAGTTGATTAAGGACATCGAGGCAGTTCCAACAGCTCAACTAAAGACACTCAGGAAAGAGGACTCCAGAACGGCTGCAGAAAATGGCAAGGATGATGATGGGATAAGTGTCTTTGAAATGAGGGAAAGTGTTTGAGGGGGATTCATGGCAATGCATCATTTATTGTAGTAAGTTTTTAAAAAATTTAAACATTCACCATATTTTTAGATCACACCCATTTCTATGCATCCATCAAAACATCGAGTAAACGACATTGAATTTGTATTTTTAAGTGTGTATATATCCAAAGCAGAGTCCCTCAAATTCAACAAATATTCGGTGCTCTGGAATGCTTCCAGCAGCTAAGCCAGGAGCATGAAGCTACATGGGTGACAGTGGCTCTGTCAGCCTCAAGAGAATTTCACTTCCTGGAGGAGGCGGTAGGGTGTCCTGGTTGTAGCCGCAGGGACAGGGCAGAAGGCCTGTCAGAGGAGGAGAGAGAGGGCCGGAGCAACCTCCTGCTCTCCCTCCTTGGTGAGCACTGCTGCCAGGGAATCGTGCTATGTGGGCCCCGTTTCTCCGCTCTGTGTTTAACCAGGCCATGGAGCTAACAGGCTGCTCTTGCTCCCATCCTGGAGGAACTGACTGCCAGCTGTCACTGCTGCTAGAGGGAAGAGATGGGGACTTGGGCTCAGAGAAGAGTAAGGATCCCCACCCTCAAAGCCCGCAGGGGACCTCGAACAGCCTGAGGCACGGCCTGCAGCATTCTCGACTGTGAGCCAGTTACGCTGGCCCTGCACTCACACACACACACACACACACACACACACACCCCACACACACACACACACACGCACACGACACCACGACTAAAAGGAAAGCTGCATCCAACATCTGTCATTACCTGGGCAATATAATCTGCTGTATTGTATACCTTCTGTTTCCCTTTTATCCAAAAGCAATCTGAATCATTACATGTATTTGACAACTCTCACCGCCTTCCTGTGGGTCCAGATTCACAGCCTGAACACTGGTGGGTGAGCCGTGTGGTTCTGCGGTGTGGGCAGACGCGAACACACGCGTGCATCCAGTGGTGATGTTTTTCTCTTCTCTTCCTTCCCTTCCCTCCTCTTTCCCTTTCTTTTCTTTTCTTTTTTTTTTTTTTTTTTGGTACTGGGGATCGAACTCGGGTCCTTGCGCTTGTGCAGCAGGCGGCGAAACCACTGGGCTAAATCCCTGGCCTTCCTTTCTTGTTTTTAGTACTGGGGACTGAGCTCAGGGCCCTTGCCTTGAGCTAGGCGCCCAGTCCTTTTTCCTGCTCTTATTTTTCATTTTGAGGCAGGCTCCCACTAAGTTGCTAAGTTTTCCAAGCCTGGACTGGAGCTTGTGGTCCTGCTGCCTCAGCCTCTCCAAGTGCAGGGATTACAGGCGTGCACCACCACGTTAGATTTCTTAAAGCCTTGCCCTGTGGTGACTTCAAAATTGTGAATCTTGGCTTCCTCACGTATAACATTTACAATCTCTTGGGGCCCTCCTGATGGCGAGATGGGATAGTAAAAGCACAGCAACCACAGTGGCACTGCCCTGAGGACCTGAACAAGCTGCCCTTGGGAAGCTAAGCATCCTTTGTTCTCTGCAGCTCTATCTTGGATCTTGGAGATGCCTCACATTCTCCTTTGCAGGGAGGACTTGATTCTAGAACCCCTTTCCGCCACTTTAGGCCCTGGGAAGTGAGGACCCGGGGCTTGAGCAGCGGGGTTTCTGCAGAGGGCAGCTTGGTCCCGGGCTGTTTCTGTCTGTGTCTGCGAAGCCAGCCCTCCTTCCTGAGATGCAAGTCAGCACACAGTTGTCAGGAAGCTGTTTCACAGCATTGCTTCCACCACAGGGTCCATTAGAGAGCAGTTCTTTTTTTGTCTTTTTTTCTTATGTTTTATGAGTCTACGTTTACAATACATAAAAAGTACCTTTTCGTGTGGTATTGGTACATATACATATTGCATCTTTTAAGTCCTGTTTTATTTGTACCTGTTCCCAGGACATGGTTTCCAGTCACTGAGGAAGTGGATGCACGCACGTAGCACAGCTTCACCCTTTCCATCCCTGACCCTCCTTCCCCACCCCTCTTCCTCCAGACCCCGTTTTCCTACTTTCCCCATTTGCATTATTACCATTCTTATCATCGATTTTTGTTCATGTTTGCAACATACAATGATCACATTCCTGGCGGGGAGATGGCAGCTGTACCTGATGGAGCTTAAATGTTTTTACAGCTCCTTCTCTCTTCTCACCTTCTGTCTCTAATCCCCTTCCTATTTGCAAAACATCTATCTCCCTGTCTCTCTTACTCAGTCTTTCATTTTTTGCTCTTTATTTCTTCTATGGATAAGTCAATCAAGAAACCATACCGTCGTGAAGCTTGTGTGTCTGATTTATGTCACTTAACATTATGTTTTCAAGGTGTATCCATTTCCCTACAAATGTCTGAAATTTGCCACTTAAAGAGGAGTTCTTAACCCATGTTTTTGCTAAGGAGCCAAGAATCCCTTCTAAGAAAAAGGTTTACAATCCGTAACATAAAATAAATAGGACACCAAGACACCAGCTATATTGGAAGTTATCAAAGGAAAACAAGTATCCTGAAACATTGGTATCAAGATACTAGTCTTTGTGACACAGCCACAGGTCTCTCCTTCCTCAAACACTAAAAACAAGATGTGTTTGAGATTAATATCCATGGATGCAATGGCTTTGGGATTTGTGGGCTCGGCCTGTGCCCTCTCCCCGGTGCCACACCGCATGAAGCCTGCAGTGTCGTTTTAAGGTTTGGCAAAATTGGGGCTGGGGATTTAGCTCAGTGGTTCTGCCGCCTGCCTGGCCAGCGCAAGGGCCCAAGTTCGATCCCAGGTACCAAAAAAATAAATAAATAAAATAAGGTTTGGCAAAATTGTGATGTGTTGTGGAAACATCTGCATTTTCTTCTGGAGACCAGGTGATATTTTATGATGTTCGTTCTTGTGTGTATCTTACGGGACTGTACAGTGCTTACTGCGGGTGCCGCTGCTCATGCACTTACTAGGGTCAAATATCTTATTTCTCCAACTGAAAACCAGGATGGGGAATGCAATGGTGTAGCAATATTAGAACTGGCTCGAACACATGGCTTTTGTTAAGAGATGGCTGCTGCCCTCTCTGCCCAGCCACCCACCCCCTCTGTGAGCAGAGCTAAGTTCTGTTTCCCCCACCAGCCTCAGTGTCCCCTTCTGTCATAGCACACCTCGCAGCAGGCACAAGACCATGCTCCGGAACCCAGGCCTGCGGCTGGGCTCGAGCTATGTAGTGATGCCCCCTCCCCTTCTTCTTTTTCTTTTTCCCTCTCTCTCCTTCTTCCCCTCTTTTCCCGCCTCTTCTTCCTTTTGTTTTTATGTTCCTCTTTCTTCTCCCCCTTCCTCCTCCTCCTTCTTTGCCTGCTCTTCCTTTAATTCACATACTACCTATGTAGGGTTAAGGAAGCAAGAACTTGGAAGGTTATATGATGCGAGATTAAAAACACGGTGTGTGTTTAAAAAGCTTCATTACAGTCAAAAGACGCATTGCTGTGAATCCCCTCAAAATCCTCCCCTTACCTGGAACACACTTAGCCCATTGTCCTGGCCACTTTCTGCATCGGCTTTGGTGTCCTCTTCCCTGTGTCTTTAGTTGCTGTATTGTGGCTGCCTTGATGTCCTGAATGGATCCAAACTGTTTCCCTCTCGAGTCATTTTGGCTTTGCTGAAGAACCAGAAGTCACACTGTGAATAAGGCGGATGAGGACACTGCATCCCCTTTTCAGGAGCTGCCTTTCTACTGGATGGCCTTCGGCAGCAGCCTTCGCTGTATTTTCGACCGTGCTTCATTAAGACGCTCAGGAAAGAGGACTCCAGATCTGCTTCGGAAAGTGCCGAGAACGAGGGGATGAGTGTGTTTGAAGTGAGAGGGAAGATTTCTAAGGGGGATTTATGGAAATGTGTGCTTCACTAGAATAAACTTTTGCAATTTAAGCGGTCGCCGTATTTTTCAGTCACTCCTTGTTTCTCTCCTTGAATCTCAAACTACAGAAGTGTCAAGGCCACGGCCTCCGACACAGACTCAGAGCCATACTGGGCTGGGGACCCCACATGGGTAGCTTTTATGGAGAGGTCAGGAGTGAGCTTCTCCTCAGGTGCCCTCGCCACATCCCCCTGTTCTCAGGGTGGAGTTTGGGGGCCCTGACCCCAGCCTGGCTCCCAGCCCTCCCATCGCCACTCTGCTTTCCAGGTTGCTTTTGCCCTGGCCTCTGCTAACCGCAGTCTCTTTTGCATGTTTTGGCCGAGTCTGAAAGAGCAGATGGTGGCCCCTGGGCCAAGCAAGCAAAGTGGTAACTGAGAAGCGCCCCGTCACGGAGCGCACCCAGCGGCTGCTCCCCACAATCCATCAGACACTGCTGCAGGCCCAGATCAGCAAATTGGGGACCTGCAAACCCCATGGTCACTTCCATCAGGGAGGCCCGGCATTCATTCCCAAGCCAGGAGGCTGGCACATGCCCGAGGCCCCTGAGAACCTAGCTTTTTCACCTAAGATCCAATTCTGATCTCTTCCTGGGTCATAGAAACTACTCTGACTGCCATCTGCCTCTCCACTGAGCAAGGAGCGGGGGTCGGCGACTCAGATGATTTAGGGGAAAGTTAAAAGGAATTTCTCAGTGAATTTCTTTTGGCTTCCAACTCCTGTATGACTTCTGAAAGAGCAGCTTTCAAAGGGCCCCCAAAAAGGGGGCTGAAGGTAGCATCCCCTGCGGAGGGAGATGCCGGCACCAAAGGGCAGGTCAGAGGCGTAGATCATGGAATTTCACCCCTGGAAAGGGCTGTCAGGCCCCGACACGCTGCCGGAGGTGGGAACCGCACTCCCCCCTCCTCGGTGTCCGGGAGTAATGAAATGATGAGCCGGTTTCGCACAATGGGCCTGTCAGGAAAAGTAGTGCTGTGTGGAGCAACCTTGAAAAGCTTTCCTTAGTGCCTTTCAAGTATCAATTTTCAGGTGCTAAGTGGTAATTATAGTTAGCAGGTTATGGTAGCCTTCACTGAAATTAGATCGTGTCAGAGACAGCAGAGGGGGTCAGGATCAGTGTTCATTCCCCGGGAGGAGCGCTCCGACCCAGCCAGCAGGTACCCTGCTGGACAAGCTTCAGGCTGCAAAAGGAATGCGTTTTTTACTTAATCAGGGTTCCCCTTTGAAGGAAAGGTCTGTTTTATTTATCTTTAATACTCAGAGAAGTGGTTCTTGTTGTTAAATAAAAAGAATATTTGCTTGTTAACCATTTTTCCTAGTGTTTAGTAGCAGAATTTTTCTCCCAGTGGATCAATATCTTTTTCTTGGAGAATTAAGTCATATAACTTATGGTAATACCTCATGGTAAGTCTATGCTTTTTTTGTGGTTTTGCAGTAGTTGTGCAGTCGGGTTAGTTAAAAGCACTTTGGAAATGACTACAGTCTAACCTTAGTTTTTTTTTCTTCCTCCTTTCTGGGTACAATTATTTCTATTCTCTTTATTAGTTGATTCTTACTTTTTTATTTGCTTTAATCACTTACTATACTGGTATTTTCTCTGAATATTTGTTTGAGAAAGTAATTGGAAATGGACTAAAACAATACATAAAATAACAACATATGTGGTCTTACATGGATGGAAATGAATCTTCAGGGACGCGGTGGGCTGTGACAAGGCTGCCAATGAGGATCCTGCTTGGAGGCTGACAGGGCCTGGCCCGGGGTCCAGGGACACAGACAGGTGCTGACAGGAAGGAAGGGTGTTGGTTTTATCAAAGAGCCAGGGAGAGCGATGAAGCCTGAGGCATTAGGGAAGGTCAGGGCACCTCTAGGAGGCTGTAGGCCCTGTGTCACACTGCAGTGACAAGGAAGGTATAAGCAGAGATTAGACCTGGAGAGCCATAGCAGAGGTGCATAAAGAACGAGGGTGTGGATCCCGCAGGGTCAGTGACCCTGCAGAGCTGGGGTGAAGTCCTGCAATGTGAAGCATTGATTTGTGTGGACTGATGTCTGTTGGATTGGGGAGCTTCTTAGAGCAGCCAAACCAGGCCATCCAGCAATTTCACAGTATCCTTATCCTTATACAGACGATCGATACAGGATTTACTAAGTAGGCTCACAATGGCTGCCTGGGAGGTCAGGAGTGGAAGCCTACAAAAAGGCCATCTTGGCATTGGAGAGTCAGAGAACCGAGCCAAAGGTCGAGCCTGGAGCTCGCTGCAGAGTCTGGTGTGCATCCGTTGGAAAGCTGAAGGCACTGGAGAGGAAAGTCCCAGGCAATGGCAAAGGCCGGAGCTGCTCCAGAGAAGCAGAATGATGAGTTCCTCCCTCTTTCCCTCATCGTTCCATCTGGAGGGGCTTCCCTCTTCAGCTGGCAGCGTTTGTGTCAATCACCCGGACACACCCAGAGCTGCCTCCACTGCACACCAGGCGTTTCTCCATCCACCAAGTTGACATTCATTCACCATCTCATCGCGAGCTGAGGAGGTTGGTGGGCAGCCCAGCCAGACGTGGACTCGGGTCACTGTTAACTCCACCCAGTCCCTGCAAGGGTGCCTCAGAATTGCCAGAAATAGGAGTTTTCCTATGGCCATTCCAGCTCATCATATAGTGCCTCAAATTTACGAGACCATACAGGCTACAAAAATAACGCTGAAAGCATGTCTGTGGATGGCTGCATCCTGCCCCTTGGCCAGGAGCCTGCAGTGTCTAAGCTCTGTGTAGTCAGGGAAGCGGGTCTGCAGGCTGGCGTCTGTCCCTGCTGGGTGTCGGTCCTTGGGTGAGAGTGAGCACCGCCCTCTGGCCCCAGCCCGCTTCCCTCCTTCAGCTCCTCCGTCTGCAGCGTTCCAGGTCCGTGTCTGCACCACGGAGCTCTCCTCTCCTCTGGGTACCGATACCCGTTTCCCCAAATGCATTTTAAGGTTGGGATGATGTGGGCAGTGGCTGATATTTTTTGAGCCGTTCTTTCATACCAGGCTGTCGCTAACATATTCCTAGAGCGTGACGAGGGTTTATTGCTTCGTGGACGCCCCATTGGGCCCCAGGAGCAGCGAGCTATGCCTTCTCATCGCCTTTGTGGTTTATCTTCTGCCTCCTGCACGCATTGTGTTGAACAAGTAGTCTATGTAATTTTTCCGTGTTTCCAATTTTTCATGTTCTAATTAGACTATTTTCTTAAATAACTCCAGGCTGGGTATCCTAATCTTTTTACTTATTTACTTTGTTTTTATTTTAGGACTTCCAGTTCTTTATTTTGCCAAGGGCGGCACTAACGGATATAACCAAAAATGTCTTCACTATTATGATTTCCTATTTCCATTATTTTATAAATGAAAGATACTTTACAACTAAAAATTATTTTTTTCTATTTTTATTATTACCACTTATTTGCAGTAATGATTACATTCATCATGAGGAGTTGGTACATGTATGTAACACATCGTAAGTTAAAAATAAGAATGGCACAGTGTTGGGAAATGATCATTCTCTTTAAAAAATATAGTATTGAAAATAGTGTACTTGCAGACTATCATAGCTTATATGTTCACAGTTTCTAGACTTAATTCCCAGAGAAATTTTGATTCAAGACTGGAGATCTACATGTTTTGAAAGCTCCCAAGGTGTCTGGATCTTTTTCTAAATGACAGCAAATGAAATACAAAATTGTACAATATCTTTTGATACTTTTTAAGCCCCCCCAAATGGACATAATAAAATATATTGTGAGAGTTAGAGGTGAGACAATAAACAACTCTCTAGATCCAAAATCTTGGGTTTTATGACAAGGAATTTTAAGAAGCATTTCAGGTAGACATATTATTTCCTATTTTTCTCTTAATTTGGAAGGTTGGAGTTATTTCTGCTTTCATTCATTGTAAATGGTGATGACAGAAAATCACAGAAGTTCTGAATTGCTGCTAAAAGAAGCTAGTACCAATAAAACATAGAATTTCAGTATTGCCCCCACACACCTAGCAGAAAAATCCAGAAATGTTTTCACTTCATCCACAAAGTTGTTTATTTACCCATTTATTTCATTCATTCAATTTCACTGCAGTTGTTCTCGTCAATGCTTCTCTTTATCCCAAAAACATCTATGTTAGCTAGGATAAGCAAGGTTATGCGGGAATAACAAGCAGCCAGCTCCGTTAAGGACATTCCAGCAACAAAAGTTTACATTTGGTCCCTGCTTGAAGTCCTTTTTGGGTTGACAGAATTTCTGCTCCTGTTGCTCCCATGCTGAGACCCATGCTAAAATGTCCCCTTTCTGGGAAATCGCTGGGCAGAGCTAATACATACGGTGAGTCACAGGGTGTCTCTTACACGCCTATGTACAAATGACACAGAACTTTTTACTCAGATTCCCCTGCGAAAGAGAACACAGAGCTAGAGACACACAGTTCTTTCCCGGTGATGCTTATTGGAAGACAGCTTTTCAGAGAAGGTCATCCGAATATTTGGCCAATCCTATTGCAATCACCCCCGAGGGCTCCATGCTTGGTGAGGTTTCTCCCTTATTCTGATCCATCATTCATAGAATTGCTGGCCTAAATGGTCAGGCAATCATGAGCTGTGGCCAACTGAATGGCCAACTCCTTTCATTAGGGATCTCCAAAAATTACTGAATATTTTGTTGGAATTACAGATCAGTTCGGTATCTTTGGGAAGCAAATTGATAATTGTTGTTACATTCCAGATAGGCAATTCTATTTGGAGGCAGATCCTAAAGAAATTCATGTTGATGTGCAACAGGAAATGAACAAAGATATTCAATGCAGCACTATGAATGGATGGAAATATAATGCATCGACATCATGGAATTAAAATGAATGTACAGCAGTTAAGATGTGGGAACTAGATGTACATTCATACAATGAAGTGGAAATGAGTACATGATGATTGAAAGACATAAGATAGAGGTGGATCACCATGAATACATACCAAAAATTATACCACTGAACCCCACGCAGCAAGATGCAGAAGTATATAGTGCAGCAAAATATCATATATAAGCATATTTTATTTTTATTTTTGTACCAGGGATCAAACTCAGGACCTTGTGCTTACAAGGCAGGCAGTGGAACCACTGAGCTAAATCCCCAGCATATAAGCATATTTTAACAAGCAACAATCTATAGTTATGTGTGTGTAACATGGTCAGGAAATCCATACATCAAATTCCCCTAATGACTGTCTCTGAATATGAGACAGAAAAAGAAAGGGATAGTTCACTTAATCAAAACTGTTTTATTATTTTTACTGAACAATTAAAAAAGTATAAAATATTGGCATTTGTTGACTCTGGGTGGTAGCTTTAGAAGTGTTTGTTTTGTTATTTTCTGGACTTTGCTATAATTTTGTTCCAATGTATAAAGCAAAACATTACATTTGCAGATGTTCCACATGTTTTTGTAATAGTATTTCTCCTACAGTTGCCTCTTCTACCTGGAGTGTTTTTGAAGTGACAGCCAAGGTTTTCTCCACGATTCCAGCTGTTCATCTGGGTCTCATCAGTAAACTCTCTCACACTCATTATGCAGAATGTGTCACCTGCCTCCTTTTCCACTGCGGAAACCTGAGCTGCCACCCGTGGTCAGGCCAGGCAAATGCTCTTCTCACTTAGCATCACCAGAATTTCATTCTCAAATTGCATGGCGTGAATGCTACCTTTAGAGATAGAAGCAGCATCCATCAAAGGTTGTCAGATATATTTGTCCATGGCCCAAGCAAAGAAATGATTTTACTCTCTTTTATCCATCACACTTTCAAACTTATAAATTATACCACTTTCCCTAGCCTTTCCCAAGCACAGAGTCCAGGGGGCCCTGGGACTCAAGCCAAGGAAGCACCCCATGCCTTGGACAAAGGAAGCTTTCCTGGTCCCGAGGGGTGCAGGGGATAAGAATGAAGGCTTATGTACTGCTAACTGCTTTAATAAAAATCAACATCCCTCCTCTAGGTTGAGGTTCGTCAGTAACACCCTACCTTTGATAAATCTCTGAATTTTGGCTTTCAATCCATTGGCTGCTCTTAGTTCTGCAGTACAAGATAAATATGTCACTGGATGAGCCACTTCCTTAGCCTAATAGATGCCTCTTAGCAACTCATCAACCCATTAAAACCTGCTTAGCAAAGCTTTGGTTTTGACATTGCAATGAAATCCCATAGGTAGTAACTTAAGACTCACAGCAAGAGATGGTGGGGCAGGCAGAATAGCCCGAAGACACCTCCTCTGTAAGTTGCCTGGTGTGTGTGTGTGAAATGTGAGCTGTTGGCGCATTCCCAATCACTTTTCCATATTTTCCCTTTTCTGGCAACCGGTAAACCTGTCTGCATTAGCCATGCTTTCCCTCAATGCGCCCTGCATTTTGGGGGCACGAGGAACTTGCCCTGGATCCCGGAGATTCTGCAAGTCACCAGGCTCCGTCTTCAGTTGCATCGCTTCTCAGGACCAGGCCATAGGCTATGGCCAAGGACCACGTCAACTTGGTGACTTCAGCCAAGGCTATGCAGAACTTCAGAGTTACAGCCAGCTTCCCTAAGCATCTCCATCCATCCAAGTGGCCCCCAGGTACCTCTGAGCCAGGAAGCCCCGACCCTTGCCATATCAGCGTTCCACCCCCAGCAACAAAAAGCCGAAAGAAACAAACAACACTCACCACTATTCTGAATTCTCTGTGGTCCACCTCACAAACTGGTGGGTTTTCTGTCCCTTTCTCCTACATTTGTGCAAACACAGAATCATTTTACTTCCTAAAACATGTGGCCACACCTGTACCTTTTATGGCTTGTCAGTCACCTCTTGTCCTGACTACTTAGGAAACAGATTCTTTAACTGCTCCCCCTCTGGTAACCATAGTGATTTAATTAAAACTCAGATCTGTCCACAGTACATTTTCTTCTTAGCACACCCACTGATTAGAGGCTAAGCATGTGGTGGCTAAGATGTCACAGGGATCTCTGTAGGTGTTCACCTTTTTAAGACATCGCCGTTTTCAGAAAGTCTCCCCAAACCTTCTGCTCTGGGCATTTGAGGTCCTCTCTTTTTCTTTTGACCTCCTATAATTATACCCTTTTCTTTCTTCCCTGTCAAATTCAATCCCTTAAACATTTTCTACTGCCCATGTTGCTAAATCCAATGGTTCAGCTCTTCCCCCCTCATGGTAAATTCTCAGGACCCCCGATCAGGTCTCCCGCTCTCTTCATCTGGACTCAGCCTCTGGTCTTGGTTTTTGAAGTCCTACTTCATTGGATTTCTTTCTTTTTTCTGGGCTGAGACTGAAACCACGGCCTGGCACACACTAAGTCAGTGCTCTGCACCTAGCTGCACCTGCAGCTGGTCTCTGCTGTTGTCTTCTGCCATCGGGTCTCATCTGCTGGTCTTTTTAAGCAGTTCTGGACGTCTTATTTCTTTTTCTTTTTCTTTCTTTTTCTTTTTTTTTTTTGGTACTGGGGATCGAACTCAGGACCCTGCGCTTCCAAGGCAGGCGGCGGAACCACTGAGCCAAAACCCCAGCCCTAGAAGTCTTGTTTCTTGAGAGTCTTTACACTGTCATGGTGCTGCTTTGATGTCCTGAACTATGTCAAAATGTTGACCTTTCATGATTATTTTGACTCTGGGGAAGAGCCAGAAGTTGCACCCTGCTAGACCCAGTGAATGAGGTGGATGAGGACACACTGTGAGGTGTTAATGGGTAGAAAGTTCTGTGACTACTGGCAGAGCAACTAAAGACACTCAGAAAAGCAGGCTTCCAGAACTGCTTCAGAAAGAGCAAAATAGAAGATAGATAATCAGAAACAGGGCGATAGTTAGTTTGCAAATTTAAAGGTGCAGGAGACTACAATATTGATTATGGCCAAAGCAGGCTGTAAGCAGTGCTGGCTGTGAAGAGTTAACTCCGCAATTGGCTTGTTTATAGAAATGAGTTCCTACCATGCCTACGTGCCAAGGTCAGAGTGACTCGCACCCAAATTCCCACAATTAAAGTCTTCTTAACTAGAAGGTCAGTGTTCTCATTACAATCCTATATTTTGTCTATTCTGTTCCTAATTCAAGAATGCTTTGTCTTGTCCTTTGCGAGCCTTGCCTGCATTAGTTTCCATAGAAACTGTGTGTAGCTTGCCTTTACCCCAATTGATTACTAATAAAAATCAGTGGCTTGGAGAGACCAGCACCTTTGCTGGATGAGCAGTGTCGGTCGTCCTGGCTCCTCGGTTTCCCTGTCTTTTTAGTTCTGTCTTTCAGTTCTTTTCTCAGTCTTGCGCCTTAGCATCAAGCAGGAAATCAGAACCTACTGCAGAGATCTCTGATAGAAAGGGAACCAAGAGATCAAGGGAGGGGAGAAAAGGGGAAGGGGAAGGAAAAATAGAAAGAATTAGCTGTGTTATGTACCGGTACTGATTCCTCAGTGTGATTGGAATAGTTATGTTCTGCAAACACATACTAATAAAAATTTTAAAAATTAAGAACAAAGAGGCAAGGATGATGAAATAAGTGGCTTGAAATCAAGGTGAGAATTTGGGGTGGAATTCATGGCAATGTGTCTTTTATAGCAATACATTTTTTATTTTAATGTCTGGGCATAGCTCAAGTGTATACAACCATCACACAGTTCCTGGGCCCCACTTACCTCAAGCATCCCACAGTAGCACAGGATTCCAGAGCCCCAAAATCTAGCGGGGGCGGCCTTCCTCTCTCATGCTGACTGACTTAATCACAACTAATGACAGCCAGGGAGTGTCTCCCCCACACCCCATGTGTCTGCCCAGCCCCAGGGCCTTCAGTGATGGAGGCTTAAAGGGCCTCATTGGAGGTAATTATGATTTATGTGGTCTTTTAGTTCCTCAGACCTTTTAATGCTAGATTATTTCATCTGCAACAAGTAACTGAAGACAGAAAATTTAAAACTTACACACTTACCCAAGAAACACAGTTTGTTGGCTTTTATAAAGAGAAGATATAGAGATTTATTTCCTATTCTCATTGATTATAACAAATTCATTTGGATTGAGCACTTCTGGAAAAAAAGAAACATCATCAGAGCTTTTGTTGGTTTATTGTCTTTGTGTTTGTTGATACTGCTGCCATGGTTGGAAAAGTTCCAAAAACGTTGGGAAAGTTCCAGAGCATGGGTGCTTTCAGTAAGAGAAAATTGCACTGTGAGCCGAACTGTGTCCTCCAATAAGACAGGTCCATGCCGTGACCCTTGGTACCTAGGAATTGTGACCTCATATAGACAAAGGGTCTGTCTGTATTAGTCACTATCCTGTTGCTGGGACAAGGCATCTGACTCTCGAAACTTAAAGAAGGAGAAGTTTACTTAGACTCCCAACTCCAGAGGGTTCAGTCCATGGTCAGCTGGCTCCAAGGCAAAATAACATGGTGGAAGGGCCTGGGGCAGGACACCTCAGGCAGCCAGGAAGAGAGAAAGGAGAAGCCAAGGACAAGAACACACCCTTCCAGGCCACACCTCAGTGACCTCCTCCAACCAGGCCCTGCCTCCTAACAGCATAGTTGGTTGTGAACTCACCCATGAGTGAATCAACTGAAGAGAAGAGCAACCTGTGATCCGATCACCTTCTGCAAGCCTGACCTCTGAACACAGGAGATCTTTGGGAGAAGTTTAGTTCTAAACCATAACAGGATCTTTGCAGATGTCTCCAAGTGAAGATGAGGTTATTAAGATGTATCCTAATCCAGTATGACTGATGTCCCTTGTACCAGGAGCAGAATGCCAGGTGAGGACAGGGACATGGGAGAAAAGCCCAGGGACAACAGAGGCAGAGACGGACTGATGCATCTACGAGTCAAGGAAAACCAAAGAGTGTGGGGGACAGGAAGCTCACTTTTGGTTACTTCCTAATCTTGCCTATGATCGGCATGAAAGGATAACTTGGAGGCTGGACACGAATAGATAAGAAATTATCATTCATTCACTCGTGAGCAGATGTACTCTGGGCAGGTACCAGACACAGACCCGGCACTTTGCAAGTCCTGCCTTCTCTGTGCTTAACGATCTTTTAGGAATGGAGGTGGTGAATGGTGGTGTAATGACACACTCCACCTTTAGAGTAAATTCAGGCTCGTTGCACTGTGTGCTCTGAAGATTTATCCCTCCCTCTCTGTCACCTGAGTGTAGGTGGCAGCGGGTAGAAACAGTGGGGGGAATGTAAAAGAAGGAAATGGATGAGGAAGGAAATCGTGTAATCAAGGCAGATAGGGTCAAGCCTTTCCACAGAGGAAGTCGCCCAGAAGGGCAGGCAGGCAAGCAGCAAAGCAAGCTTCAGAAATTTCAGTATTTCAAGATATGTGGCTTTTAGGAAAGAAAAGTTTCTGGAAATGTTCAGTCAAGAAAGACAGGAGGAAAAACACATTCCCAGCTGTTCTCCATCAGACTGTTATTTGCATTCACATCCCTTGGAAAATAGAAATATAGATTAAATTGTTTTTATATCAAGGTTTTAATTTATACAGGAAACATAATATTCTTTTAAAGCTTCAGCGTTTTGTCTTTATTTTTAGAGCAGTTTCAGGTTTGTGGTAAAACTGAGCGGAAGGCACAGAGATTCCTGAGGCTTTCTGTGCTCATTCCAGCCTCAGGCACAGAGAGGACCTCGTTACGATGGGGCAGCCCCCAAACCAGCGTTTTTAGCAGACCCCAGGGTAACACCGGGGTCCGCTTGGGGTGGGCGGCAGGCTGTGGGTTTTGACAGACACATAACGGTGGGTTCCCACCACTCCAATGCCTCCCAGACTCTGTCATCTCTGGCTATCACTGACAGTTTCTTTTGACATCTATATTCATGGGTTTGATTTTTCCAGTACATTTCAAGACTTCAAACAAGGTAGGAAGAACAGCAATGTCATTACAACACTTGATATTACACTGAACAATATTTTTTGTGCACTGGGTATTGAACCCAGGGCCTTTGCACAGAGCTACATCTCCAGCCTTTTACAAATTATTTTATTCTGAAACAGGATCTTTCCAATCACTAGCTTGTCCAGGCTGGGCTCGAACTTGCTGTCTTTCTGCCTTAGCCTCCCAGCGTGCTGGGGTTACAGATGTGCGCCACCATATCCAGCTAAACAATAATATTTCTTTAAGCTCTGCTCACAGTACGGTTTTGTAATGGAGGATAACCATTTCCTGATACCACAGGAGAAATGTATTTTAACTAAATTTACTAAATTTAGAAAATAAAATGTTTGTATGTGGCTCATCAGGATTTGTTTCCTTTTCTAATTATTTTGAATAAACTTGTCTAGAAAGATCATGTCTGGGATAAAGAGAGGTGAAGTTTTCTAAAGCATTGAAACATCTAGTTTGAAACTTTTGCTTCTTTAATTCAAGACATTTGTATATGTGGTTACTTTAGATTCATTATGTATATATTTCTTAATCTTATTATTTTCCAGTTTCTGCTCACTGTTTATTTTCAGGTACCAACACAGATGCTCATGGCTTCCATAGCTACCTTCTAAAAGCTACATTTAAGGGTTGAGGACCTGGATTTTCATCTACCAAATTTACAAAGAAATACAGATTTTAGTGTAGTCAAAATATAAAAGTTCTTATTAAAGATGTCTTCCCAGTACTATTTCACCAAATGGATATGTGTCACTAGCAAATAATTACTTGGCATTTCTTTCTCTTTTTTTATTGCAAACAAGATAATAGTCAAGTTTTAACACTTGTATTCCCTTTTTTGGGTGGGAATTTATTATATCATGTATACTTAATGAGAGCTAGGCTAGTTACTAGATATATCCTAAAAGTTAGATAGGAAATGGCATGTAAATTAATTTTATTTGTAGATGAAATGTATTTAAAACCCAAGCTCTGAACACTTACTTTTCAGCATTGTGAAGATCTTTTGCTATTCATAGCTTCTCATGAAGACATCACCGTAATGTGTTAACGTTATTTCTACTCTGCCTTTTATAGAGAAATAAAGGCAAGTTAGCTGATAACACAAACTGTTATTTTCATGCTGCCACTCTAGAGCATTACCCATATGACATTTTCTCTAATTTATGCTTCTCAAAATCTGCATGTAGATGTACCTACAGTGTAGGAATATAAATCACTTGATAAAGGCATATTGAAGCTCCAAAAAGTTAGGTAAAATGTGTTCATGCTCCAGGATGCATTTTACTCAAAATTACTAAAACATTCCTTAATTGTTATATTTTTCTGTCTCCTATTAATGTGTTTAATGGAACATTATCAAATTAGAATGTTATCATAGGGTTTGGCTAAAAAAATAAGTAAAATAATAAACAGCAAAGTATTTAGTCATAAGGATAGTTTCCAGCTTTTCAGCTGATAAAATAAGTAAGCCTGGAAAGTAGATTAAGAAAATAATCAAACGTGTAAAAATAACAATACCCATATGAGAAGAATTAAACATTCCTGGACCATGACAGACTTTGATTTTAACAGCTATCCAGCATGAAATAAAAATTGCTGGGCTGATGAAGGATAGGAATTGCTATTTCATCATTGCAGAGCTCAGCTCTGCCGTCTGTTGCAACGAAATTATTACACCTTCGAAAACAAGCGTGTCTATTTCCAGAATGGAGGAGCCCTTCACTTTAACCTTGCTCCATGTGTCTACCATGGCTACCCGGGCCCAGGGAAAGGCAGTTTAATTATTATCATTAATTAACTGAAGTTCAGAAATTTTGGTAAACCATTTCTTCCTGAGCAACTAGGAGAAAATACTAATAACCCCTGAAATTATTATACACTAGAGCGCTTGTTCTTAGAAGGGATTTTGTCGTGCTGCATCGTTTTCCCTAGCAGCCTGTGGCCTTGAGCCAGTCATCGGCTTCCCTGGAAGAGCCGAGGGGATGGGCCGAGGAACCCTCTCCTGTCTGTCTCGGGGCCGGGTAGGGGCCGCAGCAGGGTTACCGGGGGCCCCTGCCTGCAGGCTGCGGGAGAGGTGCATGCTGAGCTTGCGTCCTCATGAGTAATACCAGATTTCTCCCAAGGGTCCCGAAGGACCTCAGCTCTGTAGCAAGATGGAGGGTCAGGGTGCCTCTATTTCCCCCTGCCTCTATCTTTCTTTGGGGGTCCTGGGGATGGATCCCAGGGCCTTCACCTTGAGCTATGGCCCAGCCGTTTGTAAAACTTTTTAGTTTTGAGATAGCTTCTGCCTGTTTCTGGGTTGCCTAGGCTGTGTCCAAACTTGCATTCTCCTGCCTCAGCCGTCCCGACTGCTGGGGTGACAGGTATGCACTGCCACACCCGCCCTCCCCTTCCTGTTGGTGGCACTGCAGGCCTGGGGGCTGGCAGTCACCAAAGGAGGATGTCACGGGCATCAGCACCTCTCGGCATCAGGAGATGGTGGGGCGCGCGCCGGGCTGCGGGCTCCCGGCCTCTCTGGCCTTGGAAAATGGAGCTTCCGGCCCTGCAGCACTTGGAGGAGTGTGAGCCTTCTCCTTGGCGTCCGGCACAGGATGCGGCCACCTGGTCTAGATGTCTGGGAGCCCCGCGTGTGCCTCCCCATGGGTCAGGAGGCGTGAGAAGGCGCAGCTTTCAGCAGGGGAAGAGATCGCGGGGCTGCGTCCTCCCGGCAGGGACCCAGGCCCCGATGAGGGCGATAGGACAGTGGCCTGTCCCCTCCGCCAGCTAGCTGCTGCTCTGACCTCGGCTCCGGGCCCCACCATCGCTGCTGTTCCCATGCGCGATGTAGCTAGCGCGCTTTGTCCTGTCCGCCAGAGCAGGAGGAAGGTGGCTCCTGCCTGGCTCGGACTCTGGGCTGGGCCAGGCCCGCAGACGGAGGACACCGAGGCCCTGGGCGGGCCAGGGGACACCGTGCCTTTGCCTCCCGCCCAACCTCGGTGTGCAAACCGCAAAAACCCAGCGCAGACACTGCACGCTGGGGAAGACTGAGGACCCTGTCACCCCCGGGGGAGCGCGCTCACTTTTGTTCTTATTTGGCCTGGTTTGCAGCACATAATGATTATCCTCATCACAGGGCGTTGGCGCCTGTACCCCACACACCTTCCTTCTTCTTTATCCTCCACCCCTCCCAGCCTCCCCTTCCCATTGGCAGAAGATCCATCTCCCTGAGCCTATGATCTGTCTTTTACCTCGCTCTTTATTTATACTTTGTGTTTCTCATAGAAGAGAAACAATGCAGTATTGAAGCTTGTGTGTCTGATTCATCTCACTTAGCACGATGGTCTCAAGCTGCATCCATTTCCTACAAACAAGGACAAAGATGGCCCCAGGTCACCGTCCACGATGTCATGCCAACTCAGCCAGCCCACACTGCTGGGCTTGCTCAGCGGGTCTTCCCTGAGCTCTCCTGGGCACATGGTGGCCACACCTGTAATCCCAGCAGGCTAGGAAGCTGAGGCAGGAGAACTGCAAGTTGAGCCCCGCCTGGGCAATTTCGTGAGACCCCATCTCAAAATAAAAAGTGAAAAAGGGCTGAGGATGTAGCTCCGTGTGAAGGCTCTGGGCTCAATTCTCAGTGCCAAACAGGGCCTCCCCCCAAATCAGAGGCTGCAAGGGTCAGAAGACGCTGACTGTACCAGTGCGGAAGTGAGGGGAGCGGCGGGAGGACAGCTTGGGCTGCGGTCACCACGGGTCACCCTCAGAGCCTGTGGTCCCGGCAGTTGGTTAAAGCCTTGTTTGTAGAAATCCCATGGAGAAAAGTTTCTCGAATACAGAGCAGGCTCCAGCGAGAGCACAAAAGCCTGCCTTTCCCCTGCCCAGTCTCTGGGTTCTGCTTCTCCTAAGCCGCAGGGAGGATTCGCTCTGCCCCCCTCCCCCGGAAGCTGGCAGGAAACACTCGCTGCTCCCGTGTCTAGGGGTGGATCTCAGCTCGCAGCCTCCAGGGACGGAGCAAGCGCCCAGGGAATGGCTCATGGCACAGTTCAGCCCCGAGCCAGGAATCTTGGCCTTCGCCTTGACCCCTGGGCCCCAGCCAGTTCACGCCAAGGGCTCAGGGGCCCTGGATTCCTGAGAGCTCCCTTCCCTAGCACCTTCCCTGGCCCCGCTGCAGCCCAGGCCCAGCCCCACCCTCTCCTGCCCGGCCCTAATCTGGTCTCCCGGTCGCCAGCTCCAGGTCTCTGGGGCTCCCAGGATGGTCAGCCAGACCCTGGGTCACTGCTTGTGCCCTGTGCCCCTGCCCCTCGCCCTTCCGGATGTCCTGACTCCCGACCCCAGGAAACCCTCAGCCCTGGAGGCCGGGTCAAGCCCGCTTCTGTCACGGGTGTGACTTTTGCTGGACATGGCAGGCACACGTGTGACACATGTACAGTACACATGTGCAACCACTGTGTGGCCAAGGCTCACTGCACACTTCGCTCACACTCAGCACAGCGCCTCGCGCATGAAGAACGTCCACACGCACAAACCTGATCCGCCGGGGTGGGAATCTGCTCTAGCAGCAGCTGCAGCCTGCAGTCTGGAGGCAGAGTACGGGGAGCGGTAAGGCTCATGAGGGTGCTCTGCAAGATGGTCCATCCTTCTTTGCTCCCTCCCTCCCTCCTTTCCTTCTCTCCACCCTCTCTTCCTGCCTTTTCTCCCTCCTTCCCTCCTTTTTCCTCTCTCTCCCTCCTGCCCAGCTTCCCCCTGTCCTGCCTTCCGCCTTTCCATTAAGGAAGAGGCAGGGCTGCGTGCAGTTTGGGCTGCAGAAACAGAGCTAGGCTTGAATGCGGTCTTCGTGCATCAGTGCTGCTACAATGAACTGCCTAAGGCTGGGCAACTCCTGAGCCCGGGACCTCCAGTTCTTCCAGTGCAGGGCTGAACGTGCAAGATCAGGACGCAGCATTTGGTGTCTGCTGAGTCCTCCTAAGACAGGGGATTGCTTTGTTCTGTTTCTCCAACTCTCTGACAGGACACCAGTCGAATTCCAGAGGGTTCTGCCTGAGTCTAGGTTACCTCTAAGGCTGTGCCTCCTAAATACTGTCCTAGTGGGGTTTAGATTCCAACAGGACCTTGAAGGGGATGCAAACCCACAAACCCTAACACTTCCACTGCATGCTTGCTTGCTGGACTGCGGTACTAGAGATTGAGCCTCCCCTTGAGCTGTGCCCCCAGCCCTCTTTTTATTTTTTATTCTGAGACAGGGTCTCACTAAGACACTAAGTTGCCTAGTCTGGGCTCAAACTTGCCTTCTTCTGGCCTCAGCCTCCCCGAGTGCTGGGATTCCAGGTGGGCACTACCACATGCAGCTCATTTTAAAGAAATCACTTAAATAATTATGTTCAGCAAAAACATCAAACACATTGTGGCTGGAACTGTGTTGGGAAAACAAAGACGGATAGAGTGTCATGCTGTCATTTAGTAGGGAAGAGACAACTGAAAATGTTTGCAGTATAAAAGAATGAGAGAGAGAGAGAGAGAGAGAGGCAGAGGGGCAGGTGCCAGGGGCTGTGGGAGCAAAGTGTAGAAAGAGCCCAGTATTTTGGGTAGAGAATAGGGAGAATGTCCCGAGAAGGTTCCCGGGCGATCACATCTACAGGGAGGTCAAAGGTGACGGAGGGCGCAGGACACCCCAATGTTCTCCACAATGGGACAGAGCAGGACAGCCCAGCCCCGAACTGAGCCTGGAACTTGAGCTGCTCGAAGAGCTGCTGCTTTTGTGGAACTATGGGAAGTATTCACAGAGTAAGCTCATAGCAAACATAATTTAGAGTTAAACCAGCCACCATTCCCATTTCTAACATCCACACAGAGATGAGGGCCAGCAGGTTCCCGGGGGTTGAGGACTGTCCGCCTGCACCGAGTTTGCTTGGTTCCCCAGCTGGGGGAAGAGTCACCTCCCCTGCTGCTAGCGTGGGTTTAGATGCATGGAATTCCCCTCACCACACTCCCCTCGCTCTGAGGATCCACTCATCTCATTGTTCTCACCGCTTTTCTGAAGCCCCTCTGGGAGTCTTTTTAGTTTCTCTGTCCTGTCTTCTCTGATGTCTTAAATCCATTCAAAACATTTACCCTTCATGGTCATTTTGACTTTAGGGTAGAGCCAGATGTCGTGTGGCCGAGGACACAGCATTGTGTTTTGCAGCAGCAATCAGCATGATTTTTATTATGCTTTGTAAAGACACAAAAGAAGACTTCCAGAGCTGCTTCAGAAAGTGGCAATCAGGCTGTGCGCATTCAAGGTGAGGGGAGTCCTGCAAGGGGGACTTGTGGCAGTGTGTCTCTAACTGCAGTAATTTTGTTTTAATTTAAACACTCACTGCATATTTCTTTTTTTTTTTTTTGGTACCGGGGATCGAACTCAGGTCCTTGCACTTGCACAGCAGGCAGCGAAACCACTGAGCTAAATCCCTGGCCCAACTCACTGCATATTTCTATCATACCACATAGGACAAAATGGAAGTCTTTTTTCTTTATTGTTTTTCCCTATTATAGAAGAAACACATGCTCATAAAAGCTAAAATAGCAGAGAGATGTGTAATACCAAAACGTAGAATATTTTTATCTCATGTTCTTCCCAGAGATAATCACTACAAAGCCTGATATTTTCCTCAAATGAAAAGAATACTTTACTAACACATTAAAATAACCTTTTACCTAAAATAGAATCCTCCAACTGCCTTTATTCCTTTCCTTACTTATGTTCCTTGGGTAACTTTATATATCAGCACATAAGTCTCATTGAGCTCTTTGAGAAATGGTATATTACCTTGTCTAGGTACTTTGAGTTTTATTTGATTTTTTAAAGGCAATGTATCAGAAACTGGAAACTAAACTTACAGTTGCACATTTTCTCTTTCCAATTTTTTTTTGCACTGTCAATTGTAAGAATTGTTCTAAAGAAGAAAAAAAATCAATGTTCATCATAGTGAAATGACCTAAAATTGGAGATCTGGTGATAGACAAGCTTATGTTTCTTTTTCAAGGAAAAGATACTTTCTGTTGAGAACTTATTTTTGTATTTCATAGACTTGTTCTCTTTCTTTAGCTTGATTCCCAAAAGTGAAATGAATAAATAAGAAGAGCTAGCAGCACTGGGGTACTGCAGGAGACGCCCCATCTTGCACTGTGCGCTGGGGATTTGGACAGCCCAGCACACCCCTGGTGGGTGCTTGTCCAGCAGCATGGAAAACAAGTGACAGTGATGGGATTCCAGTGAGGGACAGGGTGGAGCTCTGCTCTGTGGACAGGAGGAAGAAGAACAAATGACAGATGACAGCCCTGAAGGGGTCACGTGGGGACAGCCAAGTTTTCTCTGTGGCCCCTGGCCAGCGGGAGTTGGCCATGGATGGGGCCTTCCATCTGTAGTTTCAGAGCTTTACAGAAGCAGACCGAGACCAAAAGACAACAGTAAGAATCAGACCGCCTTAGCCCATTCGGACAGACAGAACGACAGTGCCCCACACAGGGCGTCTTATAAACCATGCAAGTTGGCAGCTCACAGCAGATGCCAGGATGAAGCCAGGGGCAGGTGCAGGTCTGGCCAGGACTTTCTGGCTCCCCGACGGCCCCTTCTCCCCGTGTCCCTGTGGAGTAAGATGTGACAGGCTCCCTGGGGGTCTTATAAAGGCAGTCACCTCATCAGCCTCAAAGACCCCACCTAATACCACCACGCTGGGGATTAGGTTTTAACATATGTAACTTGGGGTGCTGGTGAGGACACACACATTCCATGTGTAACACACACACACACACACACAGAAAATCAGCAATTTGTATGTTGCACTAAATCAAAGACAAGTGAGACGCAGAGACCAGAGGGGACCGGTGTGTGGGCTGAGCTTTTACCCTGTTTACTGAGTTGTCCCCAAATGCCACAGACATCCTCCTTCCCCTGCACCTTAGCAACTTGCTTCCCCAGTGGGTGCTGACCTCCCTTTCCCCTACTCGTCCTTTAGGGTCTAGCTTACATCTCTCCTACTCTGTCAGCCACTCGCAGGTCTGCTCCTGCCCTGTACCAACATCGGCCCGGTCCTGTCCTGCCTGGCTCCTCCCATGATGGTGGGGATCTAAGGACCACATCTGCTTTCTGTCTTCCCCTGAGTGTCCGGCCACCACCAGGACAGAGGGCTGAGGCCAGCGTGTTTCTCAGGGGAGGGGCGGCAGTTCTGGGAGGGTGGACAGGAAGTGTTTGCTCCTGATTCCAAATAAGGATGATAATAGCTTTCTACCTCCTGGGTGTGAAATAATTTCACCAAGTTTTTTGAGTTCCTTGGAATAAATAAAAACTAAGGCTGTGATTACAGAACATACCGAAACATGTTTTGTCTTTGAACCCTGCAGCCTAGTGGAGCTCACATCTCTTTGTTTCCTTCCTCGGTGCATTCATACTGTCTCAACATTTTTTTAGATCTTCTTTTATAGCTCATTAATACTGACCATGTTTTGGAGACTTGACAAATTTTGGTGTTTATTTGGTGTGGTGTCTAATATATATTTTTGAATGACATTGCTAAGAACACAGAGAGGTAACACAATGGTGTTTGGGGTCTGGGTGAGATTATACATTGTGGGATTGGAACTGCAAGTCTGCCACTCAGTTTGTGAATGGGCGATCTTATGTTCCTTTAGCAATAATAACAGTGAATGACAGCAGGTCTAATCCTCAGGGCGTGGAACTCCTGTCCTAAGGTCCTGTTGGACATCTTTTTCTCATATCATGTTTCCACCTTCAGAGCACCACGGATATGCCTTGTTCTGGAGTTCCTGAGAGGACCATGGCTGAAAGTAAGGTCACCAAAGAGGTGACCAAAGATAACATGCACTGTGGCTAACTGAGTGGGTTTTCGACAGACATACTGGCTCCAGGTCTCAATCCCAAATCCAGTGACATTCTTAACATTTGCTGATTTTTCTTGGGCAAATGAATTATACTTTCCTCAATGGTAAAATGGGACAATATTTTCTTCTCACATGGTTGTTATAAGAATTAACAGTGAGTTTCCTACCATGCCAAGGTTTTAGGAAATCCAAGGTAAGAGTTACCTGGAGTTATTGATGCCATTAAGGGATCATACCATGGTGCTCTGCTCATACAGTCCAGCATTGTGGTACCAGGCACATGTGTAAGAGCTGTGTGCACTTCCTGTACTAGGCAGCTGGGGAGACTGTCTCCAAGGGTCCTGGCCTTTGGGTATTCAAGCTGGTAATGCTCTGCCCTTGTCTGGGCCAGATCTAGTCACTCACTTCTAACCAAGAGGAAATAGCAGACATTATAGAATGTCTCTTCCGAGATGAGCTTGCACGTAGAAGAGTCCCTCATCTCAGTGTCTTCTGACTGTGTTACTCAGTGGGGGAAACCAACTCCACTCATGTGCAGAGACCCACATAAGTGAGCTCAGAAATCTGTCCTTCTGTCTCTTTTCAGGGTCTCTTCGGCTGAGACTGACTATAACCTTGGGGCAGGGGCAACCCACTGAACCACACCTGGACTCCTGACCCACAGTGACTGTGAAATAATCCATGTTTGTTGGTTTGGATGCTATGGAGGTTTAGATGGATTTTGAACTTGACTGGCTTTGGGACCACCCAGGGTATGAGTGGAGCACCCTTCTGGTGTGTCTGGGGGGTTGTGGAGGTACAGCCTCAGGATCTGTGTCTGGTCCCTGACCCTTCCTCTCTGGCACTGCTCCCCTGTTCCTGGCTGGCATGAACTAAGTAGCTTTGCTCTCCATGCCCTTCTGCCATGATATTCCTCTCTTGGAGCCAGCTGGCCATGGACTGAATCCCCTTAAAATATGAGTCAAATTAAACCTTTCCTCTTGTAAGTTGTGCATGTCAGGTATTATGCCTAGTGATGGAAAATTGACTAACATGGATGCCAGGTTCTGGAGTGATTGGTTAAATCAAAGTTTTGGAGCATATTTGTCACATGCATCAATAGACAACTATCTGAGTGGCATCAATTAACTGTCTTAGGGCTCACTGCTGCAGCCTGTCCAGCACCCCATGGAGAAAGTGGAGAAGGAGCATTGTCCAAGCCTCCCTGTGTCTTTGCAGGGGATGAACACCAGACTCCTAAGTGTGGCCCGCCATGCTGTGGTCCACAGCTCCCCCCGGCACAAGCCGTGCAGAGCATCCCTAGTGTTGGACCCATGCTGTCCTTCTGAACAACCTCCTTCTCTGCAGGGGAGCTCTGCTCTCCCTCCCCTGGGAACTGGTCCTCTGAGTTGCCCTTAGATCTGCCTCTCATGCCTGAGGCAGCCTGTGCATCTCTTTTTATACTTCTGATAACTGTTGCTTCTTTAGTATGTGTGGGGTTTGATTTCCTATAAGAACTGAATTTATTCAAGGACTGCATCTTCTCTGGGCACTCATGTGATGAATAAACTCACAACTGGCCAATGGATGCTCAACACAAGTTTTCTCCAGTGAATGAAGGGCTGATTCTCTCTCCAATGGCAGCATTGTTTCCCGAGTCCAACCTCTTATGAAGTGCAAATGTGCTTTTCTTTCTGTTCTCTTAATAGGTGGCATGGGAGTCATACTGCAATATAAATAGATTGGAAAGGAAAAGAAAGAGCAGCTCACAGTTACCTGACTTGGAGACAGGCTGTGGCAGGCTTGTGCGGTCTGCAGAGATCTGTGGGGAGGGTGTGGCTGGGGAGCAGGTGGAAATCACGGCTCCAGCAGGGTGCAGAGGTTGCTGGGAATGCCATGGTTAGAATGCCCTACATAGAAGCTGGGGATAAGGATGGAGAAATGGTGTTCATAGGCAGGTCTTTTGCTCTCTGTCTCCCTAGTGTCTTGATGTTTCTCTTTGTAGACTACAAATTTAAGAACTGGCAATGGCAATTGTCTCCAGGTTGGGTATGGGTCTTGACGTAAAGACATTTTGGACCAGAGCCAGTGGTAGAGTTAAAGACAATAAACATTGTGACAATTGCCTTATTTCTCCAGGTAGACTAATGAACCTTTTACAAAGCCCTGACACAAAATCCAATTCTAGGTTCTATGCTTTGTCCTATGTGTAACACATAATACAACTTCTTATTGTCTAACTGGGCAGAGTTCTGGTCAACCAAGACCAGTAGCAGTGTTCTTTCTCACTGCTTTGTTCAACTGTGTGACAATAATGAAATACTAGGGCCACATGCGTGAAAGTCACTGCAAATACTTTAAGAGTACAAACTCCAACAGGATTATTTCTCCAGCAGGAATAATTTGGACTCTTATTTTCTAGAGTGAAGTCTCGTAAAGACACTGAAGTCAGTTTTCCAAGATGGGAAGGTAGGACTGAGCACTAACCTCTGTGATGGAAAGAAACTTGGAAATTTGGTCAATTACTATATAATTTCCATGACTAATATGATCTGGTTATGGATTTCATATTGATCAAACAAGTAGAAACACTTCACTCTACTAACTTTATTTTGTGGCCACAGTTTCTAAGAAATGCCACAAACCAACTGAGTTTCTCTTGGTGGCAGTGGGGTAAGAGTTTCAAGAACTATGTCTCACTCATCTTTGTGAGCCACCCTTACTTTACTGGGTGACCACAAGGTCTGCTGGGTGCTTGAACATAGGGTCTTTAATTTTCAGTCAGTCCCACTGCGAGCTCCACTTCTGCTTCCAACTAATTTATAATTTAGATCACACACTTAACAAATCTACTTTAGAATATCATTTGCAATTTATATCTTGTGAAAGTATGACATCAGATTTCATGGTCTGATCCTGTTCTGGTGCGTGTTCTATGGTTGCTGTAGTAACTGAGTTGCCATGGATTACCCTGCAGGAGTCTTAGGGGTCAGCAAAGACCAGAGCCCTGCCATTCTTCATTCAAAAGCAATTGTCCCTGAAAAATGTGACTTGCTTCAATATTTAAGACCTGGGTACTGATATTAAACTAGAATGATACTTCAGTTAAAAACCAATAATTAACCTTGTTTTCAACTCTAGGTCACACTTTAATAGCAATTTCATAAAGTGGACATTCTTCTCTCTTTCATTCTTAAAGTCCCTAGATAGGATTTAAATAATATGTCTCTTGGAAAAGCACATGGGTAATCGCTGCCATTTATTTGATGTCATTATCTAAGCCCTTGAGACCTTACAGCTCCTGCACTTCTCTCTGAGGTAATTGTATGCATCTTGGAGCTGTGTGAGAGGGTATTCATATTCTGGGCCCTGTCCCTTTGAAAGGATTCACAGCCCACAGTGAGACACTGGTCTTCGTGCTTTTCTGCAAGATTTTTAAAAGACAAGTCTAAGGCATTTCCTTTCTTTCCTAAAGCATAACGTTCCTCAAAATCACAGTCTTTGCTGTCATGGATTTACAATATATATCCTGAATAGCAGTTTTAATTTCAGTGTGAGAATCATGCAACTTGATTATGCTATGATATAACCCTTTAGGTTATAAATTAAGACCATTTTGGGGGTGTAGAAAGTGCCATTCTTCTCCTCACACTTCTACTTTTTTCCTAAGTTGTTTCAAATTACCGTAGTACCTGATACAGGCAGATAGAATACACTTAAGTACTTGGTTAAGTTTTTAATATTAGCAGTATACAATTTTGGCATTCACACAAGAAGTAGGTAAAGTGTTATTTTCTTTCAACAAGAATTTGGTGTTTCTCAAGATTTATTTGAAAAAGTTATCCCAGATGGTAGGGGTCATATAATGTTAAATAGCTATTTTTTTAAATAACCAAAGACAAAGTTGAAACACACACATGTCATTTACATATCTGAATTCCAGTAGAATTATTTTTCTACAAACATATCTGGAACTTTGTTACATTACAAAGTGAGGGATTTAGTGGGCCGGGGATTTAGCTCAGTAGCACCACCCCTGCTTTGCAAGCACAAGGTCCTGAGTTCGATCCCTGGTACCAAAAAAAAAAAAAAGATATATTAAAAAGTGACATAATTAAAAAATCTTTAATTATTTTAATATAAACAAATCCAATTATTTCCCCAAGAACAAAACATGTCTTACACAAGTTTTAATGTGCTATACTCAAATTCTTCCTATATTCATCTTTTTAAAAAAAGAATAAAAGTGACTTTTCTTACCTATCTTTTTTTGTTCTTCCAATCAATACAATTTTATGTGATGCCACATTCACTAGAGCCAGATGAATAATATTGTTGATGTTAGGAGGGAAACAATTCCAATTTACTCAGTTACCATACACATTGATTATATGGCAGGACATTATTTTCTTTCAGAAAAAGAAATTTTATTCTTTCTGTGAGAATGCAGAGGAGCCCTGGGCAAGATATTTGATTTACTTTAGTGTCTACTTATAGTCATAACTGAAAATACTGCAAGTGAGCTATGATGTCCTTTATCTAATTTTTGAGTTTGAATCCCTATTTCAACCAGAACGGAAAGCACAGATAAACTTTTGAAAGTAAGTCTCAAATTCATTACAAAAAAATTACTTCTCCCTTCCCCACCCTTTCTCACTGATCCTTTCCTTGTTCAACAGGTTTCTCGGAAAACAAGCAGATTTGACTGTATTCTGATCTGTCCCCTGTGACCGGACTCGTTATTTTGAATTGTCAAAATTGCTCTTGTCTCTCATTCATTTTGTTTCAGAGAATAAAAATAACCCACAATTTTAAATGCCTGTTTGCCAATATTACTCCCTGCACCCTTGAAATGCCTAGCTTTTATGGACCCAGCTTTTGTGCACAGAGAGGGGAAGGTCGTAGTGTTTCTCCGTGGTAATGATGTGTTTGGCTTAAACACACTCATACTGCGCGTGCATTCTTTAAAAATTAGCTCCAACTGATGCGGTCTCCGCGGCGCTAACCCTCCCGGCACCCCTCGGCCTCTGGCCACCACCTTCTCTTTGATGTAACAGGAGAGGGAGGACACAGAGGGGGGTGACTCAGAGACATACAAAGGAATAAGAAAATCAAACCGAAAGTTCACATCAATCAGTTGGGAACAGCGTCATGGAGTACAACCACTGTTTATCCATGACACCGACACATTGACCAAGTGGATGTTTGCACTTACTTGAAACACGGACACTATTATTTTTGTACAGCATTGCTTCTCTTCCTTTCAGGTACAAATCAGTCTGCCATCTGGTGCAATCGCATTTTTAACCTGTGCATGAAGGAAAAAGATCACATAAGCTTCCATACAAAAGCCAATGGTCCTTTACAGTCTTTGTTCACAGGGTATCGTTTGCTTGTGGTTCATGCAGAAGTTTTCAGGACCGAGCAAGTGCTAAGATGCTGCTAAGTAAATATCACTTTGTTGTTCTTTTTAAGGCTTTATTTCTCCACCATCTCGAATTCTCTAGCTTTCTTTTCTTTTTCTCCCAAGTTGCTGGAGTGGCACTTGCTGAATGACATTTCCAGAGAATTTTCCAAGTGGGAGGTGACAGAGAGATCAAGGCCGGCAGCGAAGATAGACCAGGATTTTTGGGGTTTTTTCTTTTTTAAACAAAATTGAATAGTTTTAATTATGTCTTTTTTGCCTGTTCCATATAACTTCCCAGCCTTCCTCAGACCCCCTCCAAATCCTAAGAAGGGCAAACAAAAACATTCGGACAGTTTCTTCACACCTTTCTACCAGCGAAGTCTAAAAGCAGCCAGGCCTTTGTGCCCAGCCATCCCGGGCCAGCTTTAAGCTGGGACAGAGAAGCAGACCTCCTGCAGTTCAATTATGAGCTTGTTTTCAGCTGTGCCCCTAGGATCTATACCACGCCAAGAGCTCCGAAGATGAAACTGATTGAAAAGAAGAGGAGCAGGGCCTGTGATGGATGGCTGCGAAACCTCTGCTCATTCAGGTTCCTGCGGGGGTCGAGCCTGCATTTCCAGCTGCCCTTTCCGTACCTGGCGGCGAAGTAGGCATTGATTCCGCTCCTGCAAACTGCAGGGATGAAGGCAAAAATGCATGCTCGCTCCCCAGTATCTGCCCTCTCACTGGGCAGGAGCCGCCTTGGAGACGCTCACCCAGGGCATTTCAAACTTAAAGTTATTCTAATTCAGAGAAGGCGTATTTGGTGACGAATGGCAGGCCCCTGGACATTGCTTGAAATACTGCTTTTTAAAATCTAAAATCCTAGCAATTGTAGAAGTGTCAGCCACTAGAAAGAGCAGTCCCTTGTTGGGGAGACTTTGGTAGTTTGCAAACTTTTAACGCAAATGAATATTTTATGAACAAACAAATGTTTTCAGTTAAAATTTCTTGGGCAAAACTTCAAGTTTTCTTTTACTCAAGTGCCTCTTCCTTTTTTTTTTTTTTTTTTTTTTTTTACTGGGGATTGACCTCAGGTCCTTGCGCTTGTGCAGCAGGTGGTGAAGCCACTGAGCTAAATGCCTGGCCCTCAAGTGCCTCTTCCAAACCAATGGCAGCTTCCTCTCCTCGAGTCAAAACTTATTAGCAGACGCGCAACATTATGTGATTGTGCAGTAAACACAACTCCCACTAGGAACTGGACCCCGGGCTTTTGCACTGCACGATGTACTCAGCCTTTTATTTTTCATTTGGAAACAGGGCCTCACTAAGTCACCAAGTTTCTCAAATTTGGGCCGGAACTTGAGACCATCCTGCCTCAGCCTCCCAGAGTGCTGGGATTTCCAGCTACTTGCCTGACTTGGACTCTTGAGATTTCAACCACTTTGGGCTCTTGGGCCCAGTGAGACTCTGTTACTCGGTGTGAAGCAGTCCACCTTGCTGGGCCTCTCACTTTTGCTTGCCTTAAAAACTCTGTTGAACTAAGCTTGCTCTTGTATTTACACTTTATGGAAAGACCAGAGACTGTGTGTATCAGTTGAAGGTATTTATGGCAGTTTTATGTAAAGCACAATTTCATGAATTTAATAAATATTAAGTTGAAAGGTAGACTGAAGAGACAGGCATGATTTTGAAATATAAAAATCTTGACTTTAATTATAAATGGGCACCATGGCCAAGTTCTGTGATCCTAGCTCCTCCCAGGGCTGAGGCTGGAGGGCTTCGAGTTTGAGGCCAGCCTGGGCAACTTAGCAGGATTCTATATCAAACGACGAAGCAAACAAAGCAAACAGTAAACTTCCCCAAAACAGACGCAGAGGGAGTGTGAGTTCAACAAAGTTTACCTCTGTGGCTGATGGACACTATTATCTCTTGACTCTACCAATTCGGTGGTTATCTGCCCGCCTACTGCTGCTTCTCCTGACACACACACTGTGGACGGGGATGTGGACAGGGATGCAGGCTCCTTCTCACAGGGCTGGACTTCCCTCTCCGTGAGTCATCCCCGACTCCATGTTTGCTCAGCTGCAGCGGCCAGCACAAGTGATCAGGCCCATGGTAAATCAGGAAAGGTGGAGTTTCACAGAGAAGGGGCTAGAAAACATCCCCTACAAATAACTCAGGCTGGAGCCAGACTGATGAGTCTGGGGAGGAAATCAGGGTGAGCACCAGGGGGCTGGATCTGTCTTGCGAAGGGGCTGGGATTTTCTTCTCCAGGCCCTGGGGAGACGCTGAAGAATTTTAATACCTTTTCCACGTTTCTACCTGGGGCACAACTTACCAATGTCCTTTGCAGGACTTGGCTAATCTGATACGCTGAATCCTGCCCTGGCTAATACATCGGGATCAATCCTTCAGCACTGCCGACTTTGCCGGCTGCAGCGTGCAGTGCTTTACATATTGCACAATTAGTCCTCAGTGGCAAGCTTGGGCCGGCGAGAGGACAGCTGGCTCTGGGGTGCGAGTGCTCTCGAATCATTCATAGCGTTGCCTTTAGGAGCCAGCTACCCATAGCGTCAGCCTGGGAAGGCCAAAGTGCAGCCAGACAGATTTATAGACCTTTAACAACAGCAGCAAGAAAGCACGGCGGATTCTCAGCGGTGCTCACCCAGGTTGGAAAGCATTTTACAAGCACGGAGTGTTTTTCAGACAGAGCGTGAGATTTTAGAGAGAATGGGTTTCCGCTCGGCAGGGTGGCAGGGGGTGGGTGTTAGGGTTGTATTTTATTTTACAGAAAGCGCATACATCCTAAATATTTGGAGTGAATGTTAGAGGAAAAGATATCATTTGCAGCATTTCATTTACTAGAGCAAAATTATAGACTATGAAGATCATTCTAATATTTATACCCAATTAAAAATTAGTATCTTCTTAGCAGTATATGGTGGCACACACCTGTAATCCCAGCATGCTGGAAGCTAAGGCCGGAGGGTCAACAGCAAGTTCTACTTGAGAGAGAGAGTTTTGCTCTATAGCACAGGCTGGCCTTCAATTTATGTTCCTCCTGCCTCAGCCACCTGAGTAGCTGCAATTAGAGGTGTGCACCACCAGGCCTGGCCAATTATTTGTTTTAGAACAACAGAATCACACTCAGGGTGATGAGGGCCTAACAGTTTGAGATGCCTGGGGGCTGAGGCTGAAGGAGGAAGCAGCATATTCACCCTCTCCCTTTCCCCCAACTCCCAGCGGGTGGCCACCATAAAGTCATATCCTCTTGTACCAAGTTGCGTTATTCTTTCATTGGGCGTCTATTAAACAGGTGCTAATGAAATATTTGAATGTCACCACGTAACAGCAAAGATACATTGTTAGAGGCAAGGGATGTTGATTGAAAGAGAAAGTGGTTCTTGTTTTTCACATGGGGAGAAGTGGGTGGTATAATGTGGAAGGTGGGAAATCCAGGGTCGTTTGCGGCCCCTTCTTTCGGTGTATGTTTTCCTGCTCACTTAGCAGCAAGACCACTTTTGTTTTTCCCCTTGAAATGCCCTTTCTGTGACTGCCTCTCTAGGCATATGGTGCAGAACTGTGGGTTTACGTGGTCTTTAACTTTCTCCTGTAATCTCTGTAGCCTAGAGTCAAGGGTGGTGTAGGTTGTCCTGGGCTTGGCTTCTGAGAAGGTGGATTTGGAGGATGTGGAAATCCTGAGAATTGGTAACATTTGAACTGAGATGGTCAGACACTTGTGGTCTTAGGGTGCGTACTTATAAAAGGATACCAAGTAACCGTAAGGCCTTAGGTCATCTTTCCGGTTTTCTGGGGGCACTGCTGTTTGCTTTACATCAAGGAGAGGAGTGGAGCAGAGCAGGGAGGGATCAAAGGTCACACTGAGGGTCCAGAGCAGGGGCAAGGGAGAAGGAGGCTGGACAATGGAGGAAGACCTTCCGCGCTCACAGCGGAGGGCAGTCAGGGTGGTGGAGAAGAAGCACGAGGCTTAGCATCCCTGCAGGGCATTAGCCCGGAGCTGGGAGTGTGCAGGAATCATCAAGACAAATGCTTCCTGGAGTAGCAGTGAGGAAAGAGAAGAGAAATGGACCCAGCAAGCATGTGGGGAGGAGGCCAGGGTGGAGATAAAATGCAAACAAATAAACAAACCAACACCCAAAAGCAGATAGAAGTGGCCGGGAATCAGTCCCAGAAGGCATCTGAGGCTGGATGGTGTCCAGGCCACTCTGGCCACTTCTCTCAGACACCTGAGTTCTCTCCACTTCTCCTCTGGCTGCATTCACCCCTTAGCTTAATAGTAGAGGAGAAAATCATGTTAAAAGTGTCCAAATCCCACAGGGATTTTGGGGAGTCCACATGCAAGTCACTGGCAAGGACAGTGGGGCGGCTGTCATTGCTTTGTAGAACAGTTTCCCAGGAGTAAAGGATCCATCAGATGAAGAAGTTGAGGTATGCGAAGAGGAAGGAATTGTCCAGCAGGTAACCAGCTATATCACATGTCCAACTAAACGATCGCCCAAGTGTTATTAAATCAGATCGCACATGTACTCCCAATTATACAAATAAAAGTGTAACTGTAATCTCTACTTTGGCCCGCTCTCCTGACACAGGCCACGTCTCTCCCTCTGACTCTCACCACTGCAGTGACCGCATGGTCTCCTCACCTGGACCCCCATGACTGCTCCTCAGGAGTCTCCAATCTACTGACCTGTCCTCTGAAGGGCAGCTCGGTGGACTCTGCCACACCCTGAGTTGGACCAAAGTGAGACTCCCTCCGAACACCTATAACTTCCTACTACAGGTAGCAATGTTTCATTCTGTATGTGGCTGGTGACTTTTTGTTTAATGTTTTCTTCCCCTAGATTATAAGTTCCACACCGAGTAACTGCCTACAATTTGTGTATCCGTGCACCTCAGTGGTCTCTGTCGAAAGGTACTTTAACCTTGACTGAATGAACACAAAGAATTAGAAATCAGCATTTTCTTAGCCCTCTTCTCTTTCTCCATTTTTGATGCATTTTCTTTTTCAAAAGCAAGTGTTTCATCATTTTGGTTCCTGAGTCGAGACGGGTAACAATGAGAAGAGAACACCAGGTGGAGGTGGCAGGGTGGGTACTGGTTGGGGTCCTCGTGAAGTAAGTGGCTTTTCCCCACACAGCGGTCCGTGATTTACATCTGCTCTTCAGAAAGATCACTAATGACTGTGCGCCAGGAACATTCATGGTACCTTTTGTCAATCCACAAAGGTTACATCTTTGAATGCCAAGTTTCTTTCAAGTACAAGTTCCTAAAATTGAACATTTGACTGTAATAAAGGCCAACACATAGGTAGACTGAATAAATGCGTGCATTTTCTTTGCTTTTCCTTGGCGTTGCATCAATTCAGTTTGGCAATGCAAATTATTTCACACTGATTGCAAGAGACTCTCCTAAGAAAACCAAAATGTGAGTGTTAATACATTCATGTAAGCTAGCATAAAATAGCTTCCACAATAAAGTCCTTGGGAGGTGACGCCTTTTGGGGCTGGGGGTAGGGGTGAAGTGTCAGAGCACTCAGCATCTCTGCAGCATCCCTGCCATGTCTTCATTCGGGCTGCAAAAGTTTAGGAGAAAGAGCTGTACAGCCTCTCAATAGCGTCCACTGATCCATTAAGCTTAAAATAGATTCATCTCCAGAGACAGCCAACTTCCCGGACACAGCAATTACAGTGAAAGATGGCAGGCCCACGACATCCATCTGGTGGGCTCCTACCTCCTGATATAGCCACCTCCATAATTCTCCTTCTCATCCGGTGCAGCCTGCCTCTCCGCCCCGCTGCCCATCCCGTCCACGCCAATTCCTTCCCCAGCCTTAAAAGGCAGAGAAGCGTGGACTTCTGAACTCTGCAGGATGCTCGTCTGGAAAGGAGGTGAACTTCTGATGCCCTGAAAAACATTAAATCACCTTTAAAAAAATAAGTTGAAACCCAGGAAAATAATATATTGTTTAGGTGACAGATGCCAGGAATCCGACCAATGGATGGTTTGAAGACCCTGGAATAATGCTTAGATCAAGTAGCTCCAGCTCACCCAAGGAATCGAAACAAAGCAACATGACTATCTATACATGGTATGATCAAAAATATGGTGCATGTTTAAATTTTTAAAAATCATTACAGTAAGAGACACATTGCCATGAATCCCTCTCAGAATCCTCCCCTCCACTTCAAGCGTGCTTATCCCACTGTTCTTGCCACTTTCTGCAGCAGCTCTGGAGCCCTCTTTGCCTTGTGTCTTTAGTTGCGCTGTTGTGGCTGCCTCAATGTCCTGAATCACTTCAAAATGTTTCCCCTTCATGGTCATTTTGACTTTGGGAAAGAGCCAGAAGTTACAAGTGCCAGATGCAGTGAATAAGGTGGATGAAGACACACCTTAGTGTTTTTATCAGACAGAAATTGCTGTAAATATTTGAACAAGGATGGGTGATCAGAATGTATGGTGAATGTTTAAATAAAAAAATTATTACAGCAAAAGGCACATTGCCTTTTATCCCCCTCAAAATACTCAAAACATTTCTCCTTTCTTTCAGTATATTTTTCCCATCGTTCTTGGCAATGTGTCTTTTACTGTAATAAGTGTTTTTTAAAAAAATTTAAACATTCATCTTAGTTTTCCATCACCTCCTGCCCTTTGAAAATTTCATGAGAAATATTTTGTAACTAAATCTAACCAATTTGATAAGAAGAGTTAAGGTGGGATTCATATTTAAGTGGTAGACTTCAGAGAAACTTTTATATGCTACCCAGACAATAGTAAGTATAACACTTTCATTTATTATTAAAACGAAGGTTTATTGAGATCTGCTTATAAGGCAAATTATCCTCCAAAGTTTTGAGAAATGTCGAAACTGAAATGGAAACACTCAGAAAATCAGGTCTGGTCCCCCTCCCTGAAGAAGTGGAGACCCAGAGAAAGCTGCTATTTATCTGTTTGATTGCATTAGAACAGCTCCTGTTTTCCTCCTAGAGAAATTTGCAAAATGCCTCACCCCGGTAGCCGGGGACCCTTGGAATCTGGCCGATCCTCAAAGTTTTTTAATGTTGCGCACACGGTCAGCAGACTGAGAGGGTGCAGCGCCTGGAACTCGTCAGTTTGTTATTCTGCAGGGCACTGTGCAAGTCCCAAAGCTCAAGGCTAAAATTCCCCAGTGCATGCAGACTGGAATTTTCTGCCTGCTAGAAAAGGGTGTGTGTTATTTTGCTTCAGCATACTTTCAATGGTTAGAGACCTCAGGAAAGTTGAAAATTTTCAAAGTTACAGTTAAATGTAATAGTGATTGTAAATTATTTAACTTTTTATTTTAAAATTTTTATTAGTCCATGTGTGCAGTACATAAAGTTGGTGCATGTATATAACACATCTCAGTTCCTTTTATGTCTCATCCCTCCTCTCTCCTTTTCCCCTCCTTTCATATTTTTAACTTTAAATAAAAAATGCCTGATAGGCCTGGGGATTTAGCTCAGTGGTTCCGCCACCTGCCTTGCAAGTGCAAAGTCCCAAGTTCTATCCCCAGTACCCTCCCACAAAATGCCTGATAGCCATATCTAACATTAAGTAAAATGCTTAATTTTTCCTCAATTTGTAACTCTGTCCTCATCCAAGTCTTTATTTATAAGCCAAGTCCTATGCCGTTAGCCAAAAATTTTATTTTATATTCAACACATTTAATTTTTTCAACACATTCAATTTTGCACAAGCTACAAAATATCATTTACAGTGTTTCACAGCCTCCTAGACGTTCCTACCAGTTTGGGGTCCATAATTACTTTCTTCCGCCTCCTCCTGGTGATGCCTGTGTAGATGAGGGGTTGTTCCATGACAGAGCTCTTCGTCCTGATTGATTTAAAGTGAATATATGCCCCGTGCAACATAGCTTTTCCATAGATGCCCGTAGTTATAGCTTACATTACTTCCTTAGTGCTGTCTTTACAAAAACCTCACTAGAGAAAGGAAAATTTCCAAACTTACAGATTCATTGTTATCAACATTGGCAAGCCATGAAAACAATACCTAAAGTGTCTTGAGAGCTTTCTACAAGCCATGAATAATTCTATGCCCTTTTAATGTGTTTGCTAACAATAATCTTTTGGCATAGGCACAACTGTTTTCTCCATGTGACAGATAAGAAAACAGAGGCTCAGAAAGTAGAGTAACTTTCTGAAGGTCACAGCTATGAAATGGTAATGTTAGCAACTAGACAGTTGTACTATAGAGCCTAGCCTCTGAACTAGACAGTAACAGAGAGTAATTTGCAATAGTTTCTAAATAAAATTACATTTTAGTGCAATTATCATTAAGCCATTTAAGTGTTATTATATCTAGATAATATCCACAATGTGATAAAAAATATGGTGAATGTTTAAATGTTTCAAAGTCATTGCAGTAAAAGACACATTATTATTAATCTCCCTCAAATACTCTCCTTCACTTCAAACACGTTTTTTTTTGGTACCGGGGATCGAACTCAGGACCTTGTTCTTTCGAGGCAGGCGGCAGAACCACTGAGCTAAATCCCCGCCCCAACTTCAAACACTCTCATGCCATCATTTTCCCACTTTTTGAAGCAGTTCGGCTTTTCTCTTTCCTGATGTCTTCAGTCGTGCTGTCTTGGCTGCTGGGATGTAACAAATTACCTTTACAGTGATTTCTGCCAAATCAAAACATGCAGCGAGTCCTCGTCCACCTTATTTACCAGATCGGACACAATGCAACTTCCGGCTCTTCCCCAAAGCCAAGATGAGCGTGAAGGTGAATATTTGGAATCGATTCAGGGCATCCAGGCAGCCACGGCAGCACAACTGAAGACTCTCAGGAAAGAGGGCTCCAGAGCTGCTGCAGGGATGAGTGTGTTCCAAATGGGGGCGTTGGGGGAAGTCATGGCAACATGTCTTTTACTGCTCTACATTTAAAAAACAATTAAGCATTTACTGTCGTTACTGATCACACCTGAGTGTATGCTCAGACAGGAAAAGCCAGGTTCAGAATTCTGCCCCTGGTTCTCCACACTCAGGGAAGATTTGCTGCCTCCAAATGCTTTGATGTTGTTGTAGACCTCTTGCTCAGGGAAGGCCGGGAGCAAATTCCCAGGGCTTGGGTCTGGAAGTGTTGACCTCTGAGGTCTAAACCAGTGCCTTAATACAAGGTTTAATTTGTTTGAAGTCAAGTTTCCACCTCATGACACAGCCCAAGGCCCTCCTCTTACTGCCGGGCAGCTGGTCTTGGTAACTTCCTCGCTCAAGGTCCACGCCCCTCCTTCGGGGGCTGTCAGGGGCTCTGTGCCCCAGCATGGGGGTCAGGAGACACAGTCTCCTGGGGGGCACTGTGTCCTGCAGGGCACTGTGCTCAGCCTGATGGGCAAAAGTAGCTGAAGGTTTGATAGGTTAATCCAGGGAATGATGATTGCCCCTTCCTTCCTTCCTTCCTTCCTTCCTTCCTTCCTTCCTTCCTTCCTCCCTCCCTCCCTTCCCTCCTCTCTCTCATAATAAACACACTCTTATTCTGAGTGTGTGGGCTTATTAGACTGGAAATGTTCCACCTCCTACTTTTGTTGCAGGAGCTAACTGAGGCCTCGAGTGTGGCCAGCTGCCTAGGCTGTCCCCAGCATGTGTGTGCACACGTGGAGGGTGATGGGGAGCAGCCGGTGCTGTGTCCGAGCTCTCCACATTCCTGACGTTCCTGGTGGCCCAGAGCCGGACTCAGCTGTTGCCGTCGCCAGGGTCTGCTGCATGGGAGCAAAGCACATCAAAATGCAGTTGAGTGACAAAGTCTTCAAGGTGACAGTCCTATTCCTAATAAATATTGGACTTTAAAATGTTGATGAAGATTCATAACAAGACTTGTTATTACATCTTTTTTAAGACTTCTGATTGAAGCAGTCTATTGCTAAACTGGGGACTCCTGCAAACCCTGGGCATCTAGCTTGTGGCTGGGAGGAGTCACCACTGGAACCTGACACCTGCATTCGGAGAATGAGCTCACAATATTTCTCTCCAAACACCTCTGCCAAACTGAAATGTCCTAGGCTGTCCTGTGCTGTCATCTCTGGGCAGAAGGTCTTGGGCTTGCAGGGACCTCAGGCTGGCAGGCCACACCCGGAACCTTCGGAGAGGCGGTGTATGAGTGCACCGGCCTTCCAGGCAGCCCTTGAGGTCTGGGGAGGTGGGGAGGTGGGCAGTAAGGAAATAGGCAATGAGGCAGCTCTGCAGGTGGACAGCAAGGTAGTAGATGGGTTGGTAGACAGGCAGGTGGGCAGGTGGGCAGGCAGTGAGGCGGGTGGGCAGTCTCAGCTCCCTTATAGGTGCTGTCACCAGCTCATCCCAGCATGAGAATAGCTGGAAAAGGAGTCACTTTCAGAAGGCAGCTAGACTGGCTTTCCCTCTCCCACATATTTCTCACTATGAAACTGGAAAAGGCCTGTTTTCGGTAATAAATGCTATCTTGAGTGATTTGAAAGCCCTGGAGGGAGCATGAGGTCAGCTGGCTTAGGAATGTCCCCCACAGGGAACTCTGCAATTCCTGTCCCCACAGGTGGCGTTGGGCCGGCCTTTGTTTACTGGAGGCTCCGGGAGCAGTAGCTTGTATGTCAGGGGAGGACTTCCTCCTCCGGTTGTCTCTCCCTGGCTTGTGCAGTGGCCTCAGCATGGTACAGATCTTTGTTCCCTGGCCCAGGGTCTGAGCCCCAACCTTTGCTGCGTCTAAGCATGGAATGGCAGCGAACATTTCCACCACTCGGATGACGTGCCCGGCCTCCTTCTGAGAGCCGTATGGGTATCAGCTCATGAGCAGAATCCCCAGGTCCCTGATTTCAGGAGCTTCCTTTCCAAGACAATCCACATTTTAAATTTAAGCCACACGGGTAGGAAAGGTTTGTACTGTGCAGAGATAGTTGCAGCTGGAGCTGTGGCCCTGCCAGGTGGCTTGGTCTCAGGGGATAAGGGGTAGTGCATCACACAGCAAATGGAAGGAAAAAAAATTATTAGTATACGTTTGCAGTTCGTAGCAGTTACATCTGATTCAGGGAATTGTACATGCGTATATCACAGTCTGATCATCTCCACCCTTCACTCTCCGTGCTGCCTTCCCCATTTTCAAGTGCCTGCACCCCTCCCTCGCCCCTAACCCTTTTCTCCTTCATTTCAGCCTTCCTTTATATTTTGAGTCTCTCCTATTTTGATAAATGTCCTGTGAGAAGCACAAATACAGGGCTGAAGGGGGTTCTGAGGAGAAAGCGTCTGCCTTGGGTGTGGGATGGATCCCCACGGAGGCAGCTTTTGTGTGGAGCTTTGTAACAGCAAACATTTCAAACGACAGAGAAGGAAGAGGCAGATGCCCGGTGCTGGGAAGGCGTGAGTGATGCACAGGCCCTGGGAGGGAAGCACAGGGTTGTTTGGGGGGGATCTCGAGCTCCCTCACTCCTGCAAAGCCACGGGGCTTCCTTGGGTGAAGGACAGAGGAGCTGGCTGCTGCGGGTAAGGGGAGGGCAGACTTGGAAGGGTGCAAGGCCAGGGAGGAGCTAGCAGCTGTGACGCCAGTGGGTCCCTGTGCGTGTGAGATTCTGCGGTGGGAGCTACCATGGTCTGTTTGGGACATGCAGAGCTTGCGGCCCTGCTAAGGCATTGGGGTAGCAGACACGTGCCAAGAATGCCAAGCTGGGGCTCTGCCAATGAGTCTCACTGAAAAAATGAATGCACGGAGCGGACATGATCAGCCCGGTCTCTCATATCCTTACCAGGCCTGCATCAGAAGACAGTTGTCGAAGACGTCTGCAGCACGACCTTACCTTAAATCTTCTCTGCATTGTACAGATGTTGGCGTGTTTCACGTCATCTAACCTGTGAGTAAAAGTTACATGTAACGTGTGTGGGTTACTGAGCACAGAAAATAAAGTACAATGAGGCACAACACCAAAATGAAGCTCCCATCCACTCACTACCCCAAGGTAACACTAGTAATATTTTGCTGTCCAGTGATACTCTAGTTCATGAACGCTTCTGTTCCTGACCCATTCGGTTTGAGAACAGAAGCATCTGGCAAAGTTTTGCTTCCATTGATGAACTCCACAGGGGTGCTGAGCACGACTGTGGCTGTGTTCTCCAGAATTGTGGAAGGAATTACATCTGTGCACCAAGGTACCACTGTATTTTCATTCTGCTATGGTCTTTTCCAATGTGTCATCTTACTATAAATACATATATTCCTCATTAAATCTAATGCTGATCTGATTTTAAACCTATTGTCATATATCTGCCTTGTGCAATCATCTCTTCTTGAGAATTTTTAGGGAATTCAGAAAAAATAAAAAAAGAAAATAGAATCGATAGAATTTTGCCTATTCTTTGGGCCATCCCCATAGCAAAATTTGTTTACTACTTTGGACTTTTCCAATGTTTGTATGTCTATTAAATTGAATAGTAGTAACCAATACCTACATTTACTTGTTTGTCTTTGGGTGTTTAGATTTGTCAGTAAGTTTTTATGGTTTATAAAAATAAAGTGTGGTCCCAGGTACTAATTACAAATGTGCTTTGGTATAGTTCCACACTCACTTCTGACGCACATTGCAAAGTATATTTTGTACCCCGCTTCTTTAAGAATCTAAATAGTGGAGGAGAAAGGTTTTGCAGCTGTCATTATTAAAGTAGATGGGATTTTTAAACAGTTAGTACCACTAAAGTATTGATGAATATTTTGATATTTTAATGTATTTCTTTCCAGTCCAGGCAGAGTGAGACTGGAAGGAAGTTGATCCGTGGGGAGGGCCTGCATCCTTCCATCGGCTCTGCAGACCCCCGCTGCCCTTGAAGGGCATCTTGAAGGTCAGTGTCCCGCAGGAAGCTCTTCAGCAGACACCTGACAGCCTCTCTCCCGTACTGCCAGGAAGGCCCATGTGGTCTAAAATAACTGGAACCCAAACCTCAAAACGGCTGACCTTCTTTGAAAATATCAAGTGTCAACTCAAGAAAGTTTTATATTTTGCGGAACTCGCCTCACCTCCAGCTTAGAGAAGCAGGAGATTTGAAAGTTAGAATTGCTTAATTTAATGGTTCCATATTCAGTTCAGTATTGGTGCTTCAGCAGGTAATAAATGGATGCTCAGTTCGATTACACATAAGCTGAAGGTGGAACCATTCTGAATACCACATACACGTTTTCATTTAGAATTATACAAGGTTAGGATTTTTAAAATTTTATAAAAATTGAGTTATTTGCTTTTGACAAATAGCAACATAATCCTGATGTTTTTTAAATTAATTGTGTCTTTCTGTGAAATATGTGAATGCACTTTTAAGAGCATTTTAAATAATTTGGGAGAACTGATGTTTAAACAGCATTCCCTCCTTTTAGGATCAAGCTAAACCTCTTTTTAAAAAGCAGAAATGCAAAACATAACAGTGTCTCATCAAAGGGCCAAGGTTGACTCTGAAACTGTGTGCACGGATTTTCGGGCCAACCAAGTTAGCAGCGGAGGAGTGAAGGTTGTCTGCACACAGCAGGCAAGGTGAACTTGGAACTGGAGGACTCCCATGGCCATCTGTCGGCTCCCCTAAATCAGCGAGAAGGCAAGGGTGGCATTTGGTAACGCATCCCTGTGATCTGTTCTTCAAAATTAAAGAAAAATCCAAGCTGGGCGTGGTGGAGAAGTAGTGTGATCCTCTGAGAGGCTGAGGCAGGAGGGTTACAAGGTTCAGCTCAGCCTGGGCAACTTAGTGATTTAGCGAGACCTTGTCTCAACATGAAAAGTAAAAAAGAGCTGGAGATACAACTCAGTGCAAAGGCCCTGGGCTCACTCCCAGGACCAAAAACTTAAAAAAAAAAAAGATATTTAAAAATGCCTACTTACACCAGTTTTATTCTGGTGCTAATTTTGAGTGCTCTGTACAGGACATTTTGGCTGCAATTCTGTTGTATATATGCATGGAGGAATTCTGTCTTTAATGTATTTTTTCATCACCTTTAACTAAGAAGGTACCGTGATTCTCCATTTCATTAAAACGTCACCAACCAAGAATAGAAGTAAGATCCTAGAAGAATGGGAAAATATGCATCATTTGAAGTCAAATCTCAGAGAAAACCAATGAGAAACAAAACCAGGGGCCAAGATTATGTATTTCCTGCCAAGAAAACATAAAGATACACAATGGTAGTTATCTAGTGACACTCAGAAATGATGGAAAGTAACTGGAAAAGCTGCTTTCTCGTGAGCATTTTCATGCTAGCCTCTTTATCTGCATGGTCTAATTTGATTTCCTTAACAACTGAGTGAGGCAGGGTTCAGTGTCAGCCTCAGGAGTTTAGCAGCCAGACCTGGAGGTTCAGGACGTGGCCAGCCCTCCTTGCCAGGGATGGAGGGAGCCTGGAACCCACTGCCCCGGAACACCAGGGCTCTGCTTCCTTTCTTTCATTCTCTCAGGCTTTGTGCTGTGGGATCTGACCATATGAGTAATCACATGATCCCTCCTCCAAAAAGAGAGAAGAAAAGAAGTATCTTGTCCGAAGGTAAGAGGTAGCATCCTATCTACTACATTTCTCCAGAACTAAATTCTCCTTTTAAACCATTGACTAAAAACAGGTTTTCCAACACAGTAAGTATCTAATCCTTCTTACAAATCATAACTGAAAGAGCCTTAAATGTCACGAATAAGAGACTGGAGCCATCCTCTGGGGTGGGGCCTTCATTCTGTCACTCGGAAAAGCTGTGGGGGTGACAGGTTGTGAGTGTGTCAGGCCTTGCAGAGGCTTTGTTCACCCACCACGTGGGCCTGTGCAGTGCTGGCTGCACATCCCACCTGGGTGCAGGTCTAGGAGGGCGACCTGTCACCCCCTTGTCACAGCCAGCCCCAGTCCTCTGGCGTTCTGATGATACTCATCTGTTGTCACCTTCAGCTTAGGCAGCCAATGCCGTCGCACGCTCTGTCTTATCAGTTCCATCCTGGGAATCAGGGAGCCCCGAAAGCAGCCCGGGCACCTGTCATTCCCAGCAGTGGCCCCACAGTGGAGTTCACCAACGCCACACCGATCCGGGCCAGGCGAGAAAGCCCAGTGGGGTCCATCTGCTGACCACTTCCAGTGCTTTTTAAATGGACAAGCACATTCACACGCAGCATCCTGGGATGACTCTCTGAACCACATCATTGTCTTTACGTGGAGAGTGATTTAGGATAATTAAATATAGAAGCGGGACAGAAAATGGAAAATGACTGGAATAAATTGAATGCATTTCTCCATTTGGAAAAGGATACAGACACTTTTGGTGATTAGGACCTGCTCTCTTCAAGAAGAGACAATTAACTCTTTTTCAATTTGTTCTTAGAAAAGAGATATTTAATGATGTAGAACCCCCTGCATTCCAATTCAACATGGAGCATTTTGTCAATCACTTGGTTTAATGACAGCTGTTTAAACTTAATGGCATCGAAGAGCAAACTTTCAGAAGGCTACCAACCAGATGCTCTCAATGTTGTTATTTTGAGAGGAGGAAAAATTTATTTTCACATTGCCATGGATGAAAGGAAAATCTGTCGAGGCAGCTAATAGGCGCTGGGGAGCTGGTGCCCAAGAAAGATCCCATTGGTGTTTTGAAAAGGAAAGAAAACTCTATGTTTGGGGTTTCTGGAAGCTCAAAAGCTCAAGTTCACTTTTCTGAGGACCCCTTGAGAAAGGGAAGTCTGACGGTTCCTCTGGTCACAACACGGAGATGTAAAAAGTGCCACACTCCCAGCTGCAACGGCAGGAGGTGACAGAGAGCAGAGGGAGCCTGACCTCTTCATCCTTCGCCGCACCTGCTTCTCCCCTGGTCCCAGGGCAAAGCGAACAACGATAACCGGGCCATCCCATAATCTGTCTCCTCGACCAGCAGGCAATGGTGGGGAAAGGGGCAGCCACAGCCGTTACTTTCAAAAGAAGTCAGCGTTGTGAAACACGCATGCCTATGGGTGTACAGATGCCACTGCTTGACTTTGCTTCCTTGGTTCTCGCTGGTTATCCTGTCTCTCTCCTCCTCTTTCCTCTCCAAAGCAATGTCTGAAGTTCATTTTAACCGGATTACTCTTGGAAAGCAAAGGGAGTTGGGCCCAGGTAAAGCCTACCCTGGCCCTCATCCCCTCAGAGCCCCAGGAGCTTCCTGTTCCCTGACTTAGCAGGAAGGACTACCTCATGGCCGCTGCCCTTCCCTTCTGTCTGTCCCTCATCACTGCCTGTTACCCCAGGGTATGAAGCCCCCAGAAAACCATGCTGCTTTAATGTAGACACACATATTTATAGCAAAATCACCAATCAGTTCGAAGATTGTAGCAAGTTATTTTGTGACCTTGGGACCGTTGCAGGGGCTGAGTGATGCTCTCTGACCAGTCACCTCCCACAGGGACTTCAAATATCGAGGGTCTGCATCTGCCCTGGGTGTCAGCTTTGTCCCTCTGCAGCACGGGCAAGGGCCATGGCCCCCGTGGTGGACACAGGGGCTGCTGTTCCTGAGAAGGAGGCCACATCCCACAGGGAGGTGTGAGTGCAAACAGAGTGCTAGTGCAAGAACAGTGTAAGTGCAAGGGTCTCCCTTAGGACCCACTGGCCAGGACCAGGAGAGTGGAGATTAAATCTCTGCTGCACACAGGCATGAGTGCCTCCCAGAAGTGACCATGGAAAACCCACTGGGCTTCTGGCAAGTGGACTCAGACTTTGGGTTAAGGATGCCTCTGCTCAGCTTCAGCCCTAAACTTCAGAAGCGCTGCTCTCTAGTTCAGTAAGCAAGCAGATCCTTAGATCTTTTTGAGTTCCTTTACTGAATAACAGAAGACAGAGGGACAGGCATAGACATGTTTGTTCTCCTCTGCGCTTCACTTGCTACGGTTTAGGGCGTGGCCAGGCCGATGGTTCCACAGGACTCTTCCTGAAGTTCTTGGGCATTTAGATAAAATCAAGTGATTTTCATTTAGATAAAATCACAAGAGATTTTGACCACCTGGCAGCATTTTGTCAGCCCTTGCCTGAAGAATATTCCCCATCTCGTTTTAGTATTTCATTTTTTTTTTTTTTGCACTGCTATGAACTTGATCAAAAGCATCTAGAGAAAGTGGAGTTGAAATGAGCACACTGTCCTAGGAGAGTGGACTTGGCCCTTCTGCCTAGCTCTCAACAGGTTAACATGCTAAAGATGATATTTCCACTTTTGAGAGCTTTAAAAGGATTCCTTTTGTGCAACTGTTGCCAAAAAGCCAGCGTGAATAGGCGTTGCTCTCTCTGTGTATTGTACTGAGCCAGCCCAGACCAGCAGGAGGAAGCTGCAGCGGGGCTGTATCATCTATTTTTGTTTCACTAACTACATTCTCGTAAGGACACATAATAATTGCAACATAACAGAAGCTTTATGTTCCAACAAATGTTTAAAGAATATCAATAATGCAGGCTCCAGGGTGGAGAAGAGACAGGGCTATTTCCTCCTCTGGAGGAAGCCAAAAGGAGCTATCAAAGAGGCCATGGTCCATCAGCCCAGAAATCGATGGGAAACAAGTAATCGCACTGCACGATGCATTCCACCCTCAAGGGTCCTAGGGCCATCTCCAGGAGCAAGACCACAGCTTTCCAAATATACTGAGATTTTAGAGCATTTTCGGGGTACCAGACAGCAAAAGCCTTGCTTGCTCAAGTGCTGCAATATCAGAACAGCCACGAAGTTAGGCATTTGAAGTTTATTTTACTAGTACTAAGCAAACCACAGAATAGATAAAACAGTTTTATGGCCTACATCTGGTTGAATAATAAAACATACGGCCTTACAGTCAAGAATGTGGAGCTGTAAGATACTGTAAATCCCCAACCCACGGTAGGGACAGAGATAAGCACAAGGTGCTCAGTGAGGCCTCCCCTATATGGCATCGAGTAGATATTTACAGTGCCCAGACATCAGGGGGCTTCCACTAATTAACTGTGGTTCTGTTATTGTTGTGCATTTGTTTGGGTTATCTTACTTTATTCTAGAGCTATTGTAAGTGCAGGAAGGGACCTCCATAAAAGCCTTATGATTTATATTTGTGCCACAATTCTGTACAGCTGGCCTCCAGCCAAACCCTCCTGTTGGCTTTAGAAGGATATGTACCCAAGGCAAGGAAAAAGTTCACCCCAATTTCTTCATGCTTTAAAGAGAGTGACTGGGCTGATGAGGAATATGCTGTCCAAGCAACTTAAAGTGCGACAGCAAGGAAGCTGTGAAACTAAAGACGTTTCAGGGAGCAGTGGTGGAATAAAAATCAGTCCTTGCACCTGCTGAATTATTCTTTATGTCAGAAGCACCGAGCACAAGTCCATAGCTACCCACTGGTCATTTACCTATCAGAGACACAGAGACTACGAAACAAAATTTATTTTCAGTCCCACTATCTAGTGAAAATAAGATATTTGTAGTGCCTTTGATCCGAAGAACTATCTTGAGTCTAAAGTAAGTGGGGGAAACAAATATGTTCAGTGAGAGGCCTTAGATCAGTGATTTGTGACACGAAGCTCCTGGCCTGGGGGAGGTGTGCTTCTGATTTCTGGGTGGTAGTTTTGATGCCCCTGAGGTGAACATGTGGCTTCTGACTGGTGTGGAAAGCCGTGGTTCAGGGGACATTGTTGAGTCCCTCTCATGTTAGCTCTTCTTGGTGGTGACAAAATACTGGAGACAAGCCATTTAAAGGAGGAGACGTTTATTTTGGCTCACGGTTTCATTCCATGGTCCTCTGGTTCTGTTGCTGTTGGCCTGAGGCATCATGGTGGAATGGTGTGGCCGATCAAAGCTTCTCTTCTCTGCAGAGGGAAAGAGAATGAAGGAAGGGGTTAGGGACCAAATGTAGTCCTCAAGATCATCGTGCTGTGACCCACCCCTTTCAGCTAGGCCCCACCTTCTGTTTCAGTTACCTTCAATTAAAGACCTCAAATTATAGTTTCACCAGTGTGCTAATCACTAAATGAAGTTAGAGCACCCACGATCATATCACAGCCCAATCGCAACCCAACCTCTGCACACAGAAGCCTTCTGGGGGATACTTCAACCTAAAGCACAGCACCCCGTGCAAACAGGGTTAGAAGACCACTAGAGGGCTGTGGGGCTGGGGATGGATGAGTGAGCAAGGGCGAGGTGGGGATTGGTGGGTTCTAGTTCCTGTGGGAGGAGGTAGAACAGAAAAGGAGCAACCTAGAGAGTAATCAGTAAAGTGCATGGCCTTTTAGAGTGTAAAAAGGAAAAAAAGGAGAGCCTGCTAAGGAGGATTGGTCATAGGGATGCAAGAATTTAAAATTGATTTAAAATGCGTTAACATTTTTGAACATGAGTCTTTTTTTCTTTTTTATACTGGGGATTGAACTCAGGACCCTGTGCTTTCCAGGCAGGCGTGGTGCCACTGAGCTAAATCCCTGGCGAATGTGAGTCTGTGTAATAATCCAATAGTATTATTAAAATACAGAGAGCCACCACAGTTGTAAGCTGAAATCTGGGAACATCTGTGTTTGGGAAGTATGAGGAAAATTGCATGACCGTACTCCGCCTTCTCTCCACTGGGACCACCTGGGAAGGGAACAGCTATAGAGCCCTGAACACGCCTCCTGTGCTCATGGGGGGGTCTCCTGGAGGGAGATTGGATTATGGGGGCTGGGAGGGGCTGCTAGGAGGTGGGGTCTGCTGGGGGAGAGAGCTGGAGCCTTTATCTCCCCAGCTCCTCCCTTCTCTCCGCCTCCTGCTGCCATGAGGGGAGCAGCCCACCTCACCTAGGCCCCTCTCCCGTGATGCTTTGTGTATGCTTCTGCTGAACATGGACTGAACCTCTCTTCCTTCAAATTGCGGGTGTGACTAAGACCTCATGAGCACAGGTTCCCTCACCAGAGAAAATCCAGCAGATGCCGACTGACCACGGGGAGGGATTTTCATCACATCAATACATTTTAGAATTGAATAGCAGAGTCCCCAAACTCCGCCTAGAATTTCCAGACAGAGGAGCTGGGGCAGAGACACTCGTTGATGTTCAGTCCCTCCATCCGGTGACCGGAGAATGCTCTCTAAATCTGCTGCTGAGCAGCCCCCCACTGTGCTCTGAACCTCTGACTGCTCCACACGCAGAGCATTTGTGGTTGTCCTCCGCTGGGCCCATTTCTGCCTCCTTACCCCTCTAAGGAGCTGAGCTGCAACCTCTCCAAGAGTCAGTTACATTTGTTCTCGGCCTGTTTATGCCAGCTGTACTTGCCGTTGTAATTACATGACTTAATTAAATACAAAGCAAACCAATGACGTCGGAATGTGACAAAGGAGTTGTTATTTCTGTGAAATTGAAGTGATTGCTTTGGAAAACTGCCATAGGAGAATAGTAAAAAAAAATGCTGTTGGATTAGATGTGTGAGAGAAAACTCTTAAAGACCAAGGGAAGATGTAAAAATCTAGAGGTTTTCTCCACTCAAATTGTGATTCTTTTTTTTTTTTTTTTTGGTACTGGGGATCGAACTCAGGACCTTGTGCTTTCCAGGCAGGTGTGGCACCAGTGAGTTACATCCCTGGCCTTCAAACTGTAATTCTTGATGATTCATTTTGGAAAAAGTGTTACTGAAAATTGTATGTGATGGTGTTACGGGCTGAATTGTGTACCCCTCGAATTCCTATCAACTCCCAACCCCAAACCTCAGGATGTAACCACATCTGGAGACAGGTAATTAGGTAAAGAGGTAACTAAATTCAAATGAAGTTGTTTCCAATACGACTGACTATGACTGGTGTCCTCATTGGAAGGGAAAGCGACCCAGGGAAAGTCACATATGGTGATAAGACCATGTAGGGAGGCAGCATGGCGTGGCCACCTGGCAGGCAAGGAGAGGCTCAGAAGACACCAAGCCTCTTGGCCCTTGGTCTTGGACAGGCAGCCCCCTGAACTGTGCACTGTTGAATTCTGGCGCTTTTACCTGTGCCGTGGGCTATCTTGCTGTGGCAGCCTCGAAATCTAACATAGGTGATTCCACGAGGTAAGTTATGCAGAGACAGACAAAATACCAGTCAGAAGACCCACCCTCAAGTTGGGTGAATGGCTGTTTAAAGTGCTAAGTCCAGTGCTTAAGGTGTTATTTGTTGTGATTAGCTGCCAAAATTTCTGTATCAATTAGTTCATCGGAACCAGTCCAGACCAGAAGGTGCTACTGTGTTCAGTTTACTCTTTTCATTTGTTCATAAATGTCTCACTGGGGGCCTGTTCCCAGGCCCTGTTCTGGGATGCACTGCATCAAGGGACCATGGAAGAAGGCAGGACAGATGTAACAGAGATTATTTGCTGTTAAGAGGCCAGGAATCAGTGATGTGAGTTAAACACACACCCTTATCCAAACCAGTGGGGCCACATGCCATGGAATGTTCTAGAAGTTCTCAGGGAGGTGTGAAGCTTTCAAAGGAGCTGAACAGAGGACCACTGAGTTCACGTTTTAAGGTTGAAGGAAAGACTTGCACTCATGGCAATAGGCAGGAAGGCTAATCTATGCAGCAGGGTGATAGGAACAAAGGTGCAAAGCCGTGAACGATGATGGAATGTTTTGTAGAGTGGCCAGCAGTTCATTTGGCCAGGGCACAACGATCCAGTATGGCACCCGGGACTTCTGAGGACAGCTCTGCCTCACAACTGCAGCCCTGGCCACTACCATTTGCTGCCTTCACTTCTTCCAGCTCCAGAAAACCAAGTTTTCCATCTTCATGGAGTAGGTGCTGGTGGCTTGGCTTAAATCCTGTGTAAGGACTTCTTCAGGTCAGCCATCAGTTCTGTAGAGATGTTGCTCCTTTCCCATAATACACTGCTGTCTGAGTCACTTTCCTCATGGCTGGGGCATAACACCTGACAGGTTTAAAGGAAGAGAGGTTTACTTGGGCTCATGTTCCAAGGAAGAAACCACATGGCAGAGGGGTCTGGCTGAGGAGAGCTGCTCACAGCATGGTGGACAGGAAGGATAGGGTGAAGGGAAGAGCCACGAGGGAGCTGTAACCTTCCAGGGCATGCCCACAGTGACTGCCCGTCTGACTAGGCCCTGCCTGCAAACAGCATTCACCTGTAATGCCCCTATAATCCAATCACCTTGCAAAGGTCTGGCCTATGATTGCTAGCGGCTTGAGGGAGACCTCTAGATGCAAACCATAGCACATGCCCACCACAAGTCACCCCAAACTTAATGACTTAAAACCACGCAGATGTATTGTCTTACAGTTCCGAAGGCTACCCACGTGGCACAGCCTCCCCAGGTTCACTTCCAGCTGTGGCAGGCTGTGTTCTTTCTGGAGACTGTGGGGAGAATCTGGTTCCTCACTGTTTCCATTTCAAGAGGGTCCCACAGCCCACGGCCCCTTCCTCCATCTCGCCAGCAATGACAGGGCCAGCCCCTGTCCCCTCCCCTAGAATTCCTCCTTTGCCGCCCTATCTGGATATCAAGGACTGCTATGATTGCAATGGGTCTACCTGGACAATCCAGGTTAATCTCTTTAGCAGAATCTCCCAATTCTATCCACAGCCGTCATCCCTCTTTGCCATGTAGCTGAATATATTCACAGGGTGAGAGGACTAGGCCACGGGCAGCTTTGGGGGGGCTGGTATGAGGTGTAATCACAAAATTGATGAATGTTTAAATTTTAAAAAATTATTACAGTGAAAAACACATTGCCATGAATTCCCCTCAAAATACTCCCCTTTCTTCAAACACACTGATCCCTTCACTCCTGCTACTTCTGTAACAGCTCTGGAAGCCTCTTGTGTCTTTAGTTGCACTGCCCTGGCTGCCTCGATGTCCTGAATCCATTCAAAGTATCTACTTTTCACGGTTGTCTTGACTGTGAGCAAGAGCCAGAAGTCACATGGTACCAGGTCCTGGCAATGGGCTAGGTGAGGACGCAGCGCCTCGACAGAAATTGCCATCAGTGTTTTCAGTCAGTGGGGATGGCCATGTCGTGGGGCTAAAGACACTCAGGAAAGAGGACTCCAGATCTGCGGCACAAAGTGGTCAGGACGATGGGGTGAGGGCAGTTTTGAGGGGGATTCATGGCAACGTGTCTTTTACTGCGGTAATTTAAAACAGTTTAAACATTCACTGTGTTTTGTGATCGCACCTTGTATGCTGTCTACCACAGAAACCTCCCTGACCTCCATCTCGTGTCAACGGCAGGCTTTTAATCCCATAATACCCCACGTGCAGTCCACCTCATGCTTTACACTTACCAAAAAATTAATGAAAGCCTAATGGAGTTTAAAAATACAGATATTTCAGTATCAGGTCCCTGTTCATCTCTTGCAGTCACGTTTTGAGGGAGGTTCTGTCTCCTTTTATCTCCCTGTTCCTAGTAAGGAGCACATAGTAGCTGCACAATAAAAGAGAGGGCGTCATGGTGGAGACTCCTGTGCTGGTAGGAGTCTCTTCAGGGATAAAAACACTTCTTAAGTCACTTGTAAACTTTGGAGAAAGGCCAGAGCAGAGCCTTGGTATTTACCAGAGCATTTCCTGCAGCACTGTGTGGGTGCCCGAGGACCAGGTGGCACGGGGAAGCAGCAGTGCCTGCCTTTTGTCCTGGTCCCTGCCACTTCCAGTTGCTGTCTTCTTCAGCCCCCCTCCTTACTTTACCCAAAATAACAATGGGCGCACGGCCGACTCAGCTAGAAGCAGACTGCACAGGTGGCCACAGTAATCCCTGAGGGAGTCAGAGAGGGCGGCCGCTTCCTGCAAGGACTTTGGGCTCTCCCCTTCCCTCCTTGCAGAAGGAGGCAGCACAGGCATGGATCCTGCTGTCCCTGGTCCCACCGGGTGACCTGAAGCCCTGAATTATGGAAACTTGGACTCCCTCAAGCTCCAAGAGTCCCCCGGGTCTGCATCTTTCTTTCTGTGAGAAATCCTCTACCTGCTCCTGTCTTGCTGCTGAATTGCCTCCTCTTCCTCTTCTGATGACCTCCGTGCTCTTTTAGCTCCGTTTCCTATGAACAGCAAGCGTGTTCTGAGCACCTACTCTGCGTGCAGGTCTTGGGTATTCATTATTTCTATGTCAATATTCCTGCAAATAGATTTTGTTATTCCATTTTCATAGCCACAACAAAAGCCTCACAATAAGCTGTAGAAAAACTCCTCCTCAATTGTGCATGCTTAGCACGTGACTGAACATGGGTGTCTTGTCCATATGATCCAAACAGCTCTTGCTTTTCCGGCCATTCCAGTGTGTGGTATAGACCGGAGGGCTGCAGAGGTGGGAGCGGGTGGAGAGAGGGTGAGGTCATCCAGCAGGTAAATAGCAGCTCCAGCAGTGGCTCTCCTCTAGCTCTTTACCATGGTAGCTAGTGTGGCTCCCCCTAAGGGTGCGTGAGGAGAATCCTTAAAGTTGTTTGCCAGGATAGCTTAGGTGACATCTGGGATGGTTGCTGGCTTGTCAGAGAATTTCTTCTCCCCTCCCTCCAATTTGGATGATGGGACAAACCAGTCCAATCAGAACCATGGCACAGACTCCAATCCTATGGAGCTGCAGGGCTTGGCAGGGCGCAGGCCTGCTGGACAGGGCAGTGCCCCCCACAGCCTTCCCCCATCAGCCCGAGGCCATGGTGACCTTAGCCTCTCTCCTTCCTGAGCTTCTGCCAGCCTGTCCAGTGGCGCTTGTTGGCTATGCTGTCCTCAGAAAACACCGCGGAGGTGTCGCCCTGATCTTTCTCAGCACTGAGTTTGGGGAAGTTGTAGTTGCTGAAATATCTTTTTTGGAGGGCTTTCCCAAGGGCAGTGGGCAGCTAGCACTGGGCCCAGGGCTCATCCAGAGGAAGACTGAGTGGCTGTGGTCATCTGAAGCCAAGAAAGGCTTTCAGCACCCGCGTGTTGACCTTCAAAGACAGCTTTGATTTTGCAGGGTAGGGCGGGTGTCGGGGTTTCCTCCTCTGCTTTCAGTGCCCCCTTTATGAAAAGGATCTCTCAGTGCCAGATGTTTTATATTTTTTAGGATCCGTTGCCCTGAACACAGTCAACAGAAATGAAGTAAGTAGAAGGTTGACATCACTTTTTATGATTTTTCTGAAGCAGAACAAATTCTTAAGGAAAAAAAAAAAAGAATGTAGACCTTCAAAAGGTAGCAACCTTGGAACCCAATAAGAAAGCAAATTGCTTAGAACAAGAGCGGCTCGATAGATGTGCCCTAGCATTTACCCTTCGAGTGGGCAACCCACTGGGGCTCACTAATTACTAAAAAGTCAGGGATGCAAACAAGATCGATCAGTATCTAATTCCCGGGAAGATGGCAAAAAAGCCTTATCAATAAACTTCAGCGAAGCAAGGGAAGCAAATGGAATGCCGATCTGACCAAGTCACCAGGAGATTAGCACACAGTGGGATCAGTGGAGGCATTTGGCTTTGCCTCTGCCAGATGAAATCCTACTGGGAGTTACTGCGGCTTTAGCATTTGCAGGGTGGGATCATGAAAGAGACCCAGTGCTATTACTGAATCCCCAGGCTTTGCTTTCAAAGCAGCAGTTTGAAAAATAAATTTGTGTGTTAAACATTAAGATGAAGTTTAATACCTACTTGTTAGAAACCTTTGAAGGGGGAAAATGGGATACTTTGTTCTGGAATAGATCACTTGCTTGAATTTGACATTACTTTTATCACATTTTCTTTGAAAGATGTTTCTGACTTAACACTTGACCTCTCGAAGAAGATAAAAGTCCTATATCCTATTGACAAGAATGTGTATTTGTGTAAATTAAATGCTTCTGTAATCATAAAAATATAGCTCAGGATTATGTGATTTAAAGGAGATTTCAAAAATTCAAGCTGGGTACTGCTACATTTGCATACAAGTTTACAACTATATCATATGGGTGCGGTACATATACAAGGTCATGGCATCGAGTTATGCTGAAATTTCTTTGCCTTAAAGGTTTCAGAATAAAATGTAAACTACCTTAGATGTAGAGTCATGTTCCATTTGTTTGGGGAAAAGAAACCAAGCGAAAAAACTCAGCATATTTGTATCATTGTTTTATTTGGATGAGATGCCAGAGATGCGCTATCCCAATGAAGTCCTGAGAAAGATTTTAACAGAGCTGACGTGGCACCTTCTCCGGAGATCCTGATATAGATGAGTCCGAAGTGTGGAGCTGGGACTCAGAAAGTTGGACTTCGACCCAGATGCTACTCATGCAGTGGCAAAGGGCCGTAGCCGTGTTAGTCCAACACATTAATATTTGCGCTAATGCAGCATTTCCCGAGCTTGGAAAACCATCAGGTGCATTTAATTACACCTTCCCCCGCTACCCTAAACCTGTGATTCTTTAGTTTAGGTTGAACCAGAATCACCTGGAAGGCTCACTGCTCCTGTTCTAGAGATTCTGACTTAGAAACGGAGGCAGGGACTCCAGATTTGTGTTTGCAGTAAGTTCCCAGGCGGAGGGAAGGGCCGGGCCGCTGCAGGGCCCACACTGTGGGGCCACTGTCTGAGACAGCACTCTTACTGACAGTCTCACCCCAAATGGATTCATCTCCTCCCCAGGAAACCCTAGCTCAGTAGAAGTGGGGAGCAACCTCCAGCGCTTGCTAGGTGTAGGAAACACTGCGCTGGGGAAATCAAATCCTCAAGGTCGACAAAAAAACATGTGTAGTTGTAGGAAATCTAAAAATCGAATATTGAATCAGGACTATTCAGCAGACAGGGGAGATAGGCATGACCTTTCTTCATCTTTTTTGATCAGCAGCATGTAGTTAAATAAGGATTGCTTGAAGGCATCAATATTAGATGAGCTATGACCTTCAACACCAGGTGTCCTTGAGCTTTCCATGACAGAGGTATCTAGAGGGCGGGTCTGAGGTCTGTTTCCTCATTACCACAGCTACTAACAGAACATGGGGAGCAGAGCAGGGGCGAGAGAGAGCAGCACCCAGCAGAGGGCACGGACACTGGGCACTGATGCCTTGTTCCCTCTAGAGCTCCTGGGGCAGGACTTCACCTCCTCACGGAGGAGGAGGAGGAAGAGGAGGAGGAGGAGGAGGAGGATGCCGAGGAGGATGCCAGGGCTCAGAGCTTCCTGGCTGGATGTGTGTCCTTTAGTGGACTGGCCTACAGCTGAGTGTCGTCCTCTCATTTCGGGAATTCCAAGCTTTGGGAGCGTCTTTGTTTATACTACTGAATTATACATATTTGGGAGGATCTCAGTCCTAATGAAAAGTACTGTACATGAGTATTTCACAAGCTTTGGGATGTTTAGTACTTGCATCCATTAGATTTTTCAATAGAACTTGTATATATTAGGAAAAATATGTAACTAGTATATAAAACCCAAGCTTTGTTACCAACTATTATTTTAGTAATATTTTATCAATATGTTATTAGGTACATCAGGCTGAAGTAGTCATTTAGGTTTTTAAAATGTGAACTACTTTAAGGAATCATAAGAAGTAATAATGAAGGCAGTATTCTCATACAACAAAAATTATGAAAATATAAATGTTTGGGTAGCATTGCATGGTAAAAATTAGTATTTCATTTAGATAACATGGTCTTTAATACTACTTTGTGGTGGGTTGTCAAATAATGTGTGTGTGTGATTGACAATTATTTTCTGGGGCAGATCCAGATTTCTCCATTTTTTTTCTTGAATTTTATGTGTGTGTCATTTCCCTTTTGCCCCTAAAGGTTGTGTTATAAGAAATTTTATGAAGTGCCCGTCATTTATCACAGATCTTACGAAAATAATTTCGATGAAAACAAAGCAAGTTTCCTTTTCTTCCCATTTTTTTTTTTTTAAAGGGAAGAGGCTTTGCTTTGTAATCAAGACAATATACTCTTTGAAAGTGGTATTTTGTGACATTTATAGAGCTGGTGACAAGGTCATAATTTCCATGGTAATGAGACGCCATTTAAGAATGCATAGCCCCTCATGCAGAAAGCACTGCAGCTTCCCACAAGCTATGTTGGTGGCAAATATTTCCTGTTAAATTCTGGGGACCCGAGTGGGTCACATGGCATCTTGGCCTTTCGTCTGTGGGTATGCCATAACCCCAACCTCTTCCCGCTGTGTCTGAATAGACTGAATTGGTTCGAGCCAAGAATTCTGGATTTTTCTGCCTTTATTTCAGGGAATGGTCAACTGTGAATAAAAGCCCTCCACGCGTTCTCGTGAGTTTTTAATGGTCACAGCTGAGAATGAGGAGGAGGTGATAGGGTTGGATTTTGATTTTAGAAGCACTCTTGGATCTTTTCCAGTTTTTGAATAATGTCACAGGCAAAGCCATTGCTATAGCTATGCAGGGAGAATGATTTCATCCGGTTTTACCTATAAATATATGACCGGCTTTCTAACCAGTTTGTAAAAACTGGTTAGAGAGCAATGAATACATACAGTAAACATTCTGTGATCCATAAAATGCGTAAGAAGGAATGAAAGCAAACGCTGGTTCTGTCACTGTGTGGGAATCTGTGTGGGTTACCATCATGTCGGCAGGAACCCGCGATTGCTGTCCCCTACCGTGACGCCCAGCTGTTTAGCCTGAGTATTGTGCAGTTCGTTGTTAAATATTCTTCTATATTGTTCAATACTGGAATTTTAATATTTTGCAGGTAGAGAACACAGCTTTCACATGGACTTTTAAAAGCCATTTAAATCTATGGTTGAATTTGCGTGGCGAAAGCCACTGAAATATTATTATTCCATCTGATCGCCTGCCTAAGGTATAAAACATCTGACGTGCAAATGGTCAGGACAGTGATTGGGACATCATGGGATTTAGGCCCTATTTATAACCAAGAAAGAGCCATGGCTGCGGAATATTGATGCCTGGTGTCTGTGAAGGGACACATGAGCCATGGTCTAGACCACCACTCCCCTCCCTTCCCTTCCCTTAGGGGTGGGGTGTCCTCAAGGGCCGGGTGCGTGTTCACAGGGTGGCTGTGATCAGACTGACCGACGCACCGGCTGGTCTCCATCACTGGTCCGCGTGCTCCTAAATCTCCGCGAGGTTGGGACTGTCCAAGACATTTGGCAAAGCCTCTCTTCTCTCTCCCAGCTCCAGTAGTACCTTTGTGTTTGGTGGCTTTAGATCATGAATCGTGAGAGGGCAGCGATTCTACCAAACCCCAGCCTAAGTATCGGAGTCCACGTGCCCCGTGAGTCCCTGGTGCTGCACAGCTGGTCACCTACAGCACGGGGTAGAAACTGCGGCATCAGCGCGAGACTCTCCGTGTTTGTCTTACGGATTTGTTATACAGGCCTAGTTCATCCGCCTGGACACAGTTTACTCTTGTCTTGCGTTACCTAGAATGCTCCTAGCATACAGGTGTTAAATAGATTACTTTTCAAATTGTCATTTTGTATTTATTTCATTGGACAATACAGCGATACCTTGGCTCTCAAACTTGACTCCTTCCACGATTCTGGTGGCAAACAGAATTGAATGAGAACTAAATCAAATTCAGTGGTTAGATTCAATGTTGATCTTACGGGAAAACTTGATTCGGTTCTTGCCCAATTCGGTTTGTGACCAGAATTGTGGAAGGAGTCAAGTCAGGTGCAACTGTACCTAACACCTCTGCGTTGCTTATGACCCCGTCTTACCTCTTAGGAGCTCATTATTTCCTTACTGGAGTTGAGGGTCCACCTGAAACTACTTTGCCTTCTCTCTTCCTCCAGATGGGGCTGGCTTGCGTAGCCCTGCCTTCTTCCGACGGTGATGGATGATGCTCAGCGTGAAGCCTCGCAGCTGCTGAAACTTTTTTGATGTTTCCTGCTTCATAAGACAACGACTCTTCTTATTTCTGTTTTGAGAAATTTCAGCAAGACTTGTCATGAAAGCAGCATTGTGGAACATGATTTATATTTGAGGTATTGTTATCACCCGTCTGGAAATAACCGCGGGTTCTTGTAATTAAATTAGTTGGTGACTTCCAGGAAATAATCAGAGGTCATGACTCTGGGTGGCATGCTAGGAACCTATAGAAGAAAAAGCAAGCCATTATCTTTTTGAATTAAAGTTAATTTGATTCACACATTGCCCTAGATAATGGTGTAAAAACAAAGGAAGGAATATTTGTTTTTCACGTTCTGTGATTTCTTTTCAATGCTATGGCCGCTATGTCCCAAGTGCAGTAATTGAAAAGCTGGCACACAATACCGAAAGCACCAAACTGTTAACAAGCTAATCTTTTATATTGGTTTTGGTGCCTTTGGTCTCAGTCTAACTTTATTTACTCGGTTTATCTACTTGTTAGACATAATCGTACATAAATGTCTTATAAGAACATTAAAATTCCCTAGGAAAACTAGTCTTGAGACCACTCTGAAACTTAAAAGTGAAACAGATATGTGCCTTTATCAAGGGTTTCAGGCCCTTGTAGAAGGAAAAAAAATGAGAATAAATTCAATATTTTTCTGGGAGTTCTGATAAAAATATTATCTCGAATTTACAAAGCAGAAAGAGAGCTCTGGCTTTCAGATATTTTGCAATCTGAAAGTTAGATTTTTAAATCCGTCCTGAAATCCCCTCTAGCAAGAGGAGCATGTGGGCATTCCTCAGCCCTGAGCAGAGCCCTTTCCCCATCCCTCGCCAGCCACAGCTCCTGCTCATAATCCTTCGCAAGTTGCTTCACTTGGTATGGCTGTCTCTTCTAATGCCAAGCAGGGAAGGTCATTATAGAAAGAAAACTTCCTAAGGCCTGGACGAGAGATCAACCAGGGGAATCTTCACTATCTTACTTGGCCCCCGAGCTTCAGATTTTCTTGGGCTATGCTGCAGCATGTTGCATGCCTTTGTCATCTATAGCTGAGAATGCTTGTTTCTTTGATAACACAGGACACAGGAATACTAAACATGGAGGTTGCTCACAGCAGTGTCTAAACTTTGTCACATCTATTTCATGATGAATCCTGAGAGAGCTGAACGTATTTCCATTGGGTCTGGCTCTATAACTTTACTTGCCTCACCCAGCAATATAAATTATGATAAGTAGTTCAATTCCAAGCTATCAAGTCCCAGCAAGAGCATCGAATTGTGTCTGTCATCTTTCCTCCACAGGTGATACTTTCCCAGGGTTGGAACCTGGTCTCTATGGAGACGATCCAGGCATGATCTACTTTAGCACATGCATTTGCAGAACCAGACTTTTTCACCTAAATGCATAGTTTCAATCGGCAGTGGAAGTGTGTTATGGTGCCGAAATGGTGCATGAGTCAGCTTCCTCCTCACTGAGACACAATGGCTGAAGCCCACAATTTAAAGGAGAGTTTTAGTTTGGCCCACACGATTTAGACCATAGTCAACTGGCTCCAAGGTGGAAATGTCATGGTGGAAACGCGTGGCAGAGCAAGAAGGCTTCATTCATGGTGATCTGGAGCAGGAGAACATGGCCAGAGAGGAAGGACCCACTGAGACACACCCAGAAATGTGAGTTACTGATGCACAGGCTGCTCCCAAGCCAATCAAGTTCACAATGAAGGTTAGCCATCACAAATGGTATTTCCAACTAGGTAAAAATATTAGAAGGATGATTAACCTTGTATTTATCAGTATTCTCTGGGCCACACATCAACATCAAAAGAACTAAGAATTCATTGGGGCCTGGGAATCAGCAATGTTCATTAAGATAGAAGAAGAAGGTCTCCAGCCTACTCAGCATTGAGGGGCAGCCACTGGGCGGCATTTGAACCTGCAATTATTCCAGCGTGTTTCACCATGAATATTCTAGTTTCTTTCTCTAATATTCCACTGAAACCATTTAGCTTAATAATTTGCATTTTACAGGAGAAGTAACTAAGAGCCACATTAACCCGTTAGCAGTCACTGCACAAATGTCTTAGATGGCGCAAGTCACATGCAAAGCTTTCTGCCCTCCAGTCTAAGGTTTCCATGTCTTGGTACTAAGAAAAGAGCATGAGTTACAGAGAGGAATGATGACTTAGATCTGTCTCCAAGGGACACTGAAATAATGAAAGAGCAGTGATTTTTATGGCTCGGAGAATTCAGTCATGTAAGGACAGCACACAGGATGTTGAGTTCATAATGCAACTTTAAAAAATATCTGTCATCCCCATCTTATTTTTTAAAAAGATTTCTTCAACCTGTTGATTATATCCTTGTGTGGCTGTGAATGTGGTGGGCAGTGAGATTTCAGTGCCCTTTCCGCTCCTGTTCCAGTCGATGTTCCTCTTACTTCCTGGGGCTCTGCTGGATACTGGGACCCTGAGGGAGCCTGCGTTTGCTGGACCTGATGGAAAGAGCCACCTAATTGCTCTGTGGTTAAGGAGCTGCCCACCTGGCCTGAGATACAAAGTGGGTTTCACTTTGTCACAGTGCTAAACCCTGGGAGGAATTCATTTCCGGATGAAATGATGGCCTTGGTTCTTATTGGGGGTTTTGAAGAATCACTGAGGTAAACCCACGTTCCCCTCAGAGACGAGCTTCCAACATCACTGCAGTTAGGTTGGATTTACTAGATTCATTTTGAGAAGCCCTTCCAAAATTGAGATTCGGGGGTCTGGAAAAGCCCATTTTGTTCCCTTCCATACTTTTCGGAGAGCTCCCTGGCTGTTCTTCTAAATAAAAGCTCGCTTTCCTTGAGTGAGTGGAGGCTGAGCTGGAGCAGCACATTCACCCAGAAAGATGAACACAGGCTCTCTAGTTTGCTAGTTTTCTTATCATGAATTGTATATTGATTTATATTTTAATGAAACTGTGGCCTGTCTACTAAATTTAAGTTTCTCAGAAACAAGATGTTAATCTGTATTTAATGCATGTATCAGAAGGTTAAATCTGGCATGAAAGATGATTGAGCTTACCTCACTTCTTTGGTTCAGTGCTTTATGGGAGTGAACAGGAGCACAAATCTAATTTTACAAGGAAATTACTAAAAGAATTGATGTAATAGAATGGATATAATAGGACAAGGTATTTAAAATTTGCATGCTCAGGTAGGTAATAAGCACCTCGGAATTATCTCCGGCCACTGAAAAAGGCACATTTGCTAAAAAATACTACTATCTTTCGATAGCCATGAGTCAGGCTATTAACTTTGCCTTTCTTCAATTTGACTTTTTACTATTAAGGTGCCTTTATTCCAACATATTTTATTGGGGATGTTCCAAGGGAAACGTATTTGTGCATGCATGCATGCATTTGAATACATGTGAAATTGGAGAGGAGAGAGAGAGAGAGAGAGAGTCAAATGATACTAGAAAGCTGGGTCTGAGAAAAGGGGGTTACCTCAGTCACACTTACTGGATATTTCAATACCAGGAGTCTGTAGGCAGAGAGAACATGAGTGGATATACAATTTAATCCCAGCTGTGCATATATACGTGTGTATGTGTGTGTTTACTTGGAGGGAAGGATGTATAAATACACCATTTTATTATAACATCAACTAGAAAGGTAGGGTCCTTGGAGTTTCCCTCTGCATTTTAAAATAAATTTTTAAAAAGGGAGAGGAGGAGCAGAAAGAGATTTCCAAACTACACAAGACACTGTGGAGTTCAACAGATGTTGCTTGAGAGTTCAAGAAGCCAGGGCAGGTCCCAGGGAGGGCAGGGCTGCCACCCTGTCCTGATGTCTTCCATGCAGCCCACTATGCAGGGACTTCGAGCCGAAGGAGCAGGCTGCAAGGTGGCCAGTGACTTCTCTGCAGTGGGGATGGGGAGAGAGAACACTGAGCGACAGCTCCAAAGGAGCAGACACTGTGGGCCCCAGGAAGAGCCTTGTTCTGTGAACTGGATGAACCAAAAAGCAAAAAACAAGAGCAGGGTGAGAGCATTATGGACAATTACTTAATTACCGAGAGGGGTCAGATGATACGATAAATATTTAAATTTAAAAACATAGTATAGTAAAAGACACATTCCCAAGAACAATTGGGTAAGTGTGTTTGAAGTGAGAGGAAAAATTAAAGGCAATGTATCTGTTACTGTAATAATTCTTTAAATTTAAACGTTCACTGAATTTTAAAAAATCACAGCTCATTGATCAACCACTTACAGCAATTTTTGTCAAATAAATATATGACACTGTAGCCTCATCCATCTTATTCATGGGATCATTTGACTTCTGGCTCTTCCCCAAAGTCAACATGAGCATGAAAGCAAAATGTTTTGAATGGATTCAAGACATCAAGGCAACCAGGACAGCACAACTAAAAACACTCAGGAAAGAGGAGTCCAGAGCTGCTGCAGAAAAGGGCAAGGATGATGGGAAGAGCGTGTTCAAAGTAAGGGAAAGCATTTTGAGGAGGATTCATGGCAATGTGTCTTTTACTATAATACATTTTAAAAAAATTTAAACATTCTTTGTATTTTTTAGCATACCTCATCTCTACAGCTCTCCCTGGTGGAACAGTTGAGTATTAATGCTACATTTATGGTCATCATGTCTGGTGTCATCTTTTAAAAATAGTATAAGCCCTGAAAGAACATTTCCAGGAGGATGTGTGCTTTTAAAGTCAATTTGTTACACAGCACTGGAAGGACACACAAAACATCAAGGACTGCAATGGGTTTATTCCCAAGAGTTTTTGGAATGTGCAGTGGTGAATGCACATAGTGAGGATTCCCAACATCTCCTCCCCTCACCACTGAAGGCCCCTGATGAGGCGACCTCTAAGTGAGAGTTTTCCATTTCCTGGTTGATTTTAGTTGACTAAAGGAAATACTACGGCTTGAGCACTTGTGTCCTTTCGAAGTGCATATTGCAACTCAACCTTAGTGTTGTGGTGGTAGAGACTGGATTTGGGGGTGACTAGGTTATTAGCTCTTATAAAAGAGGACCCGAGGTGCTGTGCTTGTCTCTTGCCCCTTCCCCACTTATGGGCGTCTGTGAGGCCTGGGTCCCCATCTGACATCAGACAGCCCACGTCCTGGGCTTCAGTGCTTCCTGAGCATCCCACCGAGCCCTTATGGTTGCAGCCGAGGAGCCTGGAGGCTGCGTCGTGGTGCGAATCTAAGGGCTGCTCAGTCCTGCAGGCAGTGGGCGCGGAAGGAGTTTCTGACTGGCAGGAGAGTTTGCCTTGGGGAAGGCGGGAGGCACCAGGGTGACTGGCAAGGCAGCTTCAGTGTAGCTGTTGGCAAGGGATGTCGGGGAGGCAGGTGTGAAGCTCAAGTAGGAAGAGCAGAGGTGATCGAGGGGCAGGTGGAGCAGGTGCTGAGCTCCAGCGCTGGTTCCAGCAGATGGTGAAAGTGTCCTAATTTCCTAGCAGCCAGCTGTCCACTCTTTTATTTAGCACCGAAGACACCCCAGGACTTTCGCACTGAGCTGCATCTTCTGCCCTTTCCTTGTGTTTTATTTTGAGACAGAGTCTTACTGAGTCACTAAGTCATCCAGGCTGGGCTTGAACTTGCAAACTTCCTGCTTCAGCCTCCCAGAGCGCTGGGATTATAGGTGTGGAATTCCAGGTAAGGAATCGGGGAAGATGAGTTGGACCCTGGGCTATCTCAGCAACAAACACCATTGGTTATCCAATAATCTGGCCCTGGAAAGCGGGCTCTGTGGTGCAGGGAGAGGCCAGAGGAAGATGCAGGTGATAGAGCCCCGCTTCCGACCACAGGTCCAGGGAGGGCCCCGCTGAGCTGCAGGGGCATGTAATTGCAAGTCCAGGTGGTGAAGTCAACTTCGTTCCCTTCCCGAGGATTGCCAGCCAGCCACCAGCAGCTGGGAGAGGGGCCTGAGATACATTCTCCCTCTGCCTCTGAAGCGGCCACCACGCAGACTTCCGGCCAGAGGCAGAATTCGTCTCTCTCGTTGGTTTCAGCACCCAGCCGGTGGTGGTCCCTTCCTGCCACCCTGGCTCTCGGAAGCCAGCACGCTGTAACTCTGATGCATCATTCAAACTCAAGGCCACGGAGACAACCTGAGAAGAGCCTTGTTCACTTAGATACCAGGAAGTAGGGGAGACGGAACTGTCGCGAATGGAAAGAGACAGAGGGAGGGAAGACAGAGGGAAGTGGACAGGGATGGGCAAGGAATCGCAGTGTGTTCTATCCATGCACCAACTCCCACGGTGAATGGCATCCTGGGCTGCAAACATGGCCGAGCAAAAATAAACATCAAAAAAAAGGAGAGCAACAGTGAGAAGGCCTAGGTTAGCATCTGCCTTCTGGCCGCGAGCTTGTCCACTGTCTGTAACACGAAGGTGGCTGTGCACCTGCTTTATGGGGACATGACAGAGACGAGAGGAGGTATCTTAGTGTGCTGGGCAGTGTGTAATGGGTGCCAGGGGGCACAGTTGAGCATAGCTCTTGGTGATTAACGCTGAGGGTGTGGGCACAAAGGTATAAAACGGTACAGTCCAAGCATGAGCTATTTAGATTTCATGTTAGACATGGTAGGGGTGGCTGATTTAAAAGCCAGGCTTTTGCTGGGCGTGATGGTACATGCCTGTGATCGCAGCTACTTAGGAGGCTGAGGCAGGAGGATTGAAAGTTTGAGGCCAGCCTGGGCAACTTAGCAAGACCCCATCTCAAAATAAAAAATAAGAAAGCACCGAGGATGCAGTTCAGTGCTTCCTAGGCTCAGTCCCCAGTTCTGACACAAGCAAAAACCACCACCCCCAAATCAATCAGGTTGTGAGTCCGTTGTGTAGTGTGGTGGGTCCCAGGTCCTGAGAGGGCAGCACACAGGCAGCGCTGCTTCTCAGCATCGGCGCTGCCCCCAGCAGCTCCCTGGTTACCGTGTACAGCAGCTGCTTCTCACGGGCGTGAAGTTTACTTGGACCCTCACTTGGGCAGCTGATGAAGTCCTCAAAGTGGCTGCATGGGCATCCCTTTGCGACCGCCTCCTTTGGGAACCTCACAGCGTGGGCCAGAGGCCACATCCCGTTCTCTTCCCCACAGCTCATGCTGAGCCCCTTCTGGGGGAACACGAGCGTTTTCCTGGGAAACACTGCTCTGCAGCAGGTGGACTGGGCCTCACACACTGAACCCGAGCCCAGCACTGTTCACGTGCATCAGTACACATTTTCCATTAAGGAAGGTGGAGATCTTTGTTCTTCGTATATATGCTCACTGTTATTCCCCGCTTGGAGCGGTGACAAAATAGGACTTGCATCAGACAGGCAGCACCCCCCCCCCCCAGCTGGCAGGCACCTTGCTGAACTGTTTTCCTCAGCGGGATCTGGATTTCAGTCTCAGAGAGGTCAGGGCTGCAGGCTGCTCTGGCTACCTCAGTGCTCCTTAAACCCAGAGGAGGATGAAGATGTGCTGATGGCCACAGCACAAACGGATGGCTCGGACGGCAGAGGTCTCAGTGGACAGTGGGCAGAAGGGGCCATGGGCGCTGCCAGCCTTGTCCTCTTCTGCTGACGATTCACGTCTGTTGGTGGCAGCCCAATCTCTACAGCACAGAGGTGCATCTGAAAATAGCAGTGGAGAGACGTCTGGAGTGCAGCTAGCCATGGCTGAGCCTCTCCTCGGGCGAGCTGGAAAGGTTAGCAATGGCAGAGGGCAGATGCGGACATTCAAACATGAGGCTGCCTGTCGCCTTCCCCAGTGACGTGAGGGGACATCAGGAACAGGGCTCTGCAGCTGGCCCTGAAGCGAACGGCTTTCGAGTAAGTCCGGGGGTTCGGTGTGTTCAGAGGGACAGCTGTGGGCAGCAGCCCGCTGCTCTGCCCAATGGCGAGAAGCACAGCACTCAAAACTGACTCATGGTGAATGAAATAGACCACATGGAAGTCCTCAGGAGCACCTGCTCTCTCAGATATAGACTTTCCATGGCACTGCATCTAATACCCGGATGAAGGTGTCCAGTGAGGTCCTCCGAAGTTCTGTCTGTGTATTTATTTACACACACGTGTTTGCAGTGTATAATGCGGACTTTCTTCATGTGGTGCTGGTCCGTGTGCAGAGTTTACCCTCCCTCCATCTCTTTATTCACCTCCCCTTGGAGAAAGATCTCTCTCCCTACTTCCTATCATCCATTTTTTAGTTTGATCTTTATACTTAGGGGTCTCATATGAGAAACCATGTGATATTTATGCTTGTGTGTCTGATTTATTTCACTTAATATTATGGTTTCAAGGTACATCTATTTTCCTACAAATGACTCAAGTTTATCCTTCTTTATGGCTGAGTAATACTCCATTGTGTGTTAAAATCACATTTTCTTTACCCTTCACCTGTTGATGGGCATATAAGCTGTTTCCAAGACTTAGCTGTTATGGAATGTGCTGCTATAAACCATGACTATGCAGGCATCCCTGCCATATTATGACTGACTCTTGTAGGAAGACACCTAGAAGGGGGCTAGCTGGCCCAAGTGGAATTTCTAGTTTTAGTGTTTTGAGGAATCTGCATACTGATTTCTATAGTGGTTGTTTAAAACCTAAATAAAAAACATGGTAGTTTGTCAAAATCCCTGTACTTCTTCTTCTATTTTTAAAATTCAAGGCTGGGGATTTAGCTCAGGGGTTTCGCTGCCTGCTGCACAAGCACAAGGACCCAAGTTCGATCCCCAGTACAAAAAAAAAAAAAATTCAACTCATTTTCTTCAGGAAATTGCTTTGCTTGAGTGTGTGCTCTGACCTCTACTTGAAAGCAGTTGCTTCTGCTGAACCTACCTTTCTCTCGCTATCTGCTGAGACACCTGCCTGCCCATTGCTCTGACTTTCAGCCTGAGCTCAAGCCTGGAGTGCATTGGGGAGGGCGAATTTAGATGCAAGGAGATGGCCCGGAGGGAGGAATGCCACCCAGGTGCCCGAGGACAGCCCAGGAGGCCGGGGTGCCGGAGTCACAGCATCAAGTCACGTGCACAGTGAGCACGGATGTGCTGAGCCCACAGCAGATGGAGGAGATGTTTGCAGTCGCGCTGGGTTCTTACTACGCTATGGAGGAAAGCAGGCTCAAAAAGAAAAACAGCCCCTGAGACTTTCTGCGGCCTATAATGGTGAGCCTCTGTGAGAGTGCAGACATGTGCCTTCTCCGTCTAAATTTGTAGATCCCACTGCCAGGAAACCTTTCTTAAAGATTTTTCTCAGTGGGGCCCACATTGTGTCCGCCTTTGCCTGAGTGACACAACTGAGTGGAGCCGCATAAATCAGAAGATGCATTTACACACTCATGAGCTGATAAACACGCCTCATGAAGTGAAGGGGCAGGAGGTTGGGAGGGCGAGATAAAAGGAAGTCCGTGTCCTCTATTAGGGTCACTTCGAATTTGCCTTCCAGACTTCTTCATGTTTTACATTTTATTTTAGAATGATCTCAGATTTATGGAAAACCTAGAAGTATGAGGAACTCTAGTCCTTTTACAGCCCCTGAGGACATGAAGCTGCTCACCCTGGGAACCTGGAAACACCACGTGGGTCAACTGGACGGCCTGAGGGATTTGCCCGGGGGCTGGGGGAGCACCCTCCTCATGGTCCCAGTGGGTTGAAGAGGTAGGGCCTTGGTGTCTATGACCTTGGGTCCCTGCCCTTCCTCTCTGGCGCTGACCCATGCTCTGGTTCCCAGCGACCAGAAACTGAGCAGCTTTACTCTACCAGGCCCTTCCCCCATGACGTTTCTGCCTTGGAGCCAGCTGACCATGGACTGAATCCCTGAAAACATAAACCTCTCGTCCTTTGAGCGGTGAGTGTCAGTGTCATTGTCCCAATGACAGGAAAGTGACTAATTCTCTCCTTCCTAGCCTGCACTGAGTGAGTCCCCCAAGCCTCCTGGACCTGACTGGGGCCTCCAGGTGTACATCTCACATCATCCTGGTGTTGTAACTGTCTGAATGACCTCACTCATCTCCCTGCCTCTCTCCGTGAACGCTCTCATGGCTTGGCCGCTCTTGTGCTTGGCCACCTGCTCCCCCATCACAGTGAGCTGGGTAGTGTTTTATTCCCGCCCAGCACCCCATGAGCACCCTGGTTTAGATTCCCTCGTCTTCTGCGGTCACATCATCTCCTTTCCGTGTGTTACACCCAGCACAATGAACTCACTTAATCATCTGTGTGTGTAGCAGAAGGATGAGAGAATTTTTAAAAAGCTGTGAATCTCCTAAATATCTGGAAGCAGGTCACCATGAAGCAGATTTTGCTAATTATAGGCAAAACATCATTTGTCTTCCTTCCCATGCCATGTGGCAGTGACGTGAGCAGCTCCCTGATTGGTAAGGGAGGGGCCCATCTCCCCAAGTCATCATTTCAGTTGTTTTCTGTCTTCCCAAAGGTCCTTCTTCGTTTGGAATCCAGATCGCTTGGAAAAGGAGGCAGGAAGTTGGCTGTAGGACACAAAGAACAGCCTCTTCCTTCAAAGATGGACCCCCAGTGTGCCAGGACAGCCTGGCCAAGGTCTGTGGGTAGAGGGAAGACCGGGCCCCAGGAGGGAGGAGCATCCTGAGCCAGCATCTTTTAAAACGTTGTCAGTCACGATTTGCCCGAAGCTGGAGCCGGGCATGAACCCAGAGGGACTTGGATTCAGGCTTTGGAGAGCAATCACTGGACATGTGAGTGTGAAATGGGGAGATGTTGTGACCCAGGAATCAGGATGGGGCTCAGTATCTGGGAAGGGAGACACAGCTGACTTCGTAGCTGAATGTACACGTGGATGGTGACTGATGTGCTTAATGGGAAAATGTAAGCATGCATGTGTGGGTCCCACTAGTAAATTCGAGCCAGACAGGTGTGATTATCAATCTGAATGTCTGCTGGCCTACGTCAGACTGAAAATATCTTCAAGGCAGTGACTGGCTTTACATATCTGAGCTTCCTTCTAGTTCCTGGAAAGCCTGAGATTATGCTTTTGTTAAGTGAAGGAATGAAATAACACTTATGAAATAAAAAATATTCTGCCAGACATCAACTTCTCTGTAGAACTTCACAACTAACCTTACGCTTTATTCAGTTCAGAAAATGTGACATTGTCCATCCATCATCCATCCATCCATCCATCCAGCCCTTCCTTCCTTTCTCTCTCCCTCCCTTCCTCTAGTTAGCTGTATATTTACATATAATAGTGCAGACAGTTCCAGTAGAACTTTAAAGCCCTACATATTTTGTTTTCTACTTTTCTTCTGTCAACTCCACCTACCTCTTTATCAGAATACCAGCTCCCCGGTGAGATTATGCTGTTTTATTAATTTATACTGCCTCACATTTCTGAGAAAAACACTCCTAAAGTAAAAACCGGCAGTTCCAGTGTGTGCCTTTCTTCCCCATGATAGGAGCTGTATTCTCGGGGTCTAGTGCTGAAGTTCCAGGAGCCAGGGGACACCTTGTGGCCCTCTCTCCATTTGGATGGACCTTTGTGTCAAGAGATGGGCAACTGCTTGTGTGAGAAGCATTGGCCTCCTGGGAAGCTCCCACAGGAATGTCAGGAATGTCAGCACCCTACGGCGGTGGTGACAAATACCTAGCTAATGAGCCTGCGGAGAGAAAAGGGTTATTTAGGCCCCCAGTTTTAGAGGTCTCAGTTCTCATTGCCCTCGGCCGCAGCACGGCAGCACAAAATGGTGGCCTTCCATGGAAGGGCAAAACCCCTCACCTCCTGGCCACAGGTGAACAAGGAGGATGGTGATGCTGAGGCCCTACACCCATCCCTGGGCACCACATCTTCAAGATTCCACTACTTCCCAGTGGTGCCATGCCTGGGACCAACTCTAACACACGACATTTGAGGATGTTCCAGATCCAACCAGAGCAGCTTTCTTTTAGCTGGGAGAAAAATTTTCACTCTATAATTAGAGGGAAAAAACCCAAACAACACCTAGCTTCCATGTGTTCTCTGCTGTAGACAGTTGCTCTGCTGTTCAGGCAAAATGGGACGACCCAGTCATGAGGACGGTACTGAAGCCTGGGTCAAGGAAGAGCTGAAATGGGAAAATGGGGCCTGGGAGGTTCTGGATGTGGATTTCATGGCATTCGCAGCTGTGGGCAGGGCCAAGCCTGTCCTCACACACCAGGAGCTCTGTAACTGCATTTGGCCAGCGGACATGGAAGTTTGAATCAAATGGGCTTAAAAACCGGCCTTGGTCTTTTTCTAGGACCACAGTGGGCATTTTCAAGAGGAGAGAGTCTGTTTAATAAATATACTTTGTAAATGTTAAATCGAATTCACTAAAAGTTTCTTCAACTTTTACACAGCTTTACACAGTAAGTTCCATCTGGGAAAAGCCACATTTCCTGGAGGCAGGAGTGGAATTCTTCTATTTTATTGTCAGCAAAGTTTGTGAATTCATCAGTGTCTCTGGTTCTTTTGACCAATACTACATTCTCAAAGTAACTGGGGGAGATCGGCTGCTTATTCTGAATCAGTAACAGTTTTTGTGTTACCATTTCAGTTTTAATCCTGTGGACTGAGTTTTTTAGCCAGAGAGGACCTGCTGGAAAGTATACAGTCCCAAAGAGTATTAATTATCTAAAGTTATTGTTCCATCCCTTCCAATAGCATTTCATTATCCATGTGTCTTTAGAAAGTGGTAGCCTTTGGGATGGGTCACATTTCTTTGCAACAGGAAAAGAGGCCCCTCAGATGTGGGGAGGATCCTGAAGAATCATCCAGGAAACATGGCCTCTTCCAGAAGAAATCCCACGTACAATACAAATAAGTGAATAAATAATAGAATCCTCAAGCGCCTGTGGTAAGCGAGGCTCCAAACATTAGGGCTTATTTCTGCATTCTTACTTGCATGATGTGATGGTAGATTTTTTTGTCTAAGCAGTTCCAAGTAATTCTTTTAGACTTAATGTATTTTCCCAGTGACAGAAAATCATTCATTCATATCCATTTCCAAACTCATAAATCAAATCCAGAAGTTAACTGAAGCTGGGGAAGTGTTCTGTGGTAGTAGCCAAGGCTCTGATTGTAGAGAAGACACAACTGCCTTGAACACAAAAAAGGCAATTGCTGTGGGTTGTCTGAGGCAAGACTTTTGTTCCTCTCCATCTCTCTTTGTGCCCATGAGTGCTATATGCTCTTTCCAACAGCGTGGGGTGGTTATGCCTCCTGATCTTTAATCCAGTAAATTCCTGGGTGCGTCTAGGTGGATCATGGAGCTGTGAACTCAACTACTATGCACCATTCCCCACTGCTTCCTCTCTGGCACTGTTCCCCTGCCCTGCTTCCTGGCCGCCATGAACTGAGCAGCTCTGCTGTACCATGCCTTGCCACAGTGCTCCTGCCTTGAGCCATCACATTGTGAAATGAATCTCCTTAAAATGTAAGTCAAATTAAGGCCCTTTCTTTAAAATATCATTTATAGTGGACCATTGACTTGCAAACTCAATCTGTTCCTGAGGTCTGGCTGTAACTCACATTGGTTGTAAGTCAATACAACTGAGATCTGGATGTTTGCTGGGGTACGTGCTATAGATAACAAGAGGCAGATGAATCTTCCATTGACCTAATTAACTCAAGTTGTTCGTATGTCAGGCCAGTCATAACTTGAGGGTCCACTGTATTAGCACATGTTTGCAATACATAATGAATACATTCATTATGGGAAGTTGATATATAAGTGAGGAGTTTCATCGTGGCTGGATTAGGGTGTTTGAATGTGGATCAAAGGTGTGATTTGGGGATTAAGGGTGTGGATAATGGAAGCTCCACTCAGGGTATGAGTGGCACCAATCAATAAGCTTGTAGCCTGATTAGAATATAAAGAGACAGTAATAAGGCAGGCTTGCTGCTGCTTCTGCTGCTGCTTGCTGCTTCCCGCTTCCTGCCTGCCTTGCTCTGGACTATTTCTCCTCTGCCATTTCCCTGAGCCATGCTGCCTTGGAACCAGCTAACTATGGACTGAAACCTTTACAAACTATGAGCTAAAATAAATCTTTCCTCCTTTAATTTGTGAGGTATCAGGTACTTTTGTCTCAACAGTGAGACCTTTCCATTTGTGAAGTCTACCTGTCCTCCTTTAAGCTATGGGTATCAGGTGTTATGTCTCAGTGAAAGGTAAACTGATTAATACAGAAAGTTGATACTGGAGAAGAAGGGTTGTTGCTGTAACTTCACCTGGTCATGTTTTTAGAACCCCTTGCAATTGGTTAATTGAAGGAGTTGGGAACATTTTGAGATGAAGGCTAGAGAATTCTGTAAGCAGAGCCTGATGAGTAATTCTGCTTAGAATTCAGAAGATCAGAATGCTCAGGTGAATATGGGCAGTGGAAGCCAGGATCAAGAGATTTCAGGTGGGAACAATGGCAGCTGGACCAGAAGCCATATGTGTTATGCTCTAGCAAAAATTTTTTCTACATCTTGCCTATGTCCTGAGACTTTGCACCAGACTAATTAATCTGCTAGAAGAAATTTTAAGACAGCCCAGCATTCAGGCTGTGGCATGGGTGGTACTGAATGTTTTCACCAGATTTATAGTGCAAACTGAGAGTGAAAGGCAGAGGAAAAAAAAAATTGAAAATCTTAAATTTTCACCCAGAAGGAATGATGTATAAAGTTGGAGCTCAGGGAGGTGTGGCTGCCAAAAATGTTAATTTTATTTAAAAAAGAAACCAAGTATTTTGAACAGACACAAGACAAAAGTGCCTTGAGGGCATATTTTGGGAATCAGCAAGACCTCACCTTTTTCAGACTCAAAGGTGAAAAAGTATCAGTCATTCATTTGAGAAAAATGTTTCTGGAACACCTGTTTAAGAAGGGCCTCTTAGGGAATTGATCCCTGGGAATACATTTCATCATGTTCAGTCATCCAGGCACTCAGAGGTCTCTGCAGTCATGGTCCAAGGGAGCCTGGCTACTGCTTCTATTGACAGCAGACCTTGGTTCTGTCCACAGATACTGGTTTTGTAGGCATGCAGAATGCAAGACTTGTGGGGTCAGGGGGGCTTCCACCTGGATCTCAAAGGAAAGGCTTTTCCTGGACAGAAGGAGTAACTCATACACACAGAGGGGAAAGAGTGGCAGCCAATATCCTGGTGGAGCATCTGTCATCCTGTCCTCTGTGGCTATAGGCCTGCTCATCCAAAGTCCCCTGAGTGCACCTCCATTCCTTACAAACCAGCAGACACTGTAACTCGTCAGCTTCCCTTCCTCATGGCCAAGCATTGCCAATTGTGGCACTAATGCCTGCAAGGATTTGGAAAATATCTATAAACATTAGCAGTCAAAGGGAAATTATGTTCTTCTTTTTATTTAAAATTTTTTTTAAAAAAGATTCTTTTCTTGGTCCATTGTAGGTATACAACATAATTACATTTCTCATTGGGAACTGTACCTTTACATAACGCATCTTGGTTCTTATTTTTTCCCCATTCCCAGCCCTCCCTTCACCCCCTCCACCCTTCCCTATTTACAAAGACTTTATTTCCACTTTTTCCATTTCTCAGCATTTTTCCTTTCCCTTCTTTCCTTTCCCCTGCCCCTCCCACTACCCCTACCCCTTTGGACCTTTCCTCCTATTTTGCATTATCGATTATTCTTTCTAATCATTGGTACATTTTAGGTATACAATATAATGACATTTATCATTGGAAATTTGCACCTTTACATAGTCTCTCTTGGTTCTTATTTTTCACCCTTGCCCAGACCTCCCTTCAACCCCTCCATTCCTCCCTATTTATAAAGATTTTGTTCCTAGTTTTCCATGTTCTCATATTAATCCCATTCCCTTCCATCCTTTCCCCTACCCCTCCCACTTCCTTCCTCTTTGCCCCTTTTCTTCCTATTTCACATTACCTATTATACGTTTTCGTCCTTCTTTACACTTTCAGTTTCTCACACCAGAGAAACTATTCGGTATTTATACATGTGTGTCCTATTTATTTCACTTAAGAGTATCGCCTCAATGTGCATCCACTTAGCTATAAATGTCTCTAATTTCTCATTTTTTATGGCTGAGTAGTACTCCATTTTATAAAAAAACCACATTTTCTTTATCCAGTCTCCAGTTGATGGGGAAGTTATGCTCTTATTGGGATACATATGTACAAAATAAAACACACACACACTCATATACCCTGGCTTTTGAAGCAAGGAAGCCTAAAAGAAGCCTAGAGAAGGGATGAATAGAACATGAGAAAAATAAGAAATAAAGAAGGAAACCCTGTATGAAGTTTGCAAGAAACAGGAGAATATTTCAATGCATTCCTCCAGTGTGTGTTAGGGAAAGCCCTTTTTGAATTGCTGTACAAGAGAATTAATTTCATAACAGACTGAGGAGTTGGGACTTTTTACTGAGGGTGATCCATGCAAGTCTCATAGAGTCAATCAATCATTTACTGATTTCTGCATAGGACAAGTGGCAGAGTCCCCTCTGTGTTTGGCCGCTTTGCTCGACAGTGGCGACACGGTATGAACAATATAAGAAGGATAAGGTGCATTTGCTCCACGGTTGCCTTAGGGTCTGAAAGGGCACTTCTCCTCTGTGTTATAGACACAGGCCCCACTGTGGGAGCCCTGGGGTCCCCTCGCCATTCTCCTTCCTTCCATTTCCTGCAAACCCCACAGCACAGGGAGGGGGCACTCAGCCCAGCCCTGGTGCCCCCCTCTGTCCCCAGGGCTCACTTGTCACCAGCTACTTCCAGCTGGACAGACGCAGGGAGCCTCTCAGCAGGTAAGTCAGCCCGGCTTTATGTGAGGGTGGTGCTTTGGTTTATTTTGTTTTTGTTTGGAAAATCAGCTCCCGTCTGGTGGCCATATGTATGCACATGGGCTTCTCAAAAAAGAAAAAAATTCCTAATGACAAAGCAGGGCTTTTAATGCCGTTTTAGTTCTCCATGCAGGAACTATTTGAATTTACTGTTTGATTCAACACACGGAGAAGAGGGGACCCTCAAGTCAGGCGACTGCACGGGGCTGTTTCTCAGCCAGTCCCCTGGCCAGGGAAGGCCTTTCTGCTTTCCCGTGTTTAGCACCCTTTCTAGGCCAGAGGCCCTCTTTTGGGGATGGGACTTGGTTGCCCCCACCCCATTCATCAATCACTTTTGCTCCTTATGCAAACACAGACAGTTTTGTCGTTATTCTAAAAATAGATGCTTTCAAGGAGGCTGGTAACCAGTTTGTCTTGTTCTTCTCTGCAGCTGTTCTTACTTGCAGCAGCAAGAGCAGGATGTGCTCACACAATTTCAGTGGGGCGATATGGTAAACAACTCACCTTTTGGCCTTGTCGCTTACTCCCTGGGAGTATGATTAATATTTTTATTGCCTGTCACATTGGAACACAAAGTAATAAATAATTTAAAATAAGAACCACTGTCACTTATACGGAGGGATGATCAAAATGCGGTCCCCAGTTTAGTCCCTCTGGTGTCACTCAAGGATGCTAGAGCACAGGGCTTCAAATAGTGTTTGGAGCCAGCGATGCCTTTGAAACTGGGCCGAAGCCCTCTGTCTCCAGCTTTGGCACAGCGGTGCTGTGATGGGCGTGGGTTGTGACACCCCATGCTTTCTGTCCTCTGCCCCACTGTGACGCTTATTTTAGATGTCAGTTTGGCCAGGCTGTGGTACCCGAATGTGGCCAGGCAGGAGGCGATGCTATGAAGGCCTTTCCAGGTGTGATTCACAGTTGCTGTCAGTTGGCATTAATAACGCAGATGACTCAGGCTCCATCCTCCAGGCCTCATCCCATCAGTTGTAGGCCTGTAGAGCCAACACTGAGGATTCCTGGAGAAAGAGGAGTTTCACCTCAAAACTGCAGCATGGGAACCCTGCTCGAGTCTCCCACCATTTGTGTTCCTTTAGGATTTGCACTTAGATTGCTTGGTCAGCTTTCCCAATGCTGGACATGACTTAAGGGAGAAGAGGGCAAATGTGGCTCGTGGTTTCAGAGGCTTCAGTCCATGGTTAGCTGGTTCCAAGGCATGAACATCATGGCAGAAAGGCCTGGAGGAGGACTGCTGACTTCACGGTGGCCAGGAAGCAGACCACAGAGGAAGAAGAGTGCCAGTGATAGATGTACCCTCCGAAGGCCCAGTGATCCTCTGACTGGGCTCCACCTCTCAACTGTGCATTCATCTGGGAACACCACTGGATTAACACACTGATGAGCACAGAATCCCCATGATTCAACCCCCTGTCCAGGAATCTCTCCACCCAGCTGAGCTGACAATTGAGCTTACCTGACACAATCAGCTCTTTCCCCAATTTCTGGCTGCCACCAAGTGATTTCAGACTTGCCAGCCTCTCAGCTGCATGTGCCAAATCTTTACAATCCCTCCCTCCTATGGCCTATCTGTTCTGTTTTTTGGAGAACACTGATTCCAACACCACTCATTTTTGCCATATTTATGACTTACAAGAAGGAATTAGATTTTGGGGTACAGATAGATGTGATGCTTCATGGTTTTGATTCTCCTTCATTCAACCCCTAAGCCTTGTGGTTGCAGGAAATGACAGTCATGCAGACATTTCAGAAGTCACCTCGTGGTTCTGCTCAGGCGTAGGCCTACTTGACTCCAACTCAAAAATTGCCATTGGCTTCCAAATGGTGGCAGTAGCCAAAATTTAAAAGGCCTTTTAGTGATAATCTAGAACCTATCATTATGTCATCCAGAAATCATTAAAATATTGTAGTGGAATATGTGACACTGTCTTTATAATCACTTAATCCTTTGAAGATGGGGATGATTTGGGGGTACCTCAAGTAGCTATTTATATCTGAGTCATGGGCAGTGGTCTGGTGCCTTCAGCAGCTGTGTGACCCTCTATTTTTCTGGGTCCTGTTCCTTGCTGAAAGTGAGGAAGGTGAAAGTAAATAATCTCTGGAACCCACTCTCCAGCTTCTCCCAGTGAGTCTGACCGGTGCACACCCAGGGCCTCAACACCGTCCACTCTCTGCAGCCAAAGCAGCTCTGCTCTTTGGGCACCTGACTCCTGTGACTCGTGCTGAAGAGCAGGGCAGGGAGGGTTCCCGTTCCCGATGCCACTGTCCGTGTCTGGGCTGTGCAGGAGTGGCGGTGGTTTGCCTGGATACCGCTGTGGGGAGTGAAAGATGGAGCGGAACACTAGAATGAGAACTCAGGGCACCACCAAGAAGCTGGGCAGGGGCACGGAGATTCGGAGGCAGCATGCACTTTACATGCAGCGGCAGCATGGTGCATGCTCTGTGATGTCCCCTCGATTGGATGATCTTGCCCGCTGGCTGCCATTGTGCTGGGCTCCACGGCAAGACACGTTTCTCCCTGCTGTGGCTGCTCTCTTCTGGCACTTGCATGTACCTTCTTTTCTAATTCTACAACCTACCTATGAGGTTAGTATTTTTTCCCAGTTTTTACTTGGGATGATAATGAGGGTGAGATCGTTAAGTAGTTTTCTCAGGATCAGAATACTGTCCTGGACCTGGGGGTTCAGCTCAGTGGTAGAGCATTTGCCTAGCAGGCAGGAGGCCCTGGGTTAGATTGCACCACTGAAAAAAACCTTACAAGTGGTGGAGCTAAGTGCTCGCTTCAGCAGCATGTGTACAAGGGGTGGAGCAAAGGATCTGACTATGGCCTTTCTGACTCCAAAAGCCATAGCCGATCTGCTGTACACCTGTGTTAGGAGTGATTAAAGAACTGAACAAAAGAATGAATGCATATATTGATCAGCTTGTCTGATAATTTACAGCAACAGTTTATCCCACTCTGCAGAGCATCTTTCAAAATTATTTTCAGAGCTGTCCTCATGAAGATGGGGCAGGGTCTGAGCCAGTGGGAAGCACCAGGGCTGAGGCTGTCTGGGCTCTGGGAACTCGGAGGACCAGTGCTGTCCTCTTCAGCTTGAGCAATCAACCAGGCAGGCCTGGAGGAGCCAGGACAGGGCGGCGAGGCGTTGTCAGAGACTCCCAGGGCCACCCACATATAAACGTTCACTCCTCTGAATTCTTTGTCCTGGGAACTGACGGTGAAAATCTTCCCCTTCAGCGTCTGGCTGACACACGCTGTGCAGATGAGATAAGCCACATAAAGTTGCATCATCGGGCTGGTCTCACAGTTAGTCATGCATGCTTGTCTTTGTGAAGTTATTTGAAGAAAGAATTCATGACCACAGGGCCTGCCTCAGGAGGTGGGGTGAGCACTGTGGCCTGGATGCTGCAAACAGGGGCCTCGTAGCTGGACCCTCGGGAACAGCACACACACGTGCACACGCACTTGCCCGCACACGCATGCATGCACAGGCATACTCCTGTTCCACCAGGAAAGCCTCTCTCGGAGAAACAGAGAAACAGAGGGGAAGTCTGTCTGTGGAGCACCACTGTGAAATTACCCACTTCACCCACATCACACAGGATGCTGGGGAGTGGCTCGGGTGTGTCCTGGTTCAGAGTGCACTGCTGGAGCGCAACACCCCAGATGCAGCCACTTCTAAGGGACACCATATAGGTGGCCCAGCTCTGAGGGTGGGAGAGAGCCAGGCTCTGGCACCTGCCAAGGGGCCTCCAGCTGTGGGGCTCGTGGGGGAAGGAGAAGGAGAGGGGGCTGAGCCGTCTCTTACAACAGCACCCAGCCTACCCGTGAGCGGTGAGGGTCGGGCACCCCTGGCCCAGTCACCACCTACATGCCCCCCCATCCTGTTACCATGGCAATGGCGTTAGCATCCCATCTAGTGACACGTAGCTGCAGAAGGAAAGTCTGCAGAAGGAAAGTCTTCCTGTGGCTCAGTTTCAGAGGTTTCTGTCCATGATGGGTCTGCTCATTGCTCCGAGCCAGAAGCCAGGCAGCTCGGGGGACATGGGGCAGAACCAAGCCACTCCCCGTGGCTAGGAAGCTAAAGGGGGGAAGAGGAAGGGGTTGGGGGCCCACTGTCCCCTCACAGATAGGTTCCCTTGACCCCAAATCCTCCCCTGGGCCTTGTCTCTTAGAGTTCCACGGCCCTTAAGTGACACTCTGGGACAAGCCTTGCCTACCACACAGGCCCCTGGGGACAGTCCAGACCCCAACCCCGGCAGCAGTTAGGTTTCAGCATGCGTTTGGAGGGGCCGAGCATTCCACCCACAGCAGGCGCCTTCCATTCTAGCTCTTACGCAGCGCCTTACTCACTTTCTTGTGCTAAGGCACGATACCCCACACCCAAACTTCAAGGAGGAGGGGTTTACTTTGGCTCATGTGTTAGTCCCCGGTTGGCCAGCTCCAAGGCAGGAAGGCATGGGGGAAGGGTCCGGCAGAGGACAGCTGCTCACATTGTGGTGGCCAGGAAGCAGAGACAGAAGGGAGGAGCCAGGGAGAGAGAGGCGCCCTTCCGGGCCACGCCTGTCTGTGATCCAATCACCTCCCCAAACCCGCAACCATGCTTCATCAGGCTTTGAGGGGCTATCCAGATATGAATCATAACAGGTGGCGTGGATTCTTCCATCAAATTATATGCTTCAATCATACAGTGATGAACCAGCCTCCAATAGTGGTGCGGATGCCCAGGGCAGCCTGGGCTGGTCCAGGGGGAGGTTGACAGCTGGGGATGGGGGAGCCAGGGTGGACAAATCCCTGAGGTTCTCCTAACAGGGGGCATGGGCATTCAACACTTTGGACACCTTTGGGGGAATGACAAAATTGGACAAAAATGTTAACACCAGTTAGAAACATACTGATCTTAGTTTTGAAGAACTTCTGTCAGACTAAGTCAGGTTTTTTGTTTTTGTTTTTTGGTACCGGGGATCGAACTCGGGTCCTGGCACTTGCACAGCAGGCGTCGAAACCACTGAGCTAAATCCCCATCCCTGGCCTGAGTCAGATTTTGAAGAGAACACAGAGGACCCTATTCTGAGTAAGTCTGGACTGGACCGAACTGGCAGCATTAATCTTCCTCTCTCCCCATTGTCCTGTTTCTCTTGTGCTGTGAGGCAGCAGAAAAGGCCCAGGGGGAAGACTTGGTCCACCCCCACCCACCCACTTGCTCTGTGATCTCCATCACCTATGAAATGAGCAGGTCAGAGCAGAGGACCTTTCAGGTTCATTCTGGGTCTGAATGCTGGGGTTCCTTTGTACCCCTGTTTGCTTTCTCCTCTGCACTCTACTTCTGTAGGGAAAGGGGAAGAGGAAAAGCCAAAGAGGAAAGCAAAAAAGAGAAGAGACAAATACTGAGTGAGCATCGATCAGGCACTAGAAGCACAGATCCACGGTGACATTCAATTCTGATAACAAGTGCAGGAAGCACGGCACTGTCGTCGCTGTCTTGCAGGAGTGGAGTGCTGAGGTCAGACATTCGTCTGAATTACACAGTTAGGAAGTACTTGTCTTAGTCCAGCTGAACAGCTGCACAGAGCACCAAAGACAGGGTTCTTCTGAGCGGGAGGAATTTGTTTCTCACGGTTCTGGAGGCTTGAAGTCCCAGACCAAGGTTCCAGCACAGCCAGGTTCTGGTGAGCCTGCTCCCTGGTTTGTAGCTGGCTGTCGTCTCACTGCGTCCTCCTACTATGGAAGAGAGAAGGGGTCCGAGGGACCTTTTATTGTAAGGACACTCACCCCACTGTGGGTGCTCTGTCCTTGTCACCTCCCATAGCCATCACCTCTGAATGCCGCCAGGTTGGAGATTCGGTCTCCAGTGAATTCTAGGGTGACAGGGCCACTCTGTCCACAGTGAAGGAGAGTGGCCCAGCCCAGGGGCAGGGGGCCCTCGAGTGCGGCTTCCTTCCAAGTGTCAGATTCCCCACCACTGACACTGTCTCCCCAGGGGAAGAAGAAGGGAGACCTAGGGTTAGGTGGTGGGGTGGGAGGGAAGAGGAGCTGGGGAAAGACCCCTCAGAGACACACATGTTGTGGACCGACTCAGGGGCCACCGTGGAGTGGTGGCCACATGGCAGCCTTGCAGGCTGAGTGCTTCACTCTCCTCCCCTGCACTGTGGGCTGTGACTCACTTCCCTTGGGCCATGGTGGCCCCTCCACTCCTGGAACTGCGCAGAATTTGCCGGGGGGACATGTGGACCTCTGCAACCCCCTCTTGGGGCCCCTGATGTCCTTGCTGGATGGAGTCAGAGACCCTGCAAGGAGGATGGATGGCGGTGGGGGGCAGCAGAGGCAACCCCTGTTTCCCTCTCCTCTCGGTACTACATCTCCAAAGTTAACCCTGTGAGAGCTCATCCACGCAGGCAAACTCCTACCCCACAGGGTTTCCAATCCCGCACCTGCGTCCTGTGCACCGACCCTGGGGGGCCGCCTGCCCTGAGCGCTGGGTGGTCTCGGCAGCCTCGGGCGACAGGAGGCCCCTTAGCCTGTGTCCCCGGCCAGGGCCCTGAGCTCTGCAGACTGGGCTTCAGCAGACAGGATGTGGCGCGTGTCCCTCACAGGAAGGGGGAGCCCGTGTCCGGGGCTTAGGGGCAAGTGTTAGGCGCAGTCGTGACCAGCAGTGAGTCCGGCTGCACACTGTCAGGGCGCTGTCCTTCCTCTGCCCCTACTTGGGCCGTGACCTTTTTATTACCTCTCGATTTTCCCAGTGGGTTCACCGGGATACAGCGCCTTCCACCCCTGCCTCTGAAGGGCTCCACTCGGGCTGTGGGCGGCCACTGGGGAAAGTCTCCCCACTGCGTCCTGGCGTCTCTGCTCCAGCCCGTGGTCTCCTGTCCTGTGTCCTCATCTCTGTCTCCTGCACTCTGAGCAATGACCTCGCAGGCAGGTGCCAGGCGTGCGGGGCTCTCTGACTCTGTCTTTCACTGGCTCCTGAAGTGGAGGGGACGGCGGGCCTCGGGGCTGAGCGTGAGGGCAGAGGCCATGCTGGCTGGGACCCCTGGAGTCCCTACGGGGTCTCGTCTGGGCTCCCACAGCACACGCTGCTCCCCGAGGCCTTGCCCTTCCCACCGTGGCTGAGGGTGGACGGCTCTGCCACCACTCTGGAGGGAGCAGGGCGGCCCCAGCGTCCTGGGAGGGGACAGCGTGCTGGGCTGGGTGCGGAGCAGAGGACAGCGACGGGCGGGCCGGGAAGGCTGCGGAACCCTGCCGCAGTGCTCTCTGGTCACGGCTGGGGCTGCTGTCCCCTGCTCGGCCGGGGGTCAGTGGGGCGGTGGCCAAGCCAGCTCCTCCTAAGCTTTTCTCTCTCTTCAGTCCTAGGGGCTGCAGACCGAAGCCTTTGCCCCGACCCTCATTCCCAGCCCTTTCTACGTCGTGTGACTTTTCAGCCAGGGTTTCATCACTCAGTTGCCCAGGCTGTGCTCAAAGTCCCTCAGCCTCCAAGGCTACTGGCTTACAGTGAGGGCCGCCCCGCCACACCCCGCTTTTCCCTAGTTTTCTAAGAGTTGAGAACAGAGCAGAAGTCTTGGCCATGGTGTCCTCCCGAGCTTGTGGGCCGAGTGGGTTTCCGAGAGGGGCTGGCCAGTCCTTGGAGGATGACTGTCAGTAGCATCGTTGCACCTTACCCACAAGATGCCACAAGCACCCCCTAAACAGGCACGCATGTGCACACGCACACACACGCATCCGTGCAGCATTGTGACACCAAAGGCGTCTCTGGACATCACTGAGTGTCTTGGTGGGAAGCCCTGATAGAGGCACTGCCCTTTCTCTCTAGACCGTGTGACAGACTTTCTTCATTAGGGCTGTACAAAGCAGCTGTCGCCCTCCACACCCCTGCGAGACTCTGTGTGTGATGCGCACACGAAGCTGTTTGTCCACTTGGCGCAGGTGAGGGGCTGGTCCTTGTTGCCTTCGTCTTGCTGAGGCTGAGGCAGGGAGGTCCCAGGGCCTGTGGACCATCTGGGGTCTGTGTTGTTCTCCTGCCTCCTGCATGAGGCTTGAGGTGCTGTGGTCAGAATGGGGGTAGCTCTGTTCCTTCTCCTGGGAGCGTAGGAGGGGCGACCAGGAATACAGTGCGTGCTTAAATAAGACGTTATTACAGTAAAGGACACATTGGCATTAATCCCTCTCGCTTTGATGCCGTCATTATTGCCTCTTTCTGAAGCAGTTCTGGGAGTGCTCTTTCCTGAGCGTCTTTAATTGCACTGCTAGGGCTGCCTCCATGTCCTGGATCCATTTACAACATTTACCTTTCCTGGTTGTTTTGGCTTTGGGGAAGAGCAGAAGCTCCACAGTGACAAATCTAGTGAGTAAGGTGAATGAGGATGCACCGTCATGTTTTCTTTTTTACCAACTTACTTTTCTGTTGCTTTACGCTCAGCAGCATTCATTATAGCCTTGATTGTGCCTCTTAAAGACATGGAAGAGGGCTTTCCAAAGTGCTTCAGAAAGTGGCCAGAACGATGAGGTCTGAGGGAGAATTTTCAGGGGGATTCGTGGCAATGTGTCTGTTATTGTAATAAAGAGGATTTAGCTCAGTGGTTCCGCCACCTGCCTCAGAAGCGCAAGGTCCCGAGTTTGATCCCCGGTACCAACAAAAAAAACCCCAAAACATTTATAGAATATTTTGACCATCCCTTGTACCTGCTGTTCATATTGTCCCTGCCTGATTTGTCATTTTTGTTTGTCTCAAGTGAAGGCTTTCCTAGATTCTTTAGGTTTTAGGAGAAAAAGTGTTCTCTTTCTTGAAGGAGAAGTGATTGTTTTTCTTCTCTTGAATTATGTAAATGGAGCTGCGTCTCTACTCGGCTAATCTCATGTCTACCAAGATGTCATTACTTATAGAGCTCAGGATTCTCAGGAATAGTAACATGGTAATTTGTCTTTCAAATACTGCTTTACTTATAGCAGCAATAACAGGAAATGTGTACTATTTTTCAGTGTTATAATCTGATTCTCTCTTTGCTATAAACAGCTTTATCTCAACTCATTGTTTATATCGCATTCCTATTCCTCTGGAAAGAACAATATTTTTCCCCCTGAAAAGTAATATATTCTTGTCTAAGGATGGCTTAAATAAGTAGCAGATGGTCCTATTTTGGTATATTCCCTACCCCCACTCCCTCCAGCATTTGATCAGATATTAAAATCGGTAGTTTGGGAACATTTCATGTTCCTGCACATAGAGGTTTGTTAGCAGCTTGGCTTCTTTTATTTATGTGATCATGGTGTTGCTTGGTTAGGTTTGGACTATGGGCAATTTAGTCAATTTATTTGCGCTTGTCAAATGGAATGTGCTTGAGCAAATCTCTTTCCTGGTTCACGGTTACCTGGAATAGTCTTGGGAGATACAGACTCACACTCAGTGTGCCACATGATTTTGGCCATGAGATAGAGCTCCCTGAGCTCCAGGCTCTGCCGCCAAGTAAGTCACTTATAACTTAGTTCTGATGTTAAAATTTATTCTGGGGCCAGGACTGCATCTTTCTTGCAAGAAGCAGTTTGGCTTGGTTCAAGACATGAGACTGGGAGCCAGATTTCCTTTGTTGTCTTACTAGTTTGCCGAGTTAGGGGAGAAAGTCACAAGATTATCCCAACTCTGTTTGCTTAGGTAACGTGGGCACTTTGCCTATTGCATGGTTATTGGGAATGTAGCATGAGGTATCAGTTAATGAAAATGCTTTAAAAGTTCCAAAGTAATGAAGGTATCACTTTTTAATATTAAACTCGAGCAATTAATGAAATCTATTGTATAATGAAGGACTTCTTTGTGTAACATGGCAATTAGTAAATTAGTGTTATTGTCAAAGGGCAGTCTCTCAAAAGACATCCTTCCTTTCAGTGTCGAGGTAAAATACACAAATATACACAAGGTCATTACTGCAAACTTCTACTAGCATCACCCTGCAGCCAAGCCTGCGACAAGTTCGTTTACACCCTTGGGCATTCTATTGAACAGAAGCACGAATACTATTGTGGGTAAGCCATTCTGAATTTTGTTTCGGAAATTTTTAAATTTTGAAGGTGATACAGTTTTGCACACACTATTTCTCTATTTTGGGATTATGGAAACTCTTTTCCCCTTTACTGGATAGAAAGCCAGGGACATGCTCTTTCTTCCTATTGACAACTTTTCTTCGTTGGGTTCTTTTTGTGATGTTCACGTGACATTTTCCGTGTGTATCATTGTAGAGCCTACATGTAATTATTGTAGAGAAGTTGGAAACTTCAGATGTAAAAAGAGAAATGACCTCCCCGTTACCTCCCGAGACACCACAGAGACAGCTCTGCAGCGTGTGAGAGCCTATAGAACAGTGAGCCCCATAATGGTATGGACAGTATATGTAACATAACTATGTGAAGTATTTGTTGTGTATATATGTGAATGTTTATATGCCTATAAAATATCTCTATGTATGCGAATGAATAACAGAAACTTGAGAAAGACACATTGACATGCACAGGTTAAGTTCACAGACCTAGCAGCCTGGGGAACCTGAGAGGGGAGAGGAGTCGTCTTGTAGGACAGATCGGATCTGGGGGAGCTGGAAGGAAAAACAGAGGGAGAAGGAGCACATTTGCCATGGGGTCTGCCTGAGAATCAGTGGCCCTAGCCTTCAAGCTGTTTCAGTGTAGAGAAGCCTGGTGCCTCCCTGCTCCACTGAGGTAGAGAGGTGGGGAAAGGGGATGGTGGGTGGGACAGGAAGGGATGCGCAGGTCTTCTGAGGCAGTGGGAAGCAACCACTGAAAGCTTTGAAGTAAGTGAGTAAAGCGGAGAATGGAGATTTTCTGAAGTCATGTCGAGGTGAAGTAGAGAGAGTTGCAGTGGGAGAGACGAGGGGAGGTGAGATGGCCGATCATTCCGGGCATGAAGTGACTCTTCCTTCAAGGGGAAGAGGTCTCTGTACCCGGAGCAGAATTGTCAAAGGAGGAAGATAGCGGAAGGAGACCCGGGACACGGCAGCCGATGAGCTCAGGGCATGCCGGAGAAGAGAGGCCCTGTCATGATAGCTCCCAGGTCTTCAGCAACTGTGCTGTGTGTAAGAGACATGGTTTTTAATTTTAATTATTTTTTTTTGCTGGAAAGAATCTAAATGTCAGGAGTTGGTATATGGTTTAAATGGTCAAGATTTTAGACTGCCAGTTCTTAGAAGTGTGAGATCAGATGCTGTGCTGCAGTATGCTGCTGCAAGTGAGGTTCATTAATTTGCCATCGTCAAGAAATTTAAATACCTCCAAAATAGGCAGGCTAGGGGAAAGCACACTCACTGCCAGGTAGGGTGTGTGTGGTTTTCTAGCAGTGAAATGCACAGCAAGTCTGGGGTGCTGCTGGTGGTGTAAAGGACACTGGGAGCAGCTCTGCTTTCTCCAAGCCCAATGGATGGGATGGTCACCCATGCTGCCTGCATGATCATAATGCATATGGTGGCTCTGCAGGGCTGTGGGAGAGGACAGGTGGTCTATTCTGCTCCTCTTCAGCAGGATATGCAAGAATATTCTGGTGTATATTTGCTCTTTGGAAAGGAGATAGAGAGGGCTATGATTTGAGGGCTAAGGACAAAAGGGCATCCCCCGGGAGGATGAGTCAAGAGTGACCAGAAGAGTGATCTGGGAATGCATTTATTGGCTCCCCAGAGCGCTCCTGGCCTATTGCTCATGGCCCCACGCAGTCTTCAGATTAACACAGCTGCCCTTCAATGGCAGGAAGGGTGTTTGAGACTCTGCTGGAGTTCCTGTTTCTCATGATATTCATGTTGTTTATGGCTCTTTCTCTTTTCTTTCATTTATTTAGCTGGAGCAGTGTTGCAAAATATTTTTACGGATTTAGTTAACATATACCATGGAACAGATGCAAATTCAACATATTTAACTACAAAGTGTACCTTTATAAGACCTTTAAAAAAACCTAAGTCGGAACAGTTCGGATCACAATAAGAACTAATTTCTTACAGCAAGAAAAACTAATATATTTTTAATTATCATCTTTGCCTGAACATTAATCATGGGTCCTTTAAGAATTATACTTATAAATTATTTAGAGGCAAGTTGATTTCCTATCTCTTGGTATTAATGAGAGAGTACTTCTGCCATTGTGTGTAGAAATAGGCAAGGAATATATTTTAAGTGGAATTTGCCTGGACTGTTTTTTGAAGTCCGAAATCGACCCAGGAGGAGCGGAAGTTGCACGGTGCCAGGTCTGGTGAACAAGGTGGATGAGGACCATGTTTTCCCAAGCCTGCCTGCCCTTTGGTGGGTGTTCATCAGCAACTCTCACTTTATCGTTGATCACACAAGTAAAGACACTCGGGAAGAAGGGCTTGAAAAACTGCTGTGGAAAGTGGCCAGAACAATGGGATAAGTGTGTTTGAAGTCTGGAGGAGTGTTTGAGGGGATTAAGGGCAATGTGTCTTTTACTGTAATAAGTGTCTTTTAGAACCTGAATATTCACCTGATTTTTCAGCTCACACCTAGTGCTCCCTGGCCACAATGTTCTGGAGTCCAGATGAAAAGCTTCTGAAACATAGAACATCCCTCATGTGGCCATAATGCTACAGCCAGAGCAAGATACTTTTTCCCCTCATGCTTCAAAATTGTTGTCTACCATTTGCTGAATACTGAAGGACCACGGGGTCATGTGCCATGTGTATTTCAATCTGCTGTCCAGTCTACTTAGAGAAAATCATGTTGCATGAAGGGATTGATACGTTTGTTTTAATTGCAGACTAAACCATTTAAAGGCATACAGGATTAATGTGTAGGTTCCAAATAGAGATTCTTAAAAGATAAACTAAAGTTAATCCAATTAATCCAAGGTTCTAACCTGGAGTTATCAGAACTAATGCAAGGTGCTTGGTATGCATAATAATCTATCAGTAGGTAGAGCCACTATTAAATTCACTAATAGCTTTAGTTTTGAACCACAAATTGCATGTGTTCAAACTAATTAGGTATACAGCCTCTTCTTTTATTCATATTCCTTCTTTGTTGATTGCTAATTTTTCATCCTAAGAATCACTCGTTTGCATTGGTTTTCCTCTTTAGATAAATGACTTTCTAATATCACCTCAAACAACTTTAATGTCTTGGCTCATAGAGCTCTTTCCAAATAAACATGGGGAAGTCCCCAGCCTCCCTCTGTGTTGACGAGTGACTGTGTAACCCTCAGAATGTTCTCTTTGGCCAATGCTGGCTAACATCTTGCTGTTAATCTTCCCTAAGAAAAACAAGTCTTTCCTCTTGCAAGTTTGGGACTTAAAAAATAACAACTTAAAGTCTACTTATGCGGCAACTGCTCATCTGAAATTGTTTTGTCCCCTGAATCCCACTGTGACTCTTCTGGAGAGGTGAGGAGAACTGTCCACCCACGGAGGGCCCTCCCGGGAGTCCTGGTGCTCCTCCCGGCCACCCAGTGGCTTCTGCTTCTCACAGAGGCCACACACCCTTGGGAAGGCACCCTGCCAGACCTGGCCAGGAAGGAAAAAGCCAAACTCTGCTTCTGATCTTGGGCCTCTGACTCGTGAACTCCGAGCTCCTTCCCCCGCACGGCTCCAAGGCTCGAGTGCCCTAGCTCTGTGTGAAGGTGGAAGCTGCAGGCTGCCTTTCGGGTGTGGGGCAGTGGTCAGGCTGCCACAGGGCACCATGGTGGGTGGCTCGGGTGCGTGTGCACACATGTCCTCGCTCTGGTGCTGCCCGCCCTCCTCCACCTCTTAGTCCTTCCTCATGTGCGAGAGATCCATCTCCCTTCTCAGCTGCAGTCCGGAGAACGATGCTCCTGCCAGGGATCTTGCAGGTAAACGCCCACTGGCCAGATGTGGTGGTACACACCTGTAATCCCAACTGAGGAGGCTGAGGTGGGAACATTGCACCTTCGAGCCAAGCCTGGGCAATTTCATGGCTTGATGAGACACTGTTTCAAAATAAAAACTAAGGACTGGTGATGTGGCTCAGTTTCAAGGCCTTGGGTTCAATCCAACACTGCGAAAACACACAGAAGAAGAAAAACCTTGCACTGGGAAGAGGAGCAGGATGCTAGATGCTGCGAACACACGGTATGCGCACACGGAAATCCCAGCAGCCCGACATAAACTCAGTTGTGTCCTTGCCATCTTTTGCTGTGCCCAAGGCTGTGGAGTTTTGTCTAAGGTGAAATCATCTGTGACAGCAAAAATCTGCTCGCTGGGACTGCGGAGCAGTGGTCCGGCCTGTGGGGCCAGGGAGGAGCGGGCTTGGCTTACTTGGCCTGGGGACGTCACAGCCCGGCGGCTCCCAGGTGTGGAGACACCTGCTCAGGCACTGACTGGGAGGCCTTGGCTGAGCCTGGGCCCATTCTGGGCCCCCGAGGGCAGGGGAGCTGTGGTACAAATGGTGCTGCTGCCAGTGCTCCCCGCACAGGAGGACACAGGCTGAGCGACTGGACTGAGGGGCTTCTTTTGGGCTCCGAGTCCCAGAGGCAGTGGTGCCCCGACAGAACGTCCATGAGCTTCCCAGTAGGCTCCAGATGGCACCCAAATGGCACCGGGTATGGAAATGGTGCCCTTGGCACTGAGGAGACAACTGGTGAGGAGACATTCTCATCACCACACTGGCCCTCGGGCCATGAAGAAATGATCAGCGAGCCTCATCAAAAGGCCGGACCAGCCCCACAAGCAACACATGGGAGCAAAGACCGAGGCATGAGGGGATGGGTACTGCTTATGGCATGCCAAGCCAAGGGAAAAGTCTGTGAGGAAACCTCGCAACAGGAGATGGACAAGTGGCGCCAGCAGGCACGAGGAATAACAGATTCAAAGGTACAGAGTAAAATATAGGAACCTCATGGAACTCAAGTCAGTACAGAGTGTGAGCAAACGTGGTGAATGTTGACATTTTAAACATTTATTACAGTAAAAGACACACAGCCATTACTCTCCTTCGGAATCCTCGCCTTCACATTGAGCACACTCATCCCACCATCCTGGCCACTTCCTGCGGCAGCTCTGGAGTCCTCTTTCCTGGTGTCTTTGGTGCACTGGGGCTGCCGCGTTGTCCTGACTGAATCCAAATAATCACCTTTCATGGTCATTTGAGTTTGGGAAGAGCCAGGAGGCTCGTGGTGCCAGATCGGGGGAATAAGAGGAGGAGGACACAGCGTCACGTTTTTATGGACAGAAATTGCTGTAAATACTTTGAATCAATTTAGGAAGTTGAAGCTGCCAAGGAAACACATGAAAGAGGACTTACAGAGCTGCGTTGGAAAGTGACAAGAATGATGGGAAAAGTGTGTTCGAAGTGAAGGGGATTCACTGCAATGTGCATTTTATTGTAACAAATTTCTAAAAAATTTAAACACTCACCATCACCCTTTGAACAAATGACACCTTATGAGTCGGAAAGATACATCTCTCTCTATATATGTCTGTATATTTAATTATTCTCTGCTGCGGGTTTGGGGAAACAGACTGTCCATACAATCAACAGATACGCAAATTCGCCTGAGACTTATCTATCATGATTTCAAATCTTCGTGATTCTGAGCTATTCTGGCTGAGGCCATTCCAACTTGAGGAATGAGCCTTAGAAACTCTTGAGAGCAGTGTGTAAACCAGAATAAATGAGTCGTGGCAATGGTTAAAAATAGTAAAATAATAGAATCAGAGCTAACATTTGTTATTGGGTAATTGTAGTAAAGGACACTGGGAAAATGTATGGCTGTTTATGTAAGATGCAGACCTCCAAGTACTTACATGGAAAGGGCTTAAGATTCATTTTTGAAATGAGTTTTAGAGCAGTGAAGACTCTGGGCTTTTCTGGGACATATTTTTATGTATCACCCTTGTCAAACAGTTTTGGAGAAAATACATCCACACTTCTCGTCCTGCCCACCTTGAAGGTGCCAGGCAGGTGTCTGTTCAGGATTAGGAAGATTTTTACTCTGTTACATTTCTATATTTCTTCTCTAAGCAGAAAGAGTACTATAAAAAGCAAAAGAAACAAGACGCCACGTGGGGCAGGGTCTGGGTTTTCTGTGGGCGCATCCCTCGTTTCCTGTATAGTGCAGACGTCAGATCTCAGCCTCCACCCCTTTCTCTGAGGTGCTCTGACCCGAGGACAGGTGAATAAGGTGAGTCGGGGAGAGAGTCGGCCACTCCCAGTCCTTTTTCTTCCCTCCCACCTTTTAAAGAGAAGTCTAACTCTGCTTGACCCGGCGGCTGAGTTTTTCTGCTGATCTGCTGATTGTTCGAACAGGCAAAGTCTCCAAAAAATGAATGTGCTCTTGGCAACTATTTTGTGTTAATCAAATAGCAGTCAGTGATGGGCAGTCCTGAGTGACATCCAGCCCACCTGGACTGGACCAGTCCCTCGGGTCCCAGACTGTCAGGCGACTCTGCTGGACTCGCTCTGCAGGCCGAGTCCTTCTTCTGCCCTGCCCGGCTCCCAGGCTCCCACTGGACTTTCCCTAATCAGCTGCCGCTCACCCATCCTCCCCTCTGTCACTTCCTGGGGTCACGTCTTTCAGTTATTTAAGAAAATCCATTATTATTTTGCTGGCTAGTGGGAATAATCACTTCAATAAGGCACACAAATGACTGCGAACAGCTGAAAATGTTACTCTTATCTGAGGAGCTAAATCAAACAAATCAATGATTTAAGATATTATTTTAGCAAACACACTCATCTCTCCTGGACAATGCTGCAGTCACTGACCTAATTCCAGGAGGTTCCTGTGGGCTGGGAGGAGAGCGTGGAGAGGGCGAGAGAGAAGCTGCTGATAACGAAGCTTTCAAAACGCTCAAGTCACAACTTCGCATTGTCCACTCTTCTCAGCGTGGCCCTGGCTCCTTTAAACATGCACACGGGCTCGCTTTTCAGGTCAGTATACAGTGCGTGGACATTTCTGGTCTTCTGGTCTGTGAATTCTGATGTCTGGACAGTGTGTGCCCCTCACCAGAATGCAGAGCTCGGAACCCACCCGAGTCTCTGGGCCACTTTGTGTTTGCACCTGATTAGGAACTGACCTGCTATGAACATTTGCAATCCACGTTTCCAGGGTGCATATCCAGGAGTGGGATTTCTGGGCCCTATGTTAAATGCATGCTTAATTTTCTAAGAAATTGGATCTTTATAAATGGGATTGCATTTTGAAATTTTGGTTTCTAATTGTTCATTGGTAATAACTCTGCACTTGCTAGTATCTATTTCTGTGCAATTGATTTTGGGTGTGGACTTAGTATTCTGCAGAAGAAATTCACTTCTTAATTCTTAGGAAGCTTTCATTTATTTGCTTTTCAATTCTTTGGAACTTTTTATGGACTGGGGTGTGTGTGTGTGTGTGTGTGGGTATCTCTGCCGATACAGGAAATTTTACTTCTGCCTTTTCAGTCTGCAGGCCTTGTATTGAATACAATCTTAGTTGAAGTTCTGTGCTTTTGTTTTTGCTGCGTGCAAATGCTGTTTCTAGATATTCATGTCCCCTTCTGAGGTACACATATTCCTGATGCAGAGCTGCCCCCTTGAACCAGGAGGGTGAGTGGCTCCCTCTAAGGCTGAGGCAGGGAAGTTCCTGGCTGGTGCTTGCGGTCTGGGGCTGTTGACTCTTGGATTGTCACTGCCCGGGGCTGCAGCTTCCCTTGCTTCTACTGCACCCTTGGATTCTATTCCCCAAGGCCAAAAGCAGGGAGTAATCGTCCAGAGGGCACCCCAGGGCCATCTTGTTCCCAGTCATTTCCCCAGCAAGGGCAGCAGTGCGTCATGCACCGCTCGGAGTGTGGTAGGTGCTGGGGGCCCAGTGACCTCTCCTTCAGGGCAGGATTTGCTCACATGACTTCCGGCAGCCCAGAGCCGCCTGCAGTGCACAGGGAAGTTAGCCATTCTGGTCCCTCACAGGGTAAACATATGTGGCAGTGATTATTTCCCTCAAGTCTGAAGCCTTATTTTCAGTGGGAAATCAATAAATATGCTGTGGCTTGAGTTGATACTCCTCAGTCTTGCCAGAAAGTAGTTGTTCAGTAGAATGCACTTGCTTTCAGTGGCAGAGTTCTGACTGAGGTCTTTTCATCTGGTTCACACGTGCAGGTCAGGGGACAGAGGGGTGGAGCAGACAGGGCGCTGGGTGTCCTCCTAGCTGCCACCGAGCTGGGGCAGGGAAAGGTGAGTCAGTGCCCTGGGCGTCACTGAGCCACCCCTGGGGAAACAGGAAACGGCAGGGTCACCGCCAGGCCCAGATTTTCACAGAGACTCTGACAATGTCTCAGGGATCCTGAGAAGCCAGTGGGGAAGCGGGTCCAGGGAGGTCTGGGAAGGGCCCTGAAAACCAGAAATCACACTCTCAGCCTCGGAAAGGACCCTTGTGCTCTGAGGGAAGTCCCCCATTCACAGTGTCAGAACTCAGCTGGAAAAGTGGAGCCATCTGATACCTGTTCGACCTTTGTTTCCTCCACTTTCTGTCCACTTCCTTACAGGTTTTAGAAATGTGGGCCCGGCCGCAAACCCGGATGTCTCTTTGCTTTGGTCTCTTTTTTTTTCCTCCTGAAAGACTGGATTTAAATGTACACCATCAGGGGCGACGGGATTAAAGAATTTAATGAATTACAGAAGTATTCTATTAAGGGACAGAGATTATTCATATAAACCGTGAATTAATTTTTATGAATTAGGTCCAAAGAGCTTAGAATACAGCTAATATTTCATAAGTAATTTCAGCCTCTTTAACAGTACAATTCTCCGGTGTGTAATATTTAGGTAATGATTATCATAAAATAGACCTCTTCTGAGGGCAATTATGTGTTCTCAATACTCCTCTAGGAGGGATCTGGCAGGAGGCAGACAGAATATTCTCTCATGAGCTTGCAGGAAATGCAGGTGCCAGACAGACAGACACACAGAAAGCCCCCGAACCTGCTCAGGCCTGAGAGGCAGTGCCACTCAGCACTGCGGTGTGATCGAAAAATACAGTGAACATCAAACCTCTAAAAATCTGTTACAATAAAAGACACATTGCCATAAACTCCCTTCAGAATACTAAAATCCCCCTCAGTTCCAACACACTTCTCCCATGGTTCTTGCCACTTTTGAAGCAGCTCTGGGGTCCTCTTTCCTGTCTTCAGTTGGCTGCCTCCATGTCCTGAATTGATTCAAAACATTTCCTTTTCGGAGTTAATTTGACTTTGGGGGAAAGCCGGAAGTCCCACCGGGCCAGGTCTGGTGAACGAGGTGGAAATGGACACACAATCATGCCTCCATTGGACAGAAATGCTGTAAGTGTTTGGAAACGGAGGTAATCAAAACTACGGCGAATGCTTACATTTAAAAAATTACAGCACAAGATGCATTGGCATTGACGCCCCCGCGGAACGCTCAGAGACCCCGCACTCTCAGCACGCTCGTCCCATCAACCTTGGCACCGTGTCTTTTACCGCAGTCATTGCTTTCATGACACTTTCACCATGTGTTGGGGTCCCCCCTGTGTACCTCAGGGGCTGGGGGTGCCGAGCCAGGACGGAAGGGGATGCGGAGAAGCCCACGTTTTCAGGGTTTTCAGGAAGGCCCGTTCACGGCAGCAGAGGTAAGAAGGTGTGACTGAGGGTCCCAGCGCCCAAAGCTGCTGGCCTAGGCCTGAGAGCGCTTCCTCCAGCTCTGCCTGGAGCTGCATGGGGCGCCGCGGACCGATCGATCGGGTTTGTCTCTGCCCCGCACGCATGGGGCCAGCACCCTGCTCCCCTCCCAGGGCTGCGCCCCGACTCCCGCGGACCAGGCCAGGGTCGCCCGGCCTGCGTGGTTTCCCCGCTGAAGTCGGGGTGCGGCGAGCCTGCTCCTCTTTCCCTCAGCCGCTCACTCGCCCCGCTCGGATGCACTTGGCAGTGGGAGCCATGCGTGGTTCTGGGGGGAGGGCAGAGTGGGCCGCTGGGCAGGGCCGTTCCGCTGCAGACCTCCCCAGGGCCGCGGTCGGGGCCACCCCACAGCTCCGCCTCGGTGCGAGGTGCTGGGGGCTCCCGGTCCTCACTGTCGGTCCGCGGCTGCAGCAGCGTCCGGGCAGCCGGCTCCTGGCTGTCGGGGTCCCCACTCCGTCAGCCTCCCTGGCCCGCGAGCTCTGAGGGTCCCCGACGGACCTTGGTCGCCTGCTGGGTCCGCACCCGCACCCCGGGCGTCGGGATCCCCCCACCGGTCAGCTGTTGCTGCCTACAAAATGCATCCGTCCTTTCCTGGCTGTTTCCTTTGCAGCACATGCCACGTCCCTGATCTTATTCTAAGTCCCTAATTAGAACAGCAACGTTTTCCCTGTCTGTGAATTGCATCATAGTATCCACGCCCCCAGGAAATGCGTCAGTCCCCTCTGACGTCACAGCAAACTTCCGCTGACGTCATCGCACACGCATCTGACCTCACAGCGAACCCCCTGATGCCATCGTTGGCTTCCTCTGACGTCACGAAACGTCCTTGGGCTGATTCTGCCGTTGGTCTGACGCGCAGGCCATCGCTGGGCACCCGGCCCTCCCCCTGCCCTCCCCCTGCCCTCCCCTGGGCCTCCCGCCGCCTCCCGCGCTGCGTCCTCACTGCACAACCGCGGGCGGGCGCAGTGGGGATTGACCGGAATAACAACCAAGGACCGGGTTGGGGCCAGGCGCCCAGACACTATTAGTCACTCGTGCCCGCTTCCCCCAAGTGGAAACAGCTTAGTGCGCAGCTGCCCCGCGCCCTTCCGGACGGCCTTTCCCTCGGAGGAGTCCGGGGCATGGGCGCCCTGCCCTGCCCTGCCCTGCCCTGCCTTGCCCTGCCCTGCCCTGCCCTGCTGTTTACCGACGTCTGCGGCTCTCGAGCTCGGAAAGCTCTGTTCGCTTCTTGTTCTACCGTAAAAATGCCAGGGCGCGAGCGGCCTCAAGGGCAGAGGAGCTGTGAGGAGCGCTGGCCTCTCCGGGGCGCCTCCCCTCTCCGGTGTCTTCTTGTAAGACCGCAGTCCTGGTGGATAGGAGCCCAGGCTGAAGGTCGAAGGCCCTGCACGTGGGCAAGGAGGTTGGGTTCAGTGTGGATCTGTGGGTCCAGCCCATGAACCTGTCCCTGCTGGCCAGGCTGGGCGAGGCTGTGCCACAGTGCCAAGCGGACTCACCTCATTTCTGCCCCTCAGCTGCCCTCCTGAGGGCGACTCAGGCCCCGGGGTCATGTGAGGAGCTCACAAAGGCAGCCGCGCCCCATCGCGGCAGAGAAGAGGGGCCCAGTGTGCAGGGCTCTCTGAGCTTTGGCCACCAGCACACTGCGCACAGCCTGGCTGGTCGGTGGCGCTGCCCACGGCACAGGGCGGAGGGCGAGCCCAGGGGCTGGGTGTGGGCAGCAGTCCCTGCCTGGACTTCCCACACGAGGGAGAGGCGTGTTATCAGTCCCTCAGTGAGCCCCAAGCGGCAAGCGGCGTGCTGGAAACCCGCTGCCAGGGTCCGGTGTGCAGCGCTGAGGTTTTAAGGAAACTGTGTCGCGCATGCCTTGGAATAGCCCTGTGGTGAGAGAGCATCCGCAGCGCACACCCCGCTCGCCCCCAGGGGTGTCTTCCCGGGGTTCCTGGCCGCTACCTGCTGTTTTACCAGATCATCACCGCAAGTCTTTCCTGGCACGCAGAAACTCATGGTCTTGGGTCTGTGGATGTGGCAGGACATGGCCACCCTGTCACCCAGGAGAGCCAGCCCTGAGAACAGCACACTAGATTTCATTTCAATCGAGGAAGACAAAGGAATGAAGGCAACACAAACACAATCCAGCTCTTTCCCAGAGATTTGGGGGTGGTCTATCTGGGTCCAGCAGAGTGGGTCTGGTGGGGTCCACGGGGTCTGGGTTTAACTCTACTGTCCTGGGGGCCGATCTATACTAAAACGCACTGGGGGCAGGGTGGCACAGGCTTCTTGGAACAAAAATAACTCAGATAACTTCGCCTAGGTGATAAAAATCGTTTGTCCTTCTAGCAAAATACCCCGGAGACGGATAAATATCTGTTAATAGACTCTGTCTCTCTACAGTGTTTGAGTCCATTTGTTGATGCTATGGAAGAGTACACCACAGCGTGTGATTTCTAAAGAACAGAACGTTATCTCTCGCAGTTCGGAAGGCTGGGGAGTCTGACACCAAGGGGCCGACATCTGGTGTGGCTTCTGGCTGCATCGTCCCATGGTCCAGAGGAAGAGGCCAACTCCCCCGCTTCCAGCCAAGCCACTCCTTGCCCTTATGGCTTGAGCCTCCACCACCCACTGTTGTGCGGGGGTCAGCGTTCCCACAGACACTCAAACCCCAGCCTCAGAGAGCCCTACCTTGCCATGGGTCACCGTAAACAACATGGCGGCCCGTCTTCCAGGCCTTCTCCTTCAGTTTCCTTGGTCTTAGGTGGGACAAAGTTCACCTGTCTTGCCCTGCTAAGTTCATGAGCACCCCTGCTGGGTGGTAGCTCCCATCATTTCAGTGACTGGTGTGTTTTGTTGTAAAGATGCAGTTCCCCTTGCTAGTAGAATGCAGTTGCAACAGCAAATTAAAGAAATGCAAATAAGCTCATTACTATAAAGGAGACCCTGTGGTCTATATCGGTGGTTTTTCAAACAAGCATTTTGGCATAAGATCTGTTTTTTTGTTGTTTGATTGGTTTGCAAGATAATTTTTATATGGAACTCCAGTATGGAAAAGGGAAACTAGCCTTTCCCCCCTCCTTTCTAGTTTGGGATGGTAGCTGCAGACAGCACGCGTACAAGGGTATGGGGCAGCCCGAGTCTGCGCCACGTTGCCCAGGCTTCCCATGGAAACCAGGGCGTCCCAGCCAGACTGCTTACTCTGCTCGTGTTCACGGCAGCCAGGGCGAGACGCACTGATTGAGGGTAAGGAGAGGTCAGTCTGGGAGAGATGGTAAGAACCCATCATCTAGAGGGAGAGGGCTCGAGAGCACCTTGGTAAGGTTGTGTCTACAAAGTAACAAGGTGGCAGGTTGGAACTGATGGGGGGCGGGGGAGAAAGAGGCTCATTTGGCTGGGGCCAGCCTGAAGTGGCTTTGCCTTTTATGGATGCTAAGAACAAAAAAGTTTTGGGCTCTGAATTATTTATCGCTCCATTAATAATAATGAGCTTATGGTAAAGAAAAAGGATGAGTTGTTGGTCTCCAGCCTGAACAATATGTACTAAAATGCACTCAGCCCTTGACAGCATGTCTATGCAGAGCCGGAGGTAGGGCCCTTCAGTGACGTTTTATACCATTACTGCATAACAAACTGAATAGGCTTGATTTTGAGAGCAGTTTTGGGTGCACAGAAAACTTGGGTAGTGAGTACAGAGTCCCCTCAGCCTCCCTCCTGTTCCACACCTTAGTTTCCCCTGTTTCGAGGCTCTGGCTTTAATGTAGCACGCTTGTTACAGTCGGTGCTGGATGCTGATACATTATCACATGTTTCTATCAGTGCCCGCTCGGTGCTGTGCATTCTCGGGCTTTGGCAAATGTGTAGCATCGTGTGTCCTGATTACTGAGTCCTGCAGAAGAGCTCCTGTACCCTAGATCCCTGCACCCTGAAAAACCCATTTTTCTGTCTCTGTAGTTTTCAGTTTGTCCAGAATGTCGTGTATGCGGAATCATGTGGCATGTAGTCTTTTCAGATACCTCTTTGCACTCTGAAACATTCATTGAGTTTCTCTGTAACTTTCTGGAGCTCTTTTTTTTTTTTTTTGGTTGCTCATAGTATTCTATTGTACACACACCCCGCAGTCGGTTTATCCATTCTGGCCGCCTTGTTTTGGCAACTCTGTATAAAGCTACTGTAAACATGTGTGTTCAGGTCATGTCAGGATTGAAGTTTTCAAATTGTCTGGGTAAATGTGAAAGGCCACAGGAGCTAGCTTGTATGGTAAGAATATGTTTAATTTTGTAAAGAATCTGCCACACTGAGTCTCAAAATGGTTACTAATTTTCTGTGTGTGACATCTTTTGCTTCTTACCTACAGCCCAGGCCTCAATCGCTACTTGGTTGCTGGTGACATCTACAAATCGTCTATGGATTCCCTCACTCATATCTGCTTTCTTTGCGGGAGATAGTAAAAACGTATTGAGTATTTTGAATTTTTAAAATAAGAAATGAATCAAGATGGGAAAAACACAAAGAGTTAAATTTTTTGTCTCTATTAATTTATTTTAAAATTTAAGTTTAGGTAAAATATTTTAAGATACTGTTTCCAAAGGGCTTTGGAGAATACTGGCCAGCATTCTGTCTTTGTATTTCTTCATCCTAATTTATATACATAGTTTAGTTAAGGTAAGATCATGATAACAAAATTTTCCAGTTTTTTGTGTTTAATAAGATTGTCTAAATTAACCTTGCTGGGTTACAGAGTAGTAGCTGCAGGGTGTCTAGACTCCAGGGCTCCATCTAGCTCTTTGGTACTTTATCAATTAAACTCCCTCGCTGCCCACAAGGGAGCCTCTCTAAGGTATGTATACATTTTGCTGAACTCCCAACTCCAGATCAGAGGGAAGTTCCATTTCAGTCTGATAAAGCTTATCAGGCCAGGACAAGCGGGGCAGCCAGGAAGTTGGGATGCGGAGATTAGCGGCTCCTGACCTTGGCCCAGACTGGGAAACCCGGTCAGTGGCCTGGCCCCGCCCCACCATGGTGGCCGCGATTCTCCGTGCGTGGGTCCTCGTGGCCACTGTCCTCTGTGGTGGGCGGCTTGGGTCCCACCGGGGAAGGAGACCTCGTGTCCCCCTGGGAATCACTTTTGGAACTGGTTGTTTTTGTCTACTGGAAACACTTAGTCTTTCTAGGGGAAAATGAGCAGGGTGGGGTGATTTTTTCAAGGAAAGTTCAGGCCTGATGCCGATCACCTACAAAGAACACCCGGCCACTTGTTGTTCAACAGAGAAAAAATTATTTTTTAAAAATATGAGCTTTATATCATTAGGTCTTGAACTAACTTAGTGAAAGGCAGAGGAAGGGAAAGGTAGTGCCGTAGGTCTGGACTTTTAAGGAATCTTTATCCTGAAGAGAAAGAGGCACCTGAGAGTCAGTGTGAGTCTAAAAGGCCATTCTAGCCAGCCAGGCGTGGTGATGCATGCTGGTAATTCTAGCACGCAGGAGGCTGAGGCAGGAAGATCACCACAAGTTCAAGGCCATAATGAGATGCTGTCTCACCAGCCCCCATAGTAAATAAATGAATAAATAAACAAGCCATCCCAGAACTTTGACATCTAGAAAATGGAGCTGGGAATTCCTTTATCTACTGCTAAATCTTCTAAGACTCAGAAGTGACCTGTTTCTGGAAGGACAGTGAAGGAGGTTCCTAGGCGGCAGGCCAGTGCACCCCCTGGCCCTGGGTGGTGGGGTCAGAGATGCTCCGGGCCCCTCATCCCCTGTAACTGCTCATGCTGTGGGCTGGACAGAGGGCACCACCAAAATGGGCTTCCTAGGTAAGCACCTAAGTTGGTGGAAGAATCCTGGAGGATTTTCTGGGAAGCGCATTTTGAAGTGTGTGGCTGGCGATCACCCCCCAGAATCCTGGAAGGTCCCTGGAGTCGCCCTGCAGCTCAGTGCCTGGCTGCGTCTCCACAGCTGTGAGAGGCCAATGCCAGCTCTCTGCTCAGGTGTGCCATGTTCGTGGAGATTTTGTCCCCTGAAACTTTGCAGGCAGCCCGTACAGCAGACAGAGGAGGGGATCGGGTGCTGCCTGTGGAGTGGCAGCTCTCACTTGGAAGCCCGGGAAGGGAGTCACCTGGGCCTGTCCCTGATAGCACAGGGCTGCCTTTGTCCCGCTGGGAGGGCTCATTTCCATGTGTATAGCGCCACGCACCTTGCTGCCTCCTGCCCATTAGGCTGTTGCCCAGGTGCTTTGAGAAGTCTGTAATCTACAGTAGACAGAAGGCCAGGCAGGAAATCTTACAGCGGCAACATCTGAACACCCTCAACTGCTTGCAGAATGTTAATTAAAAGATACCTCGTTTTGCTTATTTTAATTGTTGAGCAACACTTAATCCCCCCAAATGCACTCAACACAAACTGCATTTGTGTGGCCATCTGGGTCTGAGCTAGGGAGGAGGCTGCTGGAGACATCAGGTCCCCTGTGTCCAGGTGGCTGTGAGGCCCCTCCTAACGTCAGCACCCTGCTCTTCGGGCTCCGGCTCGGGAGAAACCCGGAGTGCATTATGTGAGATGACAAAGGGAAGAAAGACAAAGGCATCAGCAGCTGCCAGGTTTGCCAGGCTGTGGTCTGGGGACCCTCCTTGCCCTGGTGGCTTCCTTCTGCCTGAGTCACAGCCCCGTCGGGTGCTGACAGCCTAGGCGGTGGGAACCTGGTTTCATTGTCCCCTAAGCCCTCGAAGGCACAGGTCCCTGGGGATGCAGAGAGCATCTCTCGGCCGATGAGCCAGTGTGTGTTGGCAGCTGGACAGGGGCAGGAGGGGAATGGAGCTTGGCCAGGGCTGTTTTGACAAAGTGCGCCGTGTTTTCCTGCCCGCGTCCCTGGCAGTGAAGGTGAAGCATTGTGCGGCTGGTATCTTGGCCTGCCACTCGCTCTCAGGCTCTGCGGGAGTGGCCGGTCATCCCAGCAAATGTTCCCAGCCAAGCTGTGAAAACAAACTAGGCAGATTAGTTGGACCGCTCAGTTGCCTGCCCTGGCTTCCCATTCTGTCATTTAGCAACGCGCTATCAGGGAGCACAGGGCTGTGAAGGTATTTCTCTCCTCCCGCCTCCTCCTCCTCCTCCTCCTCCTCCTCCTC
>NW_004624793.1:5240858-5345452 GCF_000247695.1 Heterocephalus glaber
CTCCTCCTCCTCCTCCTCCTCCTCCTCCTCATGATGCTGTGTCACCCTGGTGGTACTAAGCACCACCGTGGTGATACTAAACCAGCAAGGTGCTCACCCTGGGACCTAACTTTGATGCCATTTCTCAGCTTTAAAGATCCCAATACAATGCATCCTGTCTTCTCCTTCTTCTTGCATGAGGGGGCTGAGGCCAGAGGATCACATGCTCCAGCCCAGCTGGGGCGACTGAGTGACTTCGCAAGACCCCGTCTGAAAGCAGAAACAATAAAAAAAGAATCCGAGTCCTTTGTAGGGAAATGGATACAACTGGAGACTGTCACATTAAGTGAAATAAATCAGACAGGCAAGCGTCAGCATGGTAACTCTTACAAGATTCTCACAGGGGAAACCCAAAGTATAAATAAACTACAGAGTAAAATAAAAGACAGATCACAGGAACCGAGGAGACAGATCTTTTGCAAATGGGAAGTGGGCTGAGAGACTGGGGTGGGCAGCAAGAATTAAGATGATTGCTGCATGAATGAAGGTATGTGCGTGCACCACCTCCCGGGATGGGTGTAATCACACACTGAAAACGTGGAGCAGCAAAGTAAAAATCAAAAACAGAGCTAGGAATGTAGCTCAGTGCAAAGGCCCTGGGTTCAGTCTCCAGCATTGAAGGTGACTTTCATTACTCTGAAAGCAATGCTTCTCCCAGAGGAGACCTCAAGGCACAGGGTAGAGGGGCTCGAGTGCTCTGTGTCGCTCTCCTTAGACTCAACTTCTCAAGTAGGCTGAGGCAGGCAAGAGCCCTCAGTCTCCCTGCTGGGGGCGGCTGAGCAGTGTAAGCAGATACCCTGCGCTGGCCCACAGTTTCTGTCGTCTCGGGTTACCACAGGGTCCACCAGGGCTAAAGGAACCTGGGTTCCTGCGGAGGAGAAATCAGTGAATTAAAGAGTGATGGTGCCCGTCTCTAATCAGAGGCCGGGTCGGGCGAGGAAAATTACTTTCATGCTTCCTCCAGCAGTCCAGAGCAGTAGCACATTTAAGACTCGTATCAGGCTGTGGTGTCAGCCTTTGTCCTTCGCTGTCCTTCAGGGTACAGGGAGGGACCGAGCTCGCCCTTTCTTTGTTGGGTACAGCAGCGCTGTCAATGACGAATGCTCTTGGAATCTCAGAGACATTTATTCTGCCTTTGGTGCTATGAGCCCTGCGTTCTTTTGTGGCATGTAACAATACAGCTAACATAGCTAAAGTATGGCTCTGACAAAAAAGGACTTGGTCATAATATCTTCATTTTGCTGGAAATAATAATAATGAAGTGATTAAATACACCGCTTAACAGGTCTGCCGTAGACATTTGGGTAGGTTGTGCACTGCAGAAGGGAGAGAGGCCCGTACTCATTTTGCTATTCAAACAAGTTTAAAAACAACTGTGTGTTTTTATCAGTCACATGGACTGATTATCTTGAAATAGTGTTACGGCAGTAAATAAAAAGTTCCCCAAGTTCACATAGCAAATGTTTATTCAAACTCTTTGCAACTACTTGGAGAAGCATTACGCCTTTGAGGAACTTTAAAGATAAGATCAATTTATTTGAAATTATTTCATTAATTGACATCAATAGTATTACATGTTGAAATCCTCTGCTTGCTTTCTCTTTCTCTCTTCTCTCTCCCTCTCTCTCTCTCTATCTCTCTTTTTCTTTCAACAAGGTCTCACTCGCTGTGTAGCTCAGGCTGACCTCGAACTCATGGTGATCCTCCTGCTTCAGCCTCCCAAGTGCTAGGATCACAGGCGTGTGCCACCACATCAGGCCTTCTGCATTATTTAAAAAGATAATCCTTTTTTAAAAGAAAAACATTGTTGGATCTTAACAACTTTAGGTTGATAAACAAGATTTAAAAATAAACATCTGGTGTCTGTTCCCTAAACGGGGTGTGCTGAGGCTCCGCCCACAGCTGGCAGTTAGCTGTCCTCTGGGCCAAGTACCCACTGGCTGCCTACTCGGAGACCTTTCAAAGTTAGCACCAGAATCAATTAGGAGTGCCAGTTTTCTCTCTGTTTTTGGCTTTTATTTGACTTGTTTGTGCCCATTCTAATTGGAAAATAATACAATGACACTACTAATTTTACCTGGCAGGCTTCAATCCCACTATGAAGCTGGCTTTTGTGAAAAGTGGGACTGGATTTTCTTTTTTCTAGAATAGCAATTTTTAAAGCCTAAAAACCATCTTACTCTTTCATTCTTTACTATGCAGATTACTAAAGTATCTTAGGCAATTAAATTTTTAGAGAGTATTTGATTTTCAAGTTACAATTTTCACGTCTTAGAAAACTATGAAGACTTCGAAATGAAAATAAAATATGATTCTTTCTTTTTCTACTTTTATATACTCTATTCTTTTGTTGGCCAACTTTTAATTTTAAGCATTTTAAAATATAAAGCCAATATTCTCAGTCTCATTTTAGTTCTTCGGAATTTGTGCAATTACAGGTAACATATTCAATATCACTGCACTTTACGGAATCTTATTTGATGTTATGCTTGCTAAAATGAAGGTAAGTTTTAAAATTTGTGTCAAAAAACTATTACATGGCTGCTATCATGAAATCAACCAATAACAAATGCTGGCGGGGCTGTGGGGAAAGAGGAACCCTGCTCCACTGCTGGTGGGAGTGTAGACTGGTGCAACCACTGTGGAAATCAGTATGGAGATACCTCAAAAAACTAGGACTGGAAGTCCCATTGGACCCCACTATTCCACTGCTGGGGATCTTCCCCAAAGAATTAAAAGAATTATACCACAGTGATATATGTGCGCCCATGTTCATAGCAGCACAGTTTGTAAGAGCTAAAACTTGGAAACAGCCCAAATGCCCATCAACTGGAGACTGGATAAAGAGAATGTAGTTTTTTATAAAATGGAGTACTACTCAGCCATAAAAAATGAGAAATTAGAGACATTTATAGCTAAGTGGATGCACATTGAGGTGATACTCTTAAGTGAAATAAATAGGACACACATGTATAAATACAGAATAGTTTCTCTGGTGTGAGAAACTGAAAGTGTAAAGAAGGATTAAATGTATAATAGATAATGTGAAATAGGAAGAAAAGGGGCAAAGGGGAAGGAAGTGGGAGGGCTAGGGGAAAGGATAGAAGGGAATGGGATTAATATGAGAAAATGGAAAAATAGGAACAAAATCTTTGTAAATAGGGAGGACTGGAGGGGTTGAAGGGAGGGCTGGGCAAGGGTGAAAAATAAGAACCAAGAGAGACTATGTAAAGGTGCAAATTTCCAATGATGAATGTCATTATATTATATACCTAAAATGTACCAATGATTAGAATGAATAATCGATAATGCAAAATAGGAAGAAAAGGTCCAAAGGGGTAGGGGTAGTGGGAGGGGCAGGGGAAAGGAAAGAAGGGAAAGGAAAAATGCTGAGAAATGGAAAAAATGGAAATAAAGTCTTTGTAAATAGGGAAGGGTGGAGGGGGTGAAGGGAGGGCTAGGAATGGGGGAAAAATAAGAACCAAGATGCGTTATGTAAAGGTACAAGTTCCAATGAGAAATGTAATTGTGTTGTGTACCTACAATGTACCAATAAAAGAATTTAATTAGAAAAAAACTACATTAGACTCAAATTTGATTTAAGTGGTGCCATCCATATTGTCCTAATGAAACTGACCTCATTTATTATTTATCAAATTCTACGTTCTGTCTTACAATTTTGATTTCTCTTTAGCACATCCCTTTACGATTTCAAGGGTCTAGACCAAAAGTATTAAAACAAAGATCTGAAATCCTCTTTATTTCATTCTACAAACATCATGGGCTCCATCTGTCTATGAATTCATCTTATATTGATGACACAAAGTTAGTGATCTATAAATCAAACAGTAGAGTAGCAGGGAAACACACACGGCACGCGTGTTAACAAATTCGCTTTGGTGCTTAGTGCTTATCAGACACGACTCCTCTCGTCACTGTTACCAATATCACCATCTTGGCATCTGATAAGTGCACAGAATACCTGTGAAGTCCACTCAGAGGAGACTGGGCCTTCTTAACAGAAGCCAGGACATTGCCTGCTGCCAGCCTGCTGTTGGGTTTTACCCGGCAACTTTCATGTGCTTTAATTGCCTTTCAACAAAAGACAAAACACTGAGTAGTTAAAATCTAGATATGAGGGCCGGGGTGTAGTTCAGAGGTAGACCACTTGCTGGGCTTGCAAGAGGCCCTGGGTTCAACCCCCCAGGACACCCTTGCCCCCTAAATGAAGTCCAGGGATGGGCTTTCTTAAGCCAATAGTTAGGTAACGCTTTCCTGTGGATGCAGAGTTCGGACTTGCACATTTTTGACACTAGTCTTAATGACTCTTATTTTTCTTATTTCTTGAGAGTGGTGTTCAGGTACAACAAAGCAATGGGACATTTGCAATCCTCTGGCAATCTTTTTGATCAAATGTGAGCCATTACAAAGATGGAGTCAGAATTCAGATTCTTGGACAGCATAGTATTTTTGTTGGCCTGCTTCGTGGTTACCATTCCTGCCCTGCCTGGCCACAGTTAATGCTGGGCTTGGTTTTTATGTGCAACAACAAAGCTAGCTTGGATTCAAGTGGCTTTGATTGGAGCAGTTATCATGCATATTTCTATAGAATGCTCATAATTACCTATTTTCTTTGGCAAAAGCCAAGCAGCATCTGAACACATTACATACTGAATACTCTTTGTGTGGGTGAAACTTAATTCACTATTTTAAAATATATTCAGTGTCCCTACACTGATTTTACAAAATAACTTCTTAAGTTTAGGCTGGGGAAAAAATCTCTGGTTATCAATTAGGGTTGTTTTATAAAAGAAGACTGCTGAATTATACTGCATTTTACCTGTTCACGGAAACCCCTGACAGCAGCTGAATGCCATGTCATTGCCTTTCTATAGAATAAATAAGGCTGGGGGCAGGTGTTCAGAGTAATTGTTTCACCTGACAGTAACGACATGCTAATGATGTTGGAACAGCGCAGACCTGTAAGTGACTAACCTTTCTGCACTCGGAGTTGATTTTCCCCATGAATTAGATTAAAATCGCAACTGTGTGGTGAAAACCGTCCAGTTGACCTGGCTCAAATACTTCATTTCCTGGGCTCTCTTCTTCCAGCGATCAATAAAGCACTAGGTAAATTGTGTGGGAATTTTCGTTGGGTTTGGTTTATTCATGTTATTTTTCTATAAATGTAGAATTTATGAACATCAAAACAAGTGTCTCAGAGTTTTAGTGAAAGTAACAACAGCTAATAATGTACTTGTGGTATGAACAGACTCTGCAGGATATCGCTCCAGCCCAAATGCACTGAGATGTATTTCCAATCAGGTTCCTTTGTAATGCTTGACATTTTAAAGTTCATTTTAAAATTTCAATGCATATATTTCTTTCAGGAGCGCATATACCCTCATTGTATGAACTCTGAGAACCGGGTAATATTTTTTGGCTCCACAAACAAATTTCTAAGGGGGATATACTCTAAATTTCTGGGAAAAAATATTTCAGAAATTATCTCTCTTCAAGTACTACAATTTCAGACTCCAAAAAAAAAAAAAAGTACAATTTTGAGTTTCAGGAAATAACACACCATAGAAGCTGTAAAGAACACGAGTTGAAATTTTGATCATTTTCCTATGCAAATGAACTTTAAAGTAATGTCCATGTGGCAACCAGATTCACTGAGGCTTGCTCGGAAAACTGCTTCTCCTGCTAAGAGGCCAGTAGTCCTTCATTCAGGTGGACCCATCTGTACACTCAGCTTAATATTTAGATATTTTTATCTTAATAAAATCAGGGCAGTTTTAGCACAGTGGGGCAGCCCGTAGGAAGTGTCTGTGCGGAGACGGAGACGCGGCCGCAGCGTTTCTCAGGACATCCGGGTCATCGCCTGACTGAGAGCCTGGAAGGTGGAGGAAAAGCCAAGATAGCAGCGTGTGTGCTCAAAGATATATCAGCACATCCAGCCTTTTACGGAATAAAGTAAGCCTTATTTATAGTTCCAAAATCTTGCTATATTTCCTGCTCTCCGAGCGCCAAATATTTTATAGGCCTTCCCCGTTTACAAATCAAAAGCAGTGTGTTCACTGGAGCAAATCCTATGAACTCACAGCTGACTCCTGCTTGTCCTCTGTGAATCTGTTTTCCTTTACCCAGTGTTAAATTTTTATGATCTGGGGTGATACCTTTAAAGGCCTATCATGGCATCGAATTTCTGTATTTCCTGATTTGCTTCCTTTAGGGGGAAATGCAGTACATTTCTTTTTTCATGTAAATAGGAAAAGAGTTCCAGTTCCTGGAGGTCCTGGAAAGTAATGTGGGTCTGGATCTCTGGCCAGAGGCTATGGTCTGCGGTCGGGAGAAGCCCTGCCTTCCTGTAAATTCTAAGAGGACAGCTTCATGCTTTGATTTTGAGGTTGAAGGGAGAGGATGCTACATCTGGCCCACTAACCGCTGTCATTCTTAGAAATGCGGTGGTCTCGGGAGTGGCTGGGTCCCTGCCCTCCGCAGGCAGGGAGAGAGGCCACTGGTGCCCTTATCTTCCCCCAGGCCTGAGCCTATCTTGCTTACACAGCCAGGATCTGGGCGTGGGGCTCGGTAGCAGGGCTCTGTCATTATTTCTTGTACCTGGATATCAGTTGCCTTGAAGTTGGGGAAAAGGCTGCAATTTCCTTTGATAAGGGGATTTGGGACATCAAACTTCCAAACGGAGGAGCGAGATAGGCATCTGTGGTGTGGTTCCCTCCGGGAAGAGATGCGGGAAGATCTTCACTGAGAGCCCAGGGCTGTGTGTCAGGCCCCCAGGGCGAGTGGATCTAAGCAGAAAGGCAGAGCCTCAGAGTCCAGTCAGGACCCTGCCGCCTTTATCTGCTGGCCGGAGCCATTGTTGCCAAACACAGCCCACATTGGCTTCTTGGAGAGAGCGGAGCCAACTGGACACCAACATATGGAAGCAGACTTAGGGGCAGGTCTTCTTGCTCTCAGTGATTTCCCACCTTCGGAGCAGTGTTGCTTCCAACAGGACACCACAGAAGGTTGTGCCGGGTGCTCCCCACAGCCACTATGTGGACACCTTGCGGTCTGGAGCCACCCGAGGGCCCGGTGACCTTGGACAAGGTCCTTGCCTGCTCCGTGCCGTGGGTGCCTTCACGAAGTGGAAAGGGGGTGCCCGCCGCCCTCTGATGTGGCGCTGTCACCCCTGGTTTATGGGAAGCAGTGAAAGCGAGGCCCACCATCCTCCTGTCTTCCTCCTACTGCCTGTGAGCTGAGAGGCAGAGCTCCATTCCCTTGGAGGTGAAGCCTGTGGCAGACAAAGAATTTCAGTGAGCGCCAAGAGGGCGAGGCTGTGGGAGGAAAGTCTTCGGGGTGAAGGAGTGTGGATCTGTGCACCCCACACAGGAGAGAGGTGACTTCAGGGATCCACAGGGCCCTGGGCCCTGTCACTCTGAGTCAAGGGCCCACCCATTCTAGCGTGGGTGCCACACACAGAGCAGGGAGGGACAGCCAGGCGCAGGCCTGAAACAAGGCTGCCTCTTGCCCTCCTAAAGCCAGTGGGCACCGGTGGGGATCTTTGATCCACAAGTAGTAGTAATGTGGTCTGAATAAAGACATTTCACTTTCACATCTCAATTCCTTCAGCCCTAAAATAAGGCTGTTGTGGGTGTGAAAGGAGCTCCTGTTTGTAAAATATTCAGTGAGTGCCTGGAACATGGCTCATACCCTAAAATGTTACCTAACATCATCAAAGAACATGCAAATTAACAGGTCATGTTCTTGGGAAAGTCAGTGTTGGAAACTACTGGAGACCAGGATGGTGAAAGCCCATCATCAGAGCATCGGAGCTGGAGGCAACACTGCAGCAGGCAGAACTCGGTGTGGAAAGAGTGAGTACAAAGAAAACATTGTCAGGAAGGCTTCGGAAGATAAAGGTACAGATGCATCAATATTTGCAATCAGGAGGATAAGGAGAGGGAGGTGTCATAGAAGAACCCAAGAGAGGGAAAGCACTGCCCGGAACAGTGGTGGGCCATGCACAGAAGCTGGGTCCCTTCTGCTGTGGGCTGTGGACATGGCCGACCCCAGGCACGATGCCCGGGAGAAGTCCTGTTTCCAACAGCCACAGAGTCTTGGCTCTGCGATGACTGTGTGAAGCCATAGGCAAAACACTGTGGGAGACAGAGAAGGGGCAGGAACAGCATCCACGGAACGAGGCAGCAGAGTCTGGCCACAAAGAAATGCCCATTTAAGAAAGGGGGGCCCAGGGCAGCTCGGTGTTACATAAACCTGGGGAGAATGGGTTTGGAGAAGGTGGGGCCAGTATCCCCAGGAATGAGCAAAGCCCACTGTATTAGCGACTCTTCTCTTGTAGCTGAGACAAAATACTCGACACCCAAAGTTAAGGGAGGAACGGCTTATCTGGCTTACAGTTCGTAGAAGTTTCAGTCCATAGCTGTCTGGCTCCAAGGCAGGGTGGCAGAGGGGCAACAGTGTATGGCGGTGGAAGACCCCAGCAGCAACAAGGGACTGTAAGAGCATCTTTCTGCCCCTTTTATCCCATCCAGACTCTCAGGATTAGAGCCAAACCAATCACTCACATGTAGTGGTTTAGTAATCACACACTCTTAAACCCAGCATCGCACACTCGAGATGCAGCTACCTCTGAGAAAGGCTGTGGAGGCTCTGGGAGGGACATCCAGACCCAAGCCACAACAGCCACCTTATGTGACTTCTAAATGACCACTGGTGACTTGAGAAAAGCATTTCAGCTAATCTGAGGTGTGATCGGAATGCATGGTGAGTGTTTCATGAACAAATCTATTACAGTAGAAGACACGCTGCCATGAATGCCCCTCAGAATACTCCTCTTTGCTTTAACACACTTACCCCACTGTTCTCGCCGCCTTCTGAAGCAGGTCTGGAAAGCCTCTTTCATGAGGGTCTTTTCAAAGTGCGTTAAAAAATCCAGTAAGTGGCACTGCCGAGTGCCGGCCAGTGGAAAGGAAGGTTTGTAAACCCAAGTGTCTTCATTCATGTTACTCACTGATCTCGCACTGTGTGACTGACTTCCAGCTCTTTTGCAAAGGCAAAATGACTGTGAAAGAGCAACCTTTTGAATCCATTCAGGACACGCAGGCAGCCAAGAGAGCACAAGTAAAGACACTCAGGAAAGGACTCCAGAGCTGCTGCGGAAAGCAGTGCAGACCACGTGAGAAGTGTGATGGATCAAATTGAGGGGGATCCCTGACACTGTGTTTTTATGCCAATAAACTTTTAAACAGTTTTGCATAGTCACTGTGTTTTCAGTCACACCCACATCGAAGCAGAGTGGAGGGGGGGAAGTTTACACAGCCTATTTCTTGGAGGATTCTGTGCCGACCAGGAGCTCTGGCCAGGAGCTCAGTGTGTGTAGTGACCGTGAGCGTCTCGTACTGTCCCACACCATTGCCATGAAGACCTGCAGACGCCTGGCAGACAGAGAGTCTGGTAGAAGAATTCCAGGCATCGCGCAGGCTCTCCTCAGCAGGCTGTCTTTCAGCATTCCTTGCATCGCCTGAGCCAGGAGCACCTGTCCCTGTTTTTCAGTTTCTTCTTCTAGATTTCCGGGTGTATCAGATTCCCCTGGGAGCTCGTGAGAGTGAAGGTTCCGGGCCCCACTTTTGAGGTTCTGTTGCAGTGGCCTCGGGTGGGGTCCTGGTACCTGCACATAAAAATACTTCAGAGCTGAGTAGGTAAAGTATTCCCATGGTGCAAAAGGTAGAAAGAATACAGGTCAGACAACATGGGCCTTCCTCTATTTCTCCTCCGCCCCTGAAAACCGCTGCTCCAAAGCCTTCAATTTTGTCTCTTTTCTTTGTAACCTAAGGGAATTTAAAAAACTTGTAGGTTCTTTGTTGTTCTTATTTTTAATGAATGGGGAGACTTGGGTTTAAATATAATCACAGGGTAGCAGCTAGAATTGAGAGAGAAACAGCAGTGTATATGAGAGAGGAGAAAATCCATGGAGGGCTGAGCTTACAGAGATTATTTACAACTAGGATGAATACCATGTAAAATCCCTCTTCTTCAAGGGTCTCAAGGTTTTCAAACTATAAGCAGCATTGCCACAGACCAAAGGAACTAAATCTCCTTTAAATCCCGGTCTCCTGGCTACACCAGCTTCAACAGTACAAATCCCGATGTGTGACGAGATCCTGGTCACGTTATGTGATGTGTGTATTTCTGCTTTATTATTACTTTTCAATTTTTTAAACTCCAAACTTATTACACTACAAAAGTGATGAAAACTTGGCCCTCGTGGTTCTTTGAGAGTATGAACCTGTGCGTCTTCCGTGATTTTGTTTGGGTGTCAAGCCATATGATCATAGACAACGTTTAATGGATTTAAAATATACAGCTTACAGCACTGGAAACATTTAAGTAAATGAAGAGGTGCATGTGCGACGACAGAATGCCCTTGGTTCTATCTCATTTTATTTGTCTTTCTTACTCTCTGCGTTTTAAATACTGCTTTGTCAACCTTGAGGGTGTTCAAGTCTCAAACGTTACCTAAAGGTTAAAGGGTTTTTGGATACTAAGATTTTCCAGTTCTTGACTAATATATTTTTGGTAAAAGATAGTTAGAAGTCTATATTGACAATAAGGAACAATGATGCTGAGAAGTTTGGCATTGTGGTGCTTTAGGGTATAGAGTTAAGTTTCCTCAAGGGTTTTCTTATTTTGTAAAGTTTTTTTTTTTTAAAGAACGGTCATTTTAAAAAGTCCATGTGAAAGATCATTTTAGAGTGAATATTCTTCCCCAATTCTCATTTAAGGTTTCAGGCAAAAGCTCAGACTGTACCAGCTCAGTTAAGGGATAGTGCCCCGAGAGCAGTCTGAACCCCTTCACACAGGGCAGGTGCTGAATTACAGTCACTCCTGAGGGTGCTGGGATTGGGATTCAGGCTAAGAGTCTTTAAAATCGCAGCAGTGACTGGATGTTCCAGAGGAAAGACATGGGAGGGGTGAGTGATTACAGTGACATGCATTTTGAGGCAAAGAAATAGGCTGACTTTTCAAGATTTCTTCCTTGAGTTACATTGAAGATGATTTATTTGTTGACAGAGTGGTTATGGATGTATTTATTTTTCCCCACCAATGCTTAGGTCAACTTGTATTTTGGAATTGGGAAATGTCCTTTAGGGGGTAGTCAATTTAAGCTGAAGGTAAATGGAAGACATCATTTCAGCTTAATTGCAGAGACTTATAAAAATGGAGCAATTCTTCATAGCTCTTGAAAACGGAAGGAAATTTTCTTATCGTGTCTTTGTATTTTAACTGATATATTGACTAAAAGTAGCCATATAAAATAATTCAGGGAATAGAAAATGGATATAAATTGCTTTATGGCTTTTCATGGTGATAATTTATTGGTGTTATTCATAAATAGGAAAATTTGGAATGGGCATCTGATGGTACTATTGAAAGATATTCAAAAGATCCTAGTTTTAGTAAGACATGACTACATTGTTTTATTTCTTATAAGCAACAACTGTATATATTATAGATTACTTGAATTATCAAATAACATTTGATAATTTTGAGAGAACAACTAGTAGGTTGCTCGAGAAGTAACATTTCTATTTATATTAGGAAAACATAAAGGAAAATTGGGGGTCCATTTATTTAATATTAAATATACATTACTAAGAAAGAAGGGAAGGGAATTAATATGAGAAAATGAAAAAATGGAAATAAAGTCTTTGTAAATAGGGAGGGATGGAGGGGTTGAAGGGAGGGCAGGGGAAGGGGGAAAAATAAGAACCAGGAGAGACTATGTAAAGGTGCAGATTTCAATGATGAATGTCATTATATTGGATACCTAAAATGTACCAATAAAATAAAATTTAAAAACATAAAAAATTAAAAGAACAAGATTAATCACAAACCTAAAACAAAAGAAGACATCTATAGCTCCAAAATATTTTTATATACTTACCAGCAAAGTCAGTGGAAAACTGGAAGAAATAAACAGAAAGTGTAACTAGTGTATGTATTTAGAAAGCACAGGGGAGAACAGCAAGGCAGCTGGAATCTGATCTCTCAGTGTGCCGAGTTTTAAAAAGCCAGGAGCTTCTGCTATGGATAGTGTGTGGAATGAAAAGTGGAAATGAGGAGGTGACGGACCACTCTCACTCAGATCGAAATAGCCAAATCTGTGCCTACAAACCAGAATCCGTGAGGAAAATATTTTATGTTTATAGACAGTGAAACATTTTTACACCATCCTTTAAAGAAGAAAATTGGAAATTCACTGGCATATTCTGCTTTGAAACTGTCGTTTGCTTGTCTGTGAGGACTCGTGGCTTATGGGGTGCTAGCAAGTTCTGTTACCACGATGGCAACTGTAAAATATTAAAGTTATTTTTGCTTTTCATTTATCTGAACATAAAATAGATGTGTACAAAATCATTTTTAACAGAAACATCATTTACTAATAGAAAAAACAGGACTTTTTGGACATAAAGACACTGTCGGTATTTTATTTTTTGTCTTAATGTGCGAGTTCTGAATTTCTTCTTTGTGTATTTGAAAAGGAATCCAGCTGTACGAGCAGGAAAGAGTTTAAATACACAGGCTAGAAAGTGAGTGCTGTGTGAAGTGAAGGCCCTGCTGGCTGGGGGATGAATCTTCATTGTCTTTGGACTCCGGGAATAGGCACTTTCCCAATATTCGATTCTCCTTGTCAGAAATGAGCCTTTCTGCATCTTGTAATGTAAAATAGATAGTATAAAAGTTCTGAACTATGCCACTGGTTTTTTACTTTCTTTTCTCTGCTATTTTCTCCCTCTGATTAAAGTAAAACAGATGAAAAAAAAAAAACAAACTGAAAGCCACTAAACAAATCGTATTAACAACTCAACTTTTGCACTATTCAAGAAGTCTTCCATTGGTGAATAGCTTGGAAAGAACAATTTGCATTAGAATAAAGCCTCTTTGGTTTCTTATAGAACGTTAAAATCACAGTATTTCCTTCTCCTCCAAAGCCCAGACAGTGTATGGTTTGTAAAATTACCACGGTTTGTACAACTAAGTCTTTACTTCTGTGTGAATTGATCTCTTAGAATAGCTTTAGAATCGGCAGGGAGAGGTGGTTCCCATGTGTGTGTAAGCACGCTGCCATTCGGTAGAGTTCACAGGCTGACCGGGGTGGCTGGGCTTAGCGTGCTTCATGGTATGCAAGGACAGTTTCAAATATGCTGTACAATTAGGTGTAAATCCTCTAGCCCAGGAACTCTTTCTTTTTGATGCAAATCCATACATTTTGTTGGCTGTGTCCATAGTAGACTTTTTTAGTTGTGGAAAAATATTAACAAATACATTTAGAAATTATCTGGAATTACACATGCAATAGTATTAAACATATTCATAATGTCTCGTAGAGGGAATCAGTGTTTGTATCCAACATTTTTCGTCTGACCTGGAAGCACTAACTCACCCTTTGTCCCAGGCCCAACTTCTGCTCTTCCCCATCATCCTTTACATCCCTGTGAATTTGCCTAAGTACTGCACCTAAGTGGTACTGGACAATGTTTGTCCTTCTGTTTGGCTTCTTTCACTCAATGAAATGTTTAAAAACCCATCCATATGATAGGATGCATCAAGATTTTGTTCCTTTATGAGGTTGTAGGACACATTGTGTGTTCTGATGGGTACATGCTGTTTATCCACCTTTTGGCTATTTGGAATAGATCTCTTACCAACATGGGTATACAAATATCTACAGGAGTCTCGGTTTCCAATGCTTTTGAATAAATACCTATGTTGTAGTCAGGGTTTGTAAGCTAATAGATTTAATATAGCACACATAATTTACAGGATTATTTTATAATCAAAAAGTCAAATGCAGAGGAGTGGAAGAGATCTGCCTATGGCCTAGAGACCCGAAGTATCCAGCTGAGGACTTGGATCCCTCAGCAGTGTCATGCACGAGTCCAGTTGAAGGCCTGGAGCCCACGGCAATGTCTCATGCAAGTCGGCATGGAGGGTCTGGACCCGGAAGCCCCAAGGGCCAGTGGAGGAAGCTAGGAAGCCTGCACCAGCAGGGTGAAAGGTCTGCACTGGAGCCAGGAAGTGATGTTCAGGGGGAAGACCAGAGCTCCCCTGAGGAGAACAGCAGCCATCCCAGGTGAAAGTCAGGACGGAAGCTCCCCGGTGGGAACAGCAGAGAGCTCGAAGCAGGAAAACCAGCTACACCAAGCTTCTCCAGGAAAATCAACAGCCTACGATCTTCCCCTCCATTTTTGTTTTATGCCGTTGGCAACAACCCTCAGGTGGGTCTTCTACATCCAGAACCACACTGACTCAGTTCAGCTGGGCGCTCCAAGTTGACCCTTAGTTAACCCACCTCAACCTAGGAATGGAATCATTGAGTCATTGGCTTATCTTTTAAATACCTGATGAACCATTTCCACAAAGGCTGCACTTTTTACTTATTTATTTATTTTGTAGCATAAAAATGCAGATTCAGTCTGGTCAAGTTCTGCTGTGCATCTTGCCATTTTCAAGAATGCAATCACTTAATTCCCTCAAAATACTCCTTATTCACCATGCTCATGATAATGGCAACATTCTGAGTGGAGCTGAATCATTTTCCAGGAAATTCATTTAGATCATTGCCCAGATAAAAATGATCTTAATTAGATTGTTTTATGGGGAACATTAGACTTGAAATACAACCGTCTGGCTCTAGCACTTTCTCTAGAGGAACTCTCCATCTCTCGGCTCCATCTCTGGTCCCTCTTCTTTTCTCCTTGCTCTCTTGGCAGACATGTTTCTTGCACTGAATCTTCATTTTCTACGAAAGCAAACACAGACCATGAGCGTAGAGTTTGTTGGCCTGCATCAAACCTCTGGATTCAGTCTCACATGTTACTCCCACCTCTAGCCCCCTGCCTGTTCAAGGTTGAAGGCAAACCCTAATTCTTGTTTGCACTCTTCACCATTTGGCCTTGCTGTACCTCACACCTGGAGGAGAATTTGTTGTTTAAATCTCAGACCGAATGCAGCCTCCTCCCTAGGCTCATCAGAGACAGCTGCCCTCAATGTCCCCTCTGCCTCCCCTGGGCCTCCCACAGCAGGATGCTGGGCTGAGTGGCCCCAAGGATGGTGCCCAGGCCTGGAGCCTTGGATGGGAAGGTGGGGAGTTGGGGGGCTCAGGAGGACAGAGACAGAGTCAGGGAACTTGGCCTTCAGCTCCTGTCATGGGGTCAACTGCTGTTGGCTGCGAGCTATGCTGCTTCCATGGGACCCCTTCCTGCCCCATCACCTTTGAAGCTGGTTATTGCTCTCATCACTTTTCCCTTTGAGCATGGGGTGGGAACAGCTCCCCAGGAGCTCAGCTCAGTTGCTCTGTTGTGTTTTCCAAGACTCAGAGCTCTGTTTATTTACAAAGGTCGTTCTGTAAATAGTCCCTCCCCAAGCCCCCAGTGCAGCTCAGTCTCCTGGGCCATTCCCTGACACATCGTCCACCATGCAGGCGGAAGTCCATCCCTCCTTCTGCCATGTCCCCAGCGTGGGCTGCATTTGTTTTGTGGAACTCAGTACAACAGATTTCAGTGATTTATGCACCCATTGTAACTCCTATTTTTAGTCATCAATTTCCTATGGGAAGTCATTGCGTTTTACTTGTTACATTTGTGTTTCTTCCTTGAAGAAATGATTTTTTATGACTATTATAAACCTGCACTGAAATAAATACCTCTGGTTTTAAGGAAAGATTTGACAGCTGTTGTAGAGCCAGCAAGACCACAGTGTATGTTGGAATATCTACTGTAAAGCTCATCTATCTTCAAAGAAAGAAAAACATTGAAACTCATTAAAAGTGAGGGAAAATCATACTATTAAAGTAGCTGAAATGAACTTAATTAGATTGAGAATTTGAAAATTAATAGCTGCCTCTGTATGAAATCATCAATTTTGAAGGAGCTTGAACTTGTGTTGTTTTAGGCATAACAAATTTATCCCTAACCCTAGAGCGGATTATGTCTTTCCTGCACTCCACAAGGGTATGCACGTTTTCCTGGTGGGATTTCATGCAGCAACTTCACCAGAACACCCGGTTTACACTGGGATTTACAAACTCATCCTCCCCCCCACGGTGTTCCTTGGATTGCATAACACTGTGACCTCTGCCAGGCACACAAACAGCTCTGTCTTTGCCTGTCTCCCTCCTAGATCCTGCTGTGTGCTGTCTACTCACTGTCCTGGGTCCACACCTTCCATTTCCCTTTGATAAATTCATTCCAACTTTTGTTCCCAACCCCTGTTGAAGATAGTTCTTGCCAAAGTCACCAACTGACATCCTCTCCAACCCAGTGCCTGGACATCTGGAATGCATCTGACTCTGTGGAGCAGATTTTCCTTCTTAAAACATGGTGTCTGTTGGCCTTCAGATCCCACTGACAAATTCCCCATCCTCCTCCGGCCCCTCTGCAACCTCTTCCTCTTCACAGGGGTTCAGTGAGAGGGCTCTTTGCTTTCTAGGTCTCCACCTGTGAGTTGGGCCTGACCCAGATGGCAGGTGCTCGCGGTGCCTGTCCCCATCTGGACCCTGTGCAATGCCAGAGGCACAGGTGCCTACTGACCTGTCCCTCAGCCCCACCGGGCTCCCAGCTCTACCCAGATGCCACTCCTCCACGGATGTCTTCCTGCTTCCTTCCCACATACCTACCTGCATGCAGGATCCCCACTGGTCAGGACAGCCTAGCTGAAGCCAGCCATCCTCCTCAGTTCTTCCTCTCTTTCTTTCCAAATAATATCTTACGTTCTCTTGGAATGTTTTGTGCCCAGGTGAATAGTAGATCTCTCTCTCGCTCACCATCTTTTCTGCACATAGCTCCGTGTCCTAGCAGATAAGCACTGCTATCCATCTGTCTGTGCTTCATTTGGGTAAAAAATGGAAATAGTCTCAATTTTCTGGTTTTTACCTCGAAGAGTAACATAATAAACATGTTCTTCTGTACCTCTTTGTAAGTCAAATTACTTGGGGTAAAATTTATAGTTAGTCTTTTTAAAGTCTTCAGGGCTGAGGATTGAACTCAGGACCTTTGCACTAAGCTACATCCCCAGGTTTTTTCATTTTTAGTTTTTATGCTGAAACAGGGTCTCACTGAGTTGCCTAGGCAGGGCTCAGACTGTGATTCTCTTGTCTCAGCCTCCCAGAGTGCTGGGATTATAGGCTTGTGCCACCATGCCCAGCTGTATTTAGTTATTTTGTGGAGCCCCAAGCCTGACTCTGCCCCTGCAAATGTGCAGATTTTAGTATGGGAGGCGCTGACCACTGCATAGGCTCCAGCCAGAGCGAGGCACAGGGCGCTGCTGTCACTCCTGCACAGAGCTTCTTGACGGCTGCTGAAAGTCAGCCCCTTCCTCAGCCCCAGCCCCAGCCCAGCCCCCCTTACTGGATTCCTGCCTCGATGGCCTGGTGGCCTTGAGGGAGCATTGTAGAGACCTAGTACAGGGAAAGTCACCGAAGAGGACCCCTCTGGCTTTGACATCCCATGTCTGCACTGATCCTGAGGCCGTGGCTCCCCGGGATGGCTCATGTGCAGGCTCGTGCTGTGCCAGAACCCTGCAGAGCCAGTGCGCACTCCCTCTTCTGTGGCCCTGGACTCCAGCACTCCTTGCAGGCTCTGGTGTTTGGCAACTTAGAATGCTTCTGCAAAGTCCTTAGCTGGAGTCAGACTCGGGTGCTAGTCTGACTGTTCTCCAGTCTTTCCTGACCCTTTTCTATTGCCTTCCATGCAGGAATTTCCTACAGTGAAACCCTCGCCCTCCAGGGCTACCCTGGCAGCTGTCTTTCAGAGGACCTGGATTGATGGAGCTCCCTCCCACTTTCCTCTGCCTTCTCACCAGTCCCTTGACCAAGCTGTCCCCTGGGTCATGATCTTCCAAGTATGTAAATTGGTAACCCTATCAGCATACAACTCCTACCTTGGTTCATTATCTTCAGGTTAAAATCCAAGTTTTATTGCCCCACAGCAATGGTGCCCAACCTCTTTGGTACCAGGGATGGGTTTTGTGGAAGCCAAGGTGATAGAGTTCTTTTTTTAGTTCCTTTTCTTACTAGCATACACTTATTAGCATACATTTGTTTCTTATTAGCATACCATAGATAATAGTAACAATTTTCAGTGCTATCATCACTGCCTCAGCTCCACCTGTGATCATCAGGCATTGGATTCTCACAAGGAGGGTACAGCCTGGATCCTAGCATGTGGTTCACAGTAGGGTATGTGTTCCTGTGAGAATCTTGATGCAGTTGCTGTTTGAGACGAGGTGGAGCTCAGACAGTGATATCAGCTATGGGAAAAGGTTGTAAATACAGAGGGAGCTTCACTCCCTAGTCTACTGCTCAGTGCAGCCCAGTTCTCGACAGGCCAGTATTGGTCCATGGCCCAGAGTCTGGGGACACCTGAGATACAGGATCTAGTCCCAGTCTTCCTCTCTCACCTTCTCCCTTTATCATCATGCTCCATGTCTCTGTGGGATGCTTACCCAGGGACACTGTACATCCTGAGTATGCACCATTCCTTCACAAGTGACAACTCTGTGAAATTATATTGTGGATTGCCTTAGTCTGTTTTCTGTTGCTGTAGCAGAATACTTGAGGCAGGATATTTATATTTATAAAGCAAAGAAGCTCACTTGGCTAATTGGTCTGGAGGCTGGAAGTCCCAGATGTAGTGAGCGCTTCATGCAGCATCATAACAAGGCAGAAAAGAGGGAGGGCAAGTGGGTGTGTCTGGAAGAGAAAGAGCATGAGGGTGATTTTGGTTGATAACAACTTGCTCTGGTAGTCACTGGTTCACTCCCGTGTCTCTGGAAGGGGTGTACTCACTCCCATGAGAATCCCCGCAACCTGGTGGAGAGCGGAATGATTCCTTCCAAGCCTCCATGGCCCCAAACACCTTTCAAAAAGAGTCCCATTGTCTCTCAACACCATTACTTAGGGACCAGATTTCAACATGGAATCTGGAAGGAAAGAAATCCGTCCCAAGCCAGTGTGGATCATCTGTTCAGTTGACACTTTGCTCTCCAGGAAGAAAACTCTGCATTCTGTATTTCATCTGCATCCTGAAGAGCATTGCCTGGCACTTAGTAGATGCTCAATAATTATTTGCATGAAGAATGAATGGATGTATTTTAGGGGCTAATCACAATGGCAAATTTATGTGTGCAGTGCATACTGAGCAAGGCTTGGTGAGCATGTGACTTTTCTTTATACTGGCCATGGTCCAAGGAAACTGAGAACAAGAGAGGACCTTTCTGTATCCTGTATGAAGTAATATTTCACAGCCCTACAGGGTATTATTAAACTCATACATTTGATTCTGAGTGACTTGGGAATTAAATGTGAAATTTCATCTATGTTCTGAAATGTTATCATTGATTTGATTATAACCTCTTGGTAGTAACAAATTTGGTGGTGCATCCAAGAGCAAAAGTGTAACTAAATTTTTATAAAACCAATAGGGTATCCTGGTTAGGGAGACACAGAGAGCAGATGTTGCTAGCGTCCAACAGGAGATCCACAGAGTTGGGGCAAGTGTGTTAGAGTGAAATATTCTTCTACAACTTTCCACATGTTTCCAGAAAGAAAGATAAAAGTGATTCTGTATTTTTGGTTGCCATGTTGATCTAATAGAATACCATATGCAAATATGTTCTTGCCTTTCGAGTTTTTTCTTTCTTTTTTAATGATGATGATAATTAAAGTTTCTTTACGAATGTCAGTCCACATGTGCTACAAAGCTGAGTAGGAGGCCTTACTCCCACGGATGGAAACCTTTGGGTGAAGGATAACTCATCCCCTTCAATTCCTCTTTCTTGCTTTCTTTAGTGTTTTGAGTCAGCAGAGTAGAAGCCAGAAAAATGATTGAAATGAAGCAATGAAAATCAACTCATTGTAGCTTTTAGTTAGTTGCACTTTTTCTGTAGAACTACGGAAGTTTTTATTTGTTAAAATATTTATGACCCACAATTATATTGCTATTTCAAAATTCTGATATTCTCGCTAATATTTAAGCACATTCACACATGATTTGCCTTTAAATATGTTCATTAAAATCTGCAGATTTGTTGAAGAATATGGATCTCTAAAAATGTCACCAGTGCCCACTTCCCCAGGGCCCCATCTCGATTTGAGGGTGGGCATCCTTCTGGACTTGTGATAAGTGAAGGTAGTTTGGTTTACATATAACATATTTATGTTCTTTCAGTAACTTAAGACATCCTAATAATGATATAAAGAAGATAGCAAAGAATTTGATGTTTTACAAAACTGCATGTTTAAGTTTACTCCTTTTGCAAATGATTCTTAGAAATGAAATGAAGTTACATCCAAACAGTCTTTAAAGCAGGACAAAATAGACTCAGGAATATTAAATGGCATCTTTCAGGAGAATCTTGAATATTTTATGGTCTTTTACTCTTCAAAAATATGACTTCTTTTTCTTTTTTTCCTTATATGTCGGCGCCCTTACTGTTCTCTTATCACAGCAGAGAACCAGGAATTATATGCAGATATGCTCCTTACTCTGAAGTTTAAAATGTAAAAAATTATATAAAATAGTTTTTTGAAAGACGTGTTAAGAAGAGTGTTGTGATGGGGATGCGAAGCACTTTCTGTTTGAACTCTCTGTGGTCAGTTATCTTAGGATACTTCTGAATCTAAAATGGCTTTGGCTGGGCTGAGTCAATGAAGTATTTATGGATCAAAGGGTCTTGGAGATGCTTCCTCTGGGAATGTGTGTAATAATACAGTATTTATGCAGTGCTGTCTTTGATGTGCTCACAGCGTTTTGAAGACATTATAGACTCCATCTACACCACCCATGAAGCGGGTTGGGGGTAAGCACGAGACTAAGCTTGTTTACAAATGAATAAAGAAGCAGGGAAGAGGGAGGCCCAAGCTTCTCAGTGGGGTAATGACTGAGCAGGAAGTCCTTGTCTGTTCAAAGGTGCCAGGAAAGAGATTAGTTTCATAACGTCTGCAGGGATTATGAACCTCTAAACTTCTGATTTCCCTGGACACCCAATACCTTGTGCTTCCTGAGCTTTCTGGCCCCTTCCAGACCAAGAATTCCACCAGTAAATCCAGAGTCACAGCGTGTGTGGTGGAGGAGAGGTCAGCCTCTGGCAGGAGAGGACCCTGGGTTTGAATCCTGGACTTGCTGCTCATTAGGGAGGTGGCTTTGAGCAGGTCAGTTAATTCATGTGAGCTTTAGCTTTTTTCCTTCATGACGTGAGCAATAATGCATGAAACATGAGATTATATTGATGACCAAGTCAGAAGATATGATATGAAGTGTGATCAAATTATATAGTAAATGTTTAAATTTTAAAAATTTGTTACAATAAAAGATACATCACTAATTTCCCTCAAAAATGTTTCCCCTCACTTCAAACACATTAACCCATCTACGGTTCTTTCTGCTCTCTGAAGCAGTTCTGGAATTCCTCTTTCATGAGTGTCTTTTCATGACTGCCTTGATATTCTGAATCAATTTGAAATATTTATGGCAATTTCTGTCAAATAAAAGCATTATGATGTGTCCTTATCCACCTATTCACCAGATCTGGCTCTTTGTGACTTCAACTTCCTCAAAGTCAAAATGACCATGATAGGTAAATGTTTTGAATTGGCTCAGGACACTGAGGCAACTAGGACAGCACAGCTAAAGAAATAAACAAAAGAGGACTTCCGAAACTGTTTCAGAAAGTGACAAGAGTGATACAGTGAGTGTGTATGAATCAAGGAGAGGATTTGCAGAGGGATTAGTGGCAATGTGCCTTCTACTATGATAAATTCTTTTAATTTTAAGCAGTCATTGTATTTTCAATCACATCACAACTTTAGCCCAGAATAAGGCACGTAGTAGGCCCTCAGTGACCCTTGTGAACTGTGAGGTAACTGGCTGCAGGATTTGAGATGAGGAGCAGCTTCACTCCTGCCTGTCTCCTTCACCAAGGTGCAACCATCTGGCCGTGTAGTAGGATTCTGAAGGAATCTGCTCCAGTGCAGACAGAGACTGGGGAATTCTGTCCTTTTTAGTTACAAAGTCAAATGTTTGAGATCCATTTTTTTGTAGATATTGTCATGTTTGGGATGGCTGAAGTAAGTGCTGAAACTTTGGAATTAAACATGTCTGAGCGAAGTGCAGGGATAGCATGGAGAAGAGTTTTGGGGTTCCTTAGCTTAGTTAGGGCTAGGAGAAGTAGCAGTTAGGATGGTGTTCACAAAAAATCAGGCTGAATGAGGAGCCACCCCACTCTGAGCTGCTTCCTGTTTCCTGGAGATATGGAAACTAGAAAAACAGGGATGAGAGAGGAACAAGAATGCAGTGATTTCCAGGTAAGGAGGGATGCTACATCTAAAATTGACCAAGGCTGTATCTTCATGTTCCAGGTAGGGTTCACTAAAAGAACAGACTACACACACACACACAGTGGCTCACAATGGCTGCCTGTGGAGTCAGGGGTGTGAGGAAGCAAAACGGCCATCTGTTCCCTGGAGAGCAGGCAGGTTCAGTTCAAAGTCAAAGGCCTGGAGTTCCTTGCAGAGTTGGTTGCAAGTCTGCTTTGGAAAGCTGAAGGGTCTGCCTGGAAGCCTGAAGGAACTGGACACAACATCCAAAGGTGGGGGTAAGACAAGAGCTCTGCTGAAGTAACAAAACAAAGACTTCCTTCTTTCCCTTTTTATTCCCTCCAAGCTACAAGCCTATTGATTGGTGCTGCTTACATTCGGGATGGGTTTTCTCCTCTGTTTGTGGCTTACATATTGATCACCCACAGATATGCCCAGAGTGGAGCTCCACCATGAAATATGTTCCTAATCCATTCAAGTTGACATCACAATGAACTATTACACCCCATGGTGCTAGAAGGATCTTTGGGATCATGTTGTCCAGTGCCCTCCTAGCAAGTGCTCTTGTGTGACAGGTATAATTTCTTTCTCCAGGACACCTACTTACCCAAAGAATTTCTGTGATGCTCTCTTAATAAAGAATCAATGTATATAATCAAAGACTGAGGAAGATAATCATTATAGTTACTTGGGATATAAATTTGACATCAATAATCCTTTTTTAGTGGGAAATTTACTATGAATTTTATCAAACCTTGCAGGAGACTACAATATTGATTATGCTCAAAGCACACTGTAAGCAGTGCAGGCTATAGAGTTAACCCCACAATTGGCTTGTTTAGAGAATTGAATGTGGCTGAAGCCTATGTGCTGAGGTCAGAGTAACTCACACCCAAATTCCATTCCTGCAACTAAAACCTTCTTATCTAGAAGGACAGTGTTCTAATTACAACCATATATTTTGTTTATTCTGTTCCTAATTCAAGAATGCTTTGTTTTGTCCTTTACAAGCCTTGCTTACATTAGTTTCCATAGAAACTGCATGACTGTGCATCCTTACACATAATTTCACCCTTGCATGTAGTTTACCTTTATCACAATTGGGTAATAAAAAAATCAGTGGCTTGGACTGGGCAATGCCTTTGTCAGTTGCACTGGGATTGGTTGTCCTGGCTCCCTGCTTTCTATCTTTCTTAGTTTTGTCTGCTAGTTTTTTTCCTCAGGCCTGTGTTGTACACTGAGCAGGAGACTGGAGCCTATGGCAGACGTTTCCAGTAACATTTCAGGGGTCACCAATAAAACCTTTAGATTGTGTTGTATAATATGAACACTTTAATACTATTAAGGCATTCAAAATGGAATATATTTCCATTTATTTGTATATTTTTCAATGTCTTTCATCAATGTTTTAAATACTCTATTCAGTGATACGATTTTACATTAAGTATAAGTTATTTAATTTTGATATTTCCCATGCTTTTGTACTTAGGGACATCCATTTATGCCATATGTACACTATTGTCTGAGAAGTACGTAACATTAATGGCATTTTTATTTTCTTGTATATATTATTATCAATGGCATTTAATAAACACATATTGGACCATTTGATAATCAACTTCATGAAGGAACTTATGCATATTTTGCTAATAGATGAGGTGAGAAAAATGATTTCTAAAGAGAAAAATAGGTCTTCACTAAGCTCATACGTTATGATGAATATGCTTTGATGAAAGGGATTCTTCATAGTTCTTCTGAGCCAATTCCAAAGGGAGGGGTCCAGCGCAGAAGATGTAGACAATGGTGTGATGAAAGCTAAGTCTCAAAACCCCAGATGTTCTGATGTGTAATCTTGGTCGATTTCTGCTGTGTAAAGTCCTCCCACCTGGGTGACCAGGTGGCGGCACTGACTGTGGTGAATGGAGAAGGTGGCAAGCTCAGCCCCAGCCCCCCTGGGTCTGCTCTGAGACAGACACTAGCAAGTGTGGACCACATGGAGACAGGAGACTAGAGAACAATACAGACTGGCAGGAGGCCACCAGAGCTCAGCACTCTGGAGTTGTTTGATGGAAGAGCAAATACGGTTGTTGCACTCAGCACAAACGCAGAGCAATCACTCATAAACTTGCTGAGGTTCTGAATAAGAAACAAGGTCAGCACAGCGCTGAGATGGAGAGCTGACAGACTGGGGCCTCACGGAGCACCGCTCGGTTGTGTGGGTGCTGCTGCTTGGTCTCTCTGGACCTCGGCTTTCTTCTCTGTCCGCTGCAGATGCTCACGCTGCTGGCCTCAGACAGTGATGAGAAGTCAGAGACGTTGCTCTGTGCAAAGCATTTGGAAAGAGTGCACCACATGGGGCTGTGGGCTGAGCTGTGCTCTCTGAAGTTTGTGTGCTGAAGCCTCAAACCCTAGCGTCTCGGACTCTAACTGCGTGTGTAGATGAGATCAGTGGAGATGCGATGAGGAATTAAATGAGGGTGTTACGTGAGCCCTCACCCAGGAGCACTAAAGGCCTCAGAGAGGAGGACGAGGTGCTGCAGACGTGCTGTGCCTAGGGGTGACCGCACCAGGGGCAGCGAGGAGCTGGCCCTTTGCAAGCCCAGGAGGGAGGCCTCAGAGGAAATGGCACTGCCGGCACCTCGCTCTGTAACTTCTGGCTTTCAGAACTGTGAGAAAATAAATATCGGCTACTTAATCCCCACCAGTCTGCGGCATTTTGTTTATGGCGGCCCTAGCAAGCTAATACACATAGCAAAATCGAGGGCTTGGTTACATTTTATTAATGTAAGGACATCATTGCTGTTGTCAATTTCAAGAATTAAAAGGCCTAAAAAAAATAAAAGGGAGAAGAAATGTTAAAACGTGGTTTTGGAACGTGAGTAGCCCTGAAAATTTAGTCATTTAGAATGACTTCCTGTTGTGGTTTATAGCTAGATGCCCCCCCCCCCCCCGTGCTGACGGATGGGGTTTTGAAAGGTGATCCAATCATCAGGGTTTATAATTGATTTGCTGTGAGGAAGTGGGGTCTGATCAGAAGGGCTCATAGGGGTGGGGTGTGACCTGGAGGGCTTCGTCTCCCTCCCCATCTCTTCCCTTTGCTCTCCTTGCCAGGCCCCTCTGCCTGCGGCCCTGTCTTACAGCCTCTCACCTATGGACCAAAGCACATGTGACCCCAAATAAACCTCTCTTAGTTTAAGTTGTGGGGGCTGGGTATTTGGTACCGGTTTTGAAGAAAGTGACTAAGATCCTTATTTTTGTAAGTGTTCTTTTTGATAAATATTATAATGTTGTTCTTACCTATTTGGAATAATCAAATACCATGTATCAGACCACAAGGAAATAACATTCCCTGTAACAAAAATACCTAGTTAGGAGATAGAACCACAGTGCACTGTGGGGGTTACTGGCATATATCACATCTGTGTGCGGAATAAATTTGCAAGCAGATGCACTCGGTTATAACAGCAGTGTGTGCATGGCAAGGGGCGGTGACTTGTGGACATTTTCGTAAGTGTTCAGTGAAACCTATGCCTTTAAAATGTCCCCAAATCCCCTCTGGTTCAAACAGGATCAGAAACCCTGTCTTGTTTTGCGATACATTTTTATTGTAGTTGTTTTGTGTTTTGTTTCAGGATTAAGTAAGCTATCATAAACTCAAAGGCTTTGGACCTCTTATTGGATGAGTGCCCAGGTTGAAGCTATTTTTTCAAAGGTGAAATAAATATGTCTGGTAATTCGTGTGGAGAAGAAAAGAAAATCGATCCCTCCCGACTCTGAATGTCTCGAGGGGTCTTGCTGCGGCGGGCCCACTTTGTCTGCAAGGAGAATAGAATTTCTTCATTTGCAGCACATGCCCGGCAGGACACCCTCAAAAGGAAACTCGGGGTGTGTGCGTTGAATGCAGATGGCAGAGAACACAAACGTGCAATCAGATGCAGCTATAAAAACAGGACAAGAGCCACACAGAGTGTACAGACGTCACAGTGCTTTAAAGGATGCTTTTTATTATGGCCACTAAAAGGTGTCCATGAACTCTGACAAATGAGGTGAATTTTAAAGGGAAATGCTTGTGTTTGTGATACAAATTTGCTACCTTTAAAAACAAATCTTCAAAACCACGAGAGTTATGTAAATAAATACCACCAGCTCCTGAGGCTTAGTAGGTCCTTCATAGAATTATGAAAGACCCTTCATTAAAATATAAATAATGAAAGATTACTTTAGAGATTAATATACTCACTTGAAGGCCAAGAGTTTTCAACATTTAAGGTGCAAAAGTATCACTGGAGGAGCTGGGCATGGTCGTGTGTACCTGTACTGCAGCCCTCTGGGAGGCTGATACAGGAGGATTGTAAATTCAAGCCCAGTCTGGGCAATTTAGCTACCTAGTAAGACTCTGTCTCAAAATAAAAAGAAGAAAGGCCTGGGAAATGTAGCTCAGTTCAGAGGCCATGGATCCAATCCCCAGTATGGAGGAGGACTGTAGGAGATCTTGTTAAAATGCGAATTCTGATTACATGGATCTGGATTTTGGAAGGTCCTAAGATTCTGCATTTCACAAACTCCCTGGTGACACTGCTATTGGCCTAAGCACCACATTGAGGTGCAAGGGTCTAGCAAGTGTTTCTTTAGGCCAGGACTGTCTCACCCACCTTTGTAAACCCAGTAGGCAGTACAGCAGCTCTTGCAGATGAGCCTACCTAATAAGTAATGTTTGGAAGATGGATGGATGGATGAATACATGGATGGATGGATGGATGGATACATGGATGGATGGATACATGAATACATGGATGGATGAGTGGATGGATGGATGGATGGATACATGGATACATGAATACATGGATGGATGGATACAGAAATGGATGGATGGATGGATACATGGATGGACACATGAATACATGGATGGATGGATGGACAGATGGACATATGTGCATGCAGTAAAGGCAAAACTTAAAAGGGACTCGGATGTATTTTAGTTTTACTCTATTTCCTGGGCCTCCTGGGATTTCTACTGCTAACCACATTTTCATAGGTAAAACAAGAATCAGTGGTTGGGGGAAAATATGAGTTTTCTACTCAAAATTAGAAAACAGTTGCCAAGAATAAGGGTTTTCTAATTATGAATTGTAAATGGCCTGAGGTTATGAATTTTCTGACCTGGGAAGTGTCCAGATACAGGTGGGGCAAGCATTTTATTTTATGACAATGCATTGAGTGACTATGGGACTACAGAATATTCCAGATTTTATCCAATCCTAACATGAAAAAAAATGAAGCAGATGGGAGATTAGTGAGGTTAACCCGTCTGGATTTTATAAAGATAGTAATTCAAATCCTGGCAATCTACTTTCATAAGCCTCAGTTTACCTCTCTGAAAAATAAAAAAAATGCACAGCGTTGCTACAGAAGTAAGTGCAATTATTATTATTATAAAAGTAACACATCCCACAGTAAACGCCCCTTTTCCCCACAGTGCAGTGCTGGTCATTGAGCAGTGACTGGCCCTCCGCAGCACTCTGATTTGTAGCGCTTGCGGGTTTCCACAGTGGAGGTATTTCCGACAGCCTGCTTGCAAAGTGGCCCAGAGTGCGACTGCGCTCCTGCGAGCCCACTGTGGGTCAGCTCCAGCACACACCCACCTCGGGCCCGGTCCTAGGACCCTTTGCGATTCGGAATCACAGAAGCTCCTCGCTTCTCATCGGTTCACACGCACACAAGCGCGAAGCAGACAGACTGTTCTAGTCACACCCGTCTGTCTTTCTGGACAAGGAAGGGCCTCCGAGGGAGGAGGGGCTCGGCCAGGAGAGGCCCGCCCGGGCTGACTTTGCCTGGCCCCCGAGCCAGTGAGACAGGTCCTCCGGGAGCTCAGGATTTGTGCAAGTTTGCTGCCTGAGTCTGAAAAGCGACTGAAAAATACCCTGAGCTGGGAGGGTGGGTGAGCAGCAAAAATGATCAAGACCCGATATGTTTATGTACCCATTCCCCAAGATGAGTGTAATTATTATATATTGCAAACATAGTAAAACAATTGGACATTTAAAAAAAAGCCATTGTGCAATCACATGTTGGTGAGTGAAAGACTAAGATCATCAAGTGCTGCCTGCATGCCCTGCAGTTTATGTCTGTGATTTTATGGGTGAAGTTCCTGAATAAAATTTGGTCTCATCTATCCAATGGAACCAACAATTCCGTCCTTAGCTAGTTTGTGTGAGACTCAGTGAGATCTTGTAGACAGCATGTGTGGGCAGTCTAGTACTTCCTAATGCCTGGAAATGCGGCAGCTACCTACCTCTACCCGAAGCACAGCTGGAGGCTCAGGGTCCGCATCCGAGGCACTGTGGTTGTAGCACCATGTGTCACCCTCCTAGTGCCACGTGTCACCATCCTGACCCTCTCGGACCTGGCTGTGGCCATGTGGCCTGTGGAGGCGTTGCCTGAATATCCAGAGAGTTTGGAGAACCAGCACATGACTTGCAAGAACAACAAAAAGTAAAAGAAAAGAAAAAAGAAAGAAGAAAGATACTGCAAGCTGGAAGGAAAATTGGGATTGGAAACAACTAAACAGTGAGCAGGTGTATTAAAACAGATGGCTTTTTTGAGTGTGTGTGCCTAAAATTTCTAATGTGTAAAACTCCCTTATGTGTTTCTCAGATTAAAGTGCTATATTCATGCACATAATTACTCACTAGTTCTTTGTTAAATGAATTTTGAATTTTAAAACCTTTTTCTTCCAAATTAGCCATGAACTCTATGAGCATTTCTATTGGAAATTAATTCCATTACCTGACAAGTGTTCGTTCTTCATAATAATGACAAAAAGTGTGATTAGATCATTAAGTTCAATGCATTGGAATAATTTTCAAATGATATGCTCTTCATACATTTGTATTAGGATATGGTCTGATCCAAGACCAGAAATCAAATACATTTCAATCTTAGCTGAAAGAGTGACATTCTCTGGCCAGGTTGATGTCAAATCATACGACTAGTCTCAGTCTTCCATCTGTAAGATTAGGTGGTAATGAATAATGAGGGCACTGGACAAGTTGATTGTTTAATATAAGAAAAAAATCTTAAAATGAAAAATAAGCATGTGCAATCATCAAGCCCTTCCAAATGACTAACGTAGAAGTTGCTTAAGACCAACTTTTTTTGCCTGATTTCTAATCATACACATACAAGAGGAGATGGGTGAATACTATTTCAGTTCTCCATTTTGAGGTTATTTGGGAATCATAAGGTTTTGCAAGTAATAGCTACAATGAAATAGCTGACAGAAATTAATTGTCCACTGGCTTGTGAGGCCTTGAATATTAATTTTAACCATTGAAAAAGCACATGCGTAAGGTTGATGAAGTTTCTACTTCCCTGAAATTCTGTGGGATAGCAAGAGACATGACACTGGCCACCGGAAGGGGACCCAAATCAAACCCCGTTCTCTCTCTGTTTATAACCTGCACCCTAGGACAGAGGTAGAAGTGGACCCAGGTTTTTGTTGTAATAACCAACAAGGTCTTTTCAACTTGAGGTTTATTAGAATAGTAAAAAGACTAGTTGAGAACTGAATTCTCTGGGATGAGCTATGTAGAGGTGTTTCAAAAGTAAACCATGTACAAATACTTGAAAAAAATACACAATTTATGTCAAACCTATCATGTGACTCTTGTGTAGACCCAAAGCCTCTCTACACTTGGGTATGGATGCAGCTCCCAGGTGAGTGTGTCTGGGGTTAGCCTTTTGTGTAGCTTCTCTTCTCTTGTCCTGGCTTTGTGACTTCAGTTTGCAATGCTGCTGTTCAAGTTACATCTGTGGGTACTGGGCTGTCAAGGACCCTATCTTGGTGCTTGACACAATCTTTTCTTTTAGACCACATGGTTTTGTTGACTTTCTCATGGTTTTCCCAAAGAGAATAGGAATGGTCTCGACTCTCCTCGGTAAGGATTTAAAAGAAAGTCTGTAAAATGTCAGAGATGCCTGTCAATGTGAAGCTGTGTCCAAGACCTTCCTCCCCTGCTTGAATCAGAGTAGATCCTTGTGCTGCCTCAGGAGTGGAGTTCCGAGGCTCCGATGCCCCGGTGGTTAAGCCTTTGTGAAGTGTTTTGTTTATTGCTCCAGAGAAACAGAAGAGCCTGTCTCTTGAGTCACGATGGGCAGTGTGCTGGGTGTCAGCAGCCAGATCCCCCAGGCTCTGGAGAGGGTGGCGCTCTGGTGAGGGTGCTCAGGGACCTCGTTGCCTGACCCCAACACCCACAGGGCCCAGGGTCGAGGCCGGCCAATGAACCTGACAAGAAACCTTACTTCCATAAAGTAGGGCCTCAGTTTCTGAGTGGTGGGAGAGGTTGAGGAGGCCATGGCATCGTGGCTTAGGTCTAGATGTCTGCCAAAGCTGCATGTTCCCAAAGGCGGGGCTTTTGGAAGGTGATTGGATCACAGAGTTTATGGCTGAGTGGCTGTTAGGGGATGAGACCTGCTCAGAAGAGGGGGTCACTGGGGAGGTGGCCTGGAAGGGTCTATCTCTCTCCTGGCTCTTCCCTTTGCTCTCTGCTTCCTGTGTGCCATGAGGTGAGCAGCCCTCCCCCACCAGGCCCCTGTGCCATGTCGGCCTGCCTTGGAGCCCACCGCATATGGACCGAAGGTTGGCCAAAATTGATCTCTTCTCCCTCCTTTAAATTGTAGGTGTCAGGTGTTGTGTCTCAGCCATGAGAAACACTAGTGACTAAGACACATGAATCTTTTGGCACTTTGGACAGAAGGAACTTTCTGGAATTGGATGCTACTCTTTAACCACTGGTGTCCAAAGAGACACGCTTCCAGGTTATTGCAGTGCTGGAACAAATTGTGCCTTGGTGCATACTGCTTTTGTTTTTTTCTGGCTTCAGACTGGTTTCTTCTTTGTGTGAAAGAAAACACTATCTTCTGCTTTGTTTCCAATTATGAAAGTCCGGCCGTAGGATTCAGAAACTCTGCCACAAGTATGGAACATAACCAGCCTAATTTCTAGTGCTCTGCTATTTATATTTCTCTTTGCTGCTGCTAAAGCTATCTAGACAGGGGGGGGGGGGCCCTCCCCTGCTGCCTCCGATGCCACAGCTTCCCAAGGGTGACTGCAGTGTGTGTGGTCAAAGGCCCCAGACTCTCACCGGTCTCCTTTTCAAACCTGCAGTATATGCTAGGGTTCTGAGGGCTTTGTTCTCTACCGCTTTCCCATCCCTAAGTATTGGTGACTCTTGTTGGTTTATGGCTGCTATGTCAATACAAAACCACCACAAGGACCTTATCTGTGATAGTTCTGTAAATGTAATTAGCAGCTATCTAAATAGGATTGTAATTCCACTGTAGGTTAGACCCACACTTTCACCTCGTATCTTAATTGACAACAGCACAGGTATAGCTCAGGACGCCTGAGGATGAGGTGCTTGTATGGGGTACCTCCCTGGCCTCAGTCCCATGGCTTATGCTTCCTGAAGACTCTTGGCGTATGCTGGCAGGATGCTTTATGCTCATACGCTGTATTCTGCAGTGGGATGTGGAATGAAGGTAGTATTTTAAAAGTCATTCAAGGAACTGTTCTCTCCTTATTACAATAGAGGATAACTATGAGGCCAGAACCCACCTTATCCAAGGCATCCTGTGCTGAGATGACCACTGGCGAAGCTATGCAGGACTGCAGTCCTGAGGTTTAAGATGCAATTACTCAGGATTCTAGCAGCCTCGTGAACCAGGCTATTCTTTTGAGAATGGGTTTTCCAAATCCTTTTATTTTCACATTTGCCATTATTAACAACTGGGCTGGGTTGGAGGCCTTGGTTTATAGGCTGTTCTTTTGTTGGTTAGAGAAGCCATGAAGGTTTATCTGGAGTCAAGAAGGAAGGTGTGATATAAGAGATGGAGAAGAGCTTCTTGCCTTTAGCAGCAGGATAATAAAAAAGAGGGCCAGGGATTTAGCTCAGTGGTTCCGGCACCTGCCTCACAAGTAAAAGGTACTGAGTTCGATCCCCGGTACCAAAAAGAAGAAAAGAAGAGAGAAAGCCAATCTCAGCATGTGGATGGGACTCTCAATTTCTCCCTCTTCCCAGCCTTGGGCTGGAATGGAGTGCCACATTAAACAAACACAACAAATACATCAAGAGCAACAACAACCCCTGGGAATCCCTGGGCTTGTAAGAGGACCCCTAAGAAGTCCCCTGGCCTATGTCTTCATGCATTTTTCTCTTTCCAAGTTATTAATATCTCCCGCAAGTGCCTCACAAATGCTTTCTGAAAATGATGAACTCAAGGTTAAGCAGAAAGTAATTAGAACAATTTCACAGTAGAATAACCAGAATATACATGTTGGGGGTTTTCCAGAATAAATAAGACAAGGATACATCAGGCTCAAACCCTTCTCTACATTGGCCCAACTTCTACCTGTTAGCTTCTAACTTGTTGCCCTGTTGGGCCATTATATCAGAAAAGGGGAGCAGCACCAATTTTACAACTGGCTTTGTAGGCAGGGGATTTAGCTCAGTGGTTCTGCCACCTGCCTCACAGATGCAAGGACCCGAGTTTGATTCCTGGTACCAAAAAAAAAAAAAAAAAAGTTAAAGCTGGCTTTGTAAAGAGCCAGGGCCACAGCAGGAAGCAGAAAGAAACTCAGAACTGGTGAGGCTGGAGTCCCCGTAGACTCAGACAGGTGACAGAAGTATGAGTGAAGGCATCTTTGCAGAGGGCTGAGGAACCCAGAGACCATCCTGCTGGGAGGGTCCCCAGTCCTGGGGCTGAGAAGGCAAGGTTGGCAACCTGTGCTACCATGGCCCTGGGAAGCCCACTTGGGATGGCCATCGCTGCTGGAGAGGCCACCATGCTGGGGACCAGCCATCTTGAATTTTTCCCAAGCTCTGGGGTTCTGGAAAAGAGAGGAAACTAAGAAATTCCACGCTCTCGAGTTCAGGGAATCTATTAGTGCTATTAGGAACCACCTTCCCCAAAGAGCCAAGATATGATGCAAGGAGGCCTCCCATCCCACTCTCACTTTGTTTACCGGTGATACGGACCCTCCACCTTACCCTTACTGGCCTCAGGAATCACTGGCTGAGCTGTTCGTGTCCCTCCATCCTTGGGAACAAAGCACTTGGTAGCCAGACTTTAGCTAAGTGTCATCTCTCTCCTCTTAGGTCCTGAACTTGGGCCCATTATTGTCAGGAGCCAGTGTTCGGCTGAGCTTCTCACAGACAAATTCTTAGATGTGAAAGTGTTAGCTAAAGAATGAAGACATTAAGCCTCTTATTAGATACTAGAATTTTTTTCCTTCCAAAAAATTAGCGCATTTCAACGCTCCCACTAGCAGCATGTGACAGCTTGGTTTCTCATATTCGTGCCAACACCGGGTGTTATTCATCTTTTAACCGCTGCCAATTTGATAGTTAAAAAATGATGTCTTATTATTATTTGAATTTAATTATTTGTAAGTTTGGCCAGCTTTTCAATGATTAATTGCCACTTCTCTGCTGTTTTGTATAAAGTGGCTCTGTGTACTTCCCCACTTACAAGCATCAGATACCTTTCCCCGTTGATTTACAGGACAGTTTCATAACATCAAGAAAAGTTTTTGCCTGTTGTCATGTGTGGTAAATATTTAAAATGTTCTTCCTTCACTTTCTAAGTTTACTGATTTTTGATAGGAAGAGTTGGCTTTCTGTTTTTCCACGTTTTTATGGTGGAGGTCATCAAAACGCAGGGCCTGGTGTGCATTAGGCAAGTGTCTACACTGAGCTACGTTCCCTTTTCTCTCTCTCTCTCTCTCTCTCTGTCTCTCTCTCTCTCTCATAGGATCTCACTGAGTTGCCTAGCCTGGTCTAGAATTCACAGTCCTCCTGCCTTAGTAACTTGAAATACAGATGTGTGCCACTAGCCCCAGATCAATTTTTCTATGTTATATCTAACAAATATCTATATAATCTATCATCTCTCTATCTGTCTACCTATGTATCTGTCACCTATCATCTTTGACTCTCAGTTTTGAGCCTAGAAAATTTTTACTAGGCTAAAATCATATACATATTCACAGTGGTTTCCATTTTCTCACTGTTTTACCTTTAAATATTTGCTCCATCTAGATTTCATTTTGGTGTCAAGAATGAGGTAAAAGTGTTGATTTATTTATTCATCGGTTCTCAAGTGGCCGGTGTGTGTGCTGCCCATGCTATAAATGATAGCTGTCCTTTCGTCCCAGCCATGGGCGACTCCTTATTGTGTGCTATATCTGTGTCCACACACGTAGTTGCTTCTAGTCCTATCTCTGGTTTCTTCCATCATTATCTATCTGCATCACCACTGTCTTAGTTACTTTTCTTGTTGCTGAGACAAAATACCTGACATCCAAAGTTAAAGGAGGAGAGGTTTATTTGGCTTTCAGTTTGTAGAGGTTTGTTTAGAGCTGGCTGGCTCCACAGTGGGGTGGCAGAGGGCATCGCAGAGAAGAAACAGTTCATGGCAGGCAGACGACAGAAAAAGCAAGTGACTAACTAAAGTAACTAGCAGCAAGCTCGCTTCTGTCCCTTATATTGTATGCAGGCTACCCCCTAAGCTCAGATAGCATTCACACCCTTAATCCTAGTACCTTTAATCATAGCAGAGCACCACGAATCAATCACACTCTAGATCCAGCCACCTCTGAAAAAGCCCCATCTGTTGCCCCATGAGGCTTTAGGGGGACATCTGGACACAAGCCATAAAAATTACCATCCCGTTGTAATTATTATTTCAAAATTAGCTATTCTTCCCCCCCTTTTAGTTTTATTATTACATGTGCAGTAGATAATGGTTGCGTTCACTGTAAGGGATTGGACATGTAGACAACACATTTCACTCTCTTCTTTCCCCCCCTCCCTGCATCCCCGTTTATTTTTCCAGCATCAGATTCATTTATATGTCTTATAAGAACTTATAAAGTTAATTATCGTATATACAGATTAAAAACCATACTAATAGGCCAAGGAACATATAAAACATGTAAGAAAATTATACTAAATCAGAGTGCACTTTTAGATACATTGTCCCCACTGGATTACAATACCTCTTTCTTCTTCTTTCTCTTTTTTCCTGTTTTGTCTTTTATTTTGTACTTTATATATGTATTGAGTTTCTCATATAAGAGAAACCATGTGATATTTAGGCTTGCCTGTCTGAGTTTCTTCACTTAACATTATGGTCTCAAAATTTGCTATTCTCTTTCTTCCTTAGTTTTTTCTCATTATTTGAAAATACACCCTTCTAGATACATTTCTAAATAACTTCATTAAATTCCAAAAGAATCACCGGAGAAACTGAAATCACACTCAACGCAATGTTAATTAAGAGAGACTTTGTGAGCTCTCCCACCCCCAGCCAGCCTTCGCCCATCGATCAGCCGTTCATCTGAGTTGTGTCGCTTGTCTCGTGTGCTTCCTTCACCTTCCTGGTGACATTAGCCTGGGACCATTTACAAAAACACCCAGACCCGGAGGCACAATCGCCCGCCTTGCAGATCTGCTCTGCACTGCGGTTCCAGATGTTTTAGAAACACTGGGAAGCTGTGTACAGGAGGACTCTGCGCCTCCACACGCGTTTTCAGCTGGACGCTGCACGCAGAACCACGCGGGACCATTGGCTCGGACTTGGTCAATCTGTTGACCAGTGGGAGCGCAGGCTCCCCCGACTCTATGCGCCCTCACAGGGGAAGCCTGGGCTTGCTCCGAGAGACGTGCTGACCGCTCCCACAGGGGATGGTCGGGTCCAGGGACTGAATTCACTGCAAACGGGAGCAGGACGGCCACGTCCCCAGCTGCTCAAGGCTGAGTTGCCCTGGAAATGTGGGTTTGTAGTTCTCTTAGGGAGCTGGGAGTCACAAGCACGTCAGACACATGTATATTAAAATGTAAGAGCGAATTTCCATTCCAAATTCAGTTCTATGTTGGATTACCCACTGTCTTTAAATATTTCCACAACTTCACTTCACTTCCAGCTCCTCCATTCCCAATCCCCTACCTATAATTCTGTTTCATACACAAACAGATTAAAATATGTGCTCTTTCTTAGGAAAAAAAATCTTGGCTTAAAAAAGGGTGAGTGGATAATTTTTCTTGTCAAGCTGCTCCTAAATTTGTATTGGATCACTCTTGCGCATGAGTGCCAAACGTTTACCAGTATACCCACATTGCAAAATCCAGTACCATTGATAAAGGAAATTAATTCGAAAATTCCTCACAAAATTAGACATATTTTGGTTTGTCTCTTAGTGTGTGATGACATAACAGTTCATCTGCTCTTATGAGGTCACTGTTTCCAAGCCAGATATCTTGTGATGGGGAGAGAAAAGCTCATGCAGAACATGTTAGACCACTTGGACAGGTTTCTGTACTTTCCTGAACCACAATCCCTATTTGCTGCCAAGGGCTGACTTTGCCAAAGTAAACTCTGATTATGGCAGTAAATTTGGAGAACTTATGTTACATTTTTTGGAGGAGAGGAAAGTCAAAAGACATACAGTTTACAAAATTAAGAATGACTTGGAAGCCACAATATTAAAAAAAAAAAAAAAAGGAAGCCTACCAGTGCCATTTTTTCAGATCATTTAGGTGTAATTGGTTCCTGAAAGGGTAGTTCCTACATGTCTTCTCCGTATAAGATGCGATTCATCAGTTTGCCCATGAAGTAGTTTAATAACTATAAAATAAGAAATATATTTTAAAATAGGAGAGAAGAAAATAATTTTTGATTTTGTAAACTTAAATTGTGTCATTGATAACACATTATCTAGCAACTGCTCTGATATTAATGCCTGTGCTTAACTTTTGGTGTATTTTCTTCTCTTTGAAATACTTTTAAATAATATTGTTTCTCCTTAAAACAATTATAATTAGATTGTAACAAAATTTACTAACATGCATTTTTATTATGAAAATTTTTAAGCATTGAAAAAAATGAGGAAATTGTAGTAAAGTCCCACAAATGCAAGGGTAAGTTTTGTATAGCTGCTGTAACAAATTCTACAGACACAGTAGCTTTAAGGAAAAGATTTATTCTCACAGTACAGTTCTGGAGGTCAGAAGTCTGAAGTCAGTGTCAGTTGGCTGAAATTAGGGTATTTCTGGACTGTGTCTGTGCTGAAACTTTAGGAGAGAATTTGTTCCTAGCTTCTCCCAGTTTCTGGTGGCCACTGGTGTTCCATGATTTGTGGTCACAGCCCACATCTTCAAATGTCTCTCCTATCCACCTTCCCATCACTCTCTCCTCTCTGTGTTAAATCTCTCTCTGCTTCTCTGTCAGAAGGACATAGGTGGTAGCATTTACTATTCATTCAAATAATCCAGGATAATTCTCTCAAGTCAAGACCTTTGATGTAATACTATCTTTAAAGATCTTCTTTTTGGGCACATACAGTAACATTCACAAATTTTGGGAGCTAGGATATGATACATTTTGGGAGCCAATCATGTTTTTCAACCTGCTACAATCCCTACATTTCATTTTTGAAGCATTGTTTTTGCTGTATGTATTGCTGATAGCACAACATTTATCCTTGAATATTTCAGGTTGCACAGAAGACACAAGAACATGTATCTAAACAGTCACGAGGCTATGACAAAAATCTAACACAATGATGCTAATTGCTTATGGCACATAAGAGCTGATCTCTAGTAACTTTTTCTTAATTTGACCTTGAAACATTTTTTATGACCTCCCTATCAAGGTCCCCACATTTCACTTGATGTGATTCCCTACTTGACACTAGTTTGTTGAAGGACCTGGAAGTTTTACTGTAGAATATCTCTTCTTCTGGATTTTAGTGACTGATTCCTCATGGTGATAGTCAGCTGGCTTCTGTATCCACTGTGTTTTCTATTAATTAGAGTCTAGATATACAAGTTCGATTGTATCCAGACTGAAAATGTCTGGAAAGAGTTCTTTATAGATGATGCCATGCACTCCATACTGCATCACATAGAAGGTGCACCATGACAGATGTCCCAACATTAGTGATATCCCAACAATAGTGATGATTGATCAGGACATTGCATGACTTTGTTTCACTGTCTGATTATATTTCAATTTCCTCTTCCTTATGTGAATCTAATAGATTCATCCTTATCATTATCTGATTAGAAGATAATCATCCATTTGACTTCAAAAAGTAATCACTGAAGGCCCCATGTAATTCCAACATCTCACCATTACACACTTCCATTAACCACAGTGTGTCCATGCACATGTGCATCTATCCAATACAGTTATAGATAAATTATTTAAATTCTTGACTACTCTCTAAGAGACTGAATCCCATAGATGAGTTCCTAAAACTTGTTGAAATTAAGCTCACAAAGGAGAGTTGGTATTTATTAAAAGGAGACCATCCCTGATGATGCACAGAGGGATTCATTAATGTTAGAAATCACTGAGCATTGTTTCTGGCTTTAAGAGCCCATTTGTGATTTCTCTTCCCTCACGTTGGGAACAAGCACTGGTTTAAAGGGAACCATGGTCCCATTAATGCAGAGAAATAAAAAACATGGGAGTAGATGCTAATTATGCATGGGGAAGACTGAGGACATGACAGAAAAATGGTGCACAGAAAAATGATGTTTGAGATGGAGAATAAAGCAAGAGAAATAGTTTGCCAGATTTTAATGGGACAGTGGGTGAAAAGGGCTTTAATCAGAAAGAAATCTTTGTACCAAGGCAGAAAGTTTTTATTTGTTTTTTTTCTGTATTATGTTTTATTCTGAAAAGAATACAAAATAGTGTATTAACCCCAGGGTGTCCACCTCCCAGTGTCAACAGCCACCAGCTCTTCCACCATGTGGTTTCCTCTACAGCTGTCCACCGTAACAACAACGGCAAGAAAAAGTCTGCACATACTCAGCAGAGATGCAGTTTTTCCCCTCAGTATTTTCAGTCTGAGGTTGGTTGAATCCAAAGGTGTGGGGTACAAAGATACCAAGGACCAACTGTATTTCTACTGACCTCTAACTTGCTCATGTTGCTGGAAGGCAATCTAGGACATTAGGTTTCCCTTCACCACCAACTATTCATAATGTTTCTCTAAAGGATAAGGATTCTCAGAAGAAGAATGAAACACTCACATTTAGCTAAAGCAAACAGCAAATTTCTGAAGGTCGTCAGATATCTAAGGTTCCCATTTTCATTTTTATTGTGTACATCAATTTTTAGGTTTTTAAAAAAATTACATTGGAACTTAAAGTCTGTCCATTACTGTTAGTGAACATGTCTTAAAGTCTCTTTCTCTCTTTTAACTGGGGGGAATAAATACATACAGTGAAATGTAAAGGCCTTAAATACATGATTTGTTGAGTTTGAGTTTGATATTCACTTTTCTTAACCAACTCCCAACCAACTCCCAACTTAACCAACTTCCCCTCCCTTCTCACCAGGGGCTCATTCTCCCTCCTCTTGGTCTCCATTCTTCGTAGGCAACCACTGAAGAAAGTGGGAAAAAAGACATTTGCACCCGCTGCCAAAGCAAAAATGTCATGAGTATACTGAATAAAAAGATCTCAGCTCTTGCTTCTCAGAAACTTTCTAGGGTTAGTGATTGGATAGTATATAATTCCCATCATTTTACTTCTTACTCATGACTCATATTAAAGTATTTGTCTCTTGCATTGAGCATTCAGTTCCTGCCTCCCTCAGAGTCTAGAATTTCAGTTGAAATATTTACTTCATTTACATTTAGTGTAACTATTGGATAACGTTAGGTTTATGTCTGTGCTGTAATTTATTCTTCAATTTTTGCCTGTGTTTTTGGTTTGCCTGTTACTTTTTTCTTCCTTTTTTTGGTTAATTGTATTTATCTTTTCCACTAATTATCAATTCCCATTGAGTTGTAAGCTATTACAGAGTCAGCCATATCCATTTACCTCATCTATAGTGGTTGCTTTAGGGATTACAATATTCATACTTAATGTACTCTACTTAAAGTTCATATTATAACATTTCACAAAACTATAAAATCCTTACCACCATAGAATTTCATTTATCTAACCTTTAGTTTCCTTCCTTCTTTTTTCTCTTAATATATGTCTCCATTCAAAAGCACACAATATGATGTTAATTTTTTATATTTACCTAAATTCATGTATGTAATTATGTATGCATGTGTGTATGTATGGTGTTCTTCATTCTTTAGTATAGACCCAAATTTCCCCTTGGCCTGAGAGACTTCCTTCAGCAATTCACATTTGTTGGTTGGTGATAAGTGTACTCAGATTATGCTTATGGGAATATATTTATTTTATTCTAAATTTAATGGATTTCTTTTCTTTTCTGGTGGATATAGAATTTTGAATCAGTGGTTTCCCCCAGTACCTAAAAGATGTCATTCCAGTATTGTCTCCTTCCTTCCCTCCCTTCCCAGAAATGGGCTCTCCAATATTAGCGGTGTGTGTTTTCTGGAGTGTTTTAAAGAAAATCAAGCTGTGTGAGTTTGTTCAAACTCCCACAACAAAACACCAGAGAATGGAGGGTGCAAACAACATAACTTTATTTTCTTACAGTTTTGGAGGCCGGAAGTGGAAGGTCAAGGAGTAGGCCGGATGAGTTTCTTCTGAGGCCTGGCTCCTGGTCATGCAGGGACTGCCTTCTTGGGGGTCCCCTTTTGTCACCTGTGTGGCCAAAACTCTTCTCATGTGGAAATCAGTCAGGACCAAGGCTACCCAAAATGGCCTCATTCTAAGTGAATCACTTCTTCAAATGCCTCCTTTCTGAATAAGTCACACTCTGAGGTGCTAGGGAGGTCAGCATATGAATTTCAGGGGGACACAGTTCAACCCAGAGCACAAACCTGACCATCTTTAGACATTGGTCCTTCTATTGTTTACCTTTGCCACTACTCAGAATGCAGAAAAGCCATGCCAATAAAAATGCTTATAAATCTTTAATAAGAGTCAGGCACACAAATGTGCTTTAGTTTATACAATGAGAAAGGGATTTATAAGGGTGAATAATGAGTCACCTCCAATCTGTTTAGTTATGCAACACCAGAGGTTTTCAGATTTCTTTTTCCTTCCCATTCTCTTTCCTCCCTCATGCTTATGTGCACACTAAGTATCAGCCTGACAGAGTCTGTTCTTTTGTTTTTCTTCAAGATATTTTGGTGACAGATAAACTACCCTAAAATAAGCTTAAATACTAACATGGAGGTTGTAGTTATTGTGAACAAGTTCAGCAGTGATATCAAGGGCTGGGGGGCTTTCTGTGTCTAGGAGTTTGACCCTGTAAAATTGGTGGTATATTAAGATGTTATTATTCCTCCTACTGAATAGGTCAGGGATAGGAAAAGGACCTCAGAAGTGGGTTCCCTGCATGTTATGTTAGCAGATATTCAGTTGAGGTTACAAGTTCTCTCTAAGATGCAGTAGTTCTAGGAAGGGTTAATCCTGTTAGCCACTTATGTCTTTAAATAGCTGCTCTAAAGTGATTGCTTTCCTCCAAAATATCTTGTTGATCACAATGGCAAGTGGCTGGGAAGTGTTACCAGGATTTGGGTTCCTTGGAGGTTCCTGTGGGAAGGTGGGTCTATCAGTTACAGGGTGTTGATCCATCCAATGACCCAAGACATACAAAGGTTCTGAGTATTCTGAGAAGAAGCGAAGAACTTACATCAAGAGACAGGAGAACAATCTTCTCTTTATGAAAATTATAACCATCACCTTTGACACAGACCAATATATCTGAGAAATTGAATGAGTACTGGAGTTTCCATTGATGTGTTTGGCTGTTTTGAATTTCCTATTGTTCAGAAAGCACAGTAGAAAGAAAGCAAATAAAATACTAGGTTCCTACTCTGCAGGAATTTCTGTTATACTGAAAATGCAAATCAGAGAGATTAGCAAAATGTTTTAACTGAGTTCACTTTCTCTTTGTTCTTAGCTTCTGTTATGTATTGGCACCATGTTACCCCCTGGAGGTGCACTGGCAAGTTAATAGACAAAATTCCCCACCCTTGTGGCTCTCCCGCCTACTGGTGCAGAGAGATTATCAATGTGATAACTGAGTGAAATAGATAGGATGTTAGAAATTGTTATAGCTGTTCAGCATGTTAGATGCCATCTAGTAGTCTATGAACTGTTAAGTGCTGTTGAAGAAAGAGCAGAGCGAGGGACAGAGGATGGTGTGGTGGAGGTGGGGAGATGGAGTAGGATTCACTGAGAAAGAGTCACGTGAGGACTTGGAGGAGGCAGGGAAAACAGTGATGCAGATGTTGGGGAGCAGGGTCACCCCAGCTAGAGGAGTGTGCAGGAGAGCTCTGAGGCGGAAGGCCCTGACCATGGCCAGAACAGTGTGGGGTTTGTAGTGGAGCAGGATGAAGTGGGAAAGAACTAAGGTGTGTTGGATGGAGGTCATGGGAATACACTGGGCAGGGCATGGAGGCCACAGGAAAGAATGTGGAATATCCTCTGAACAAAGTGGCCGAGTTTCAGCGGAGAAATCACATGGTCTGCCATGTTCAAGAGGCTCGCACAGCTGTATGGAGCCTGGATGCTCGGAGACAAGGGGAAGCAGGGAGCAAGTGTTGGGGTGCCGTTGCCCAATCAGGTCAGATGATGGGGTCCAAGGGTGGAGCTGTGATGGCGAAGAGCCCGTCAGACTTGAATGTATTTTCAAGGCAAATCCTACAGAATTTGATCTCATACCGAACACAGGTATGAGAGGAATTGTGTGGTCAAGGACATTTCATGGAAGTTGGAAGCATGGGCCAAGAGGGAAAGAGGAAGGAGGCAGGGTTGGAAGCCAAAGTCCATGTCAAACTGGTTTTCTTTCTAGTCGCACAGGTGAGAAATCTTTTGAGTCCTTCTCAAGAGGAAGTAAAATTAAAGACAATCTTGTCCTGCTCTGATGAGCAAACAGATCTGTGTTTGGGGAATTATGGGAAATAATAGGCTTTGTATTGATGATGGGGTCAGGGCCCAGGGCCTTTCCACTGTGCAAGTGTCCAGCTGAAACCCAGGGTGACCGGAAGACTTAGTGGCAGATTGAAGAAATGTTTCTGAGTCTTGGATTTGTGTTTCATAGAAATCACTGACACATAGTGAGCTGAAAGCTGTTCATCTTGTGCTCACAATTTGGGATGTGAAATTTTAAAATCCAGTTTTCAACACTTTATAATTCCTAGGAAGTATAGCAATGTATTGATTTTTTTAAGGCTATATTTATTTTTATTTTCAACAGTGCTGATTCTATGCCCATTTATGCAGCTCTTCTTTTTCTTGCTGTCTGCTGTTGTTTTTCTTCTCTTCCTACTCCCCGGTTCTAATTTCTATCCTTACCATAAGGACGATCATGCATTTTTGATTTTTCAGTCATTTCTAGCCCTTTGGAAGAGGAAGGTGAAGTTGAATAGGAAAACACTGAATCTATTATAGAGCAAGTGACAGGCTATCGAGTGTTCAATTCAGCCCACAACAGAGGAAGTGGGCTTCACGGAGCGAGCCCGGTACGAAGGAGCGCTCTGAAATGAAAGGAAGCGTCTCCTGCTCGGTCCAAACCTTCTCACACCCACGTAGACTCCGCCGAGTTGAGGCACCTCTGTCTATTTTTCAGGGACTTTTGCTCTGTTTATAGGTCAGAATACAGGAAAGAAAATTTATGATAAATGAAACTAGGCGATTGATGACTTTTGTGAACGGAAATAACAAACATTCATAGCACTGAAAGTTTTGTTTTTCTTGGCCGTTCAGCACTACATCGGCAATTATTCCCTTAACATTATCTGTTACGGGTTTTACTTTCCCCGTCTCTAACCACTATGAGATCTGTGGGGTGTAATCTTGCAATATTGTAATTTTAGTGAACAATGTAACTATTTCCTACAATAAAAAATTAGTAAGAAAAATGGCCTCTTCTTACTTTTTTGGCACTTTCTTTGATGTCAGGCTCAAGCAACGCCTGCTGTGTTCTTGGTTTTGCTTCTCCAATTTGCTTGCAATGTGTGGATTTGGTTCGAGTCCATGATGGAAATCGGTCTCCCTCAGATTGTCATTAATCCTCAAAATCCTGCTTGCTTTGAATACTTTTATCCCATCTTTCTTGCCACTGTGTGAAGCAGCTCTGGAGTCCTCTTTCCTAAGTGTCTTTATCAGGTGTGATCAAGAACATCGAAATGCTGCTGCTGAGCACCGTCCAACAGAAAGGCAGCTCATAAACACTCGATGCCATGTCCTCAGCTACCTTATTCACCAGATCTGGCACCATGTCTCTTTTAGCTTCTCTCCAAACTCAGAATGACCATGAAAGGTGAACATTTTGAATCAACTCAGGACATAGAGGCAACCAGGACAGAGCAACTAAAAATACCTATGAAAGAGGACTTCCAGAGCTGATTCAGAAAGTGGCAAGAATGATGGGATGTGTGTATGCAAAGCAAGGGGCTATGTTTTGTGGGGAATCAATGGCAACATGTCTTTTCTGTAATAAAAATTTTAAAAAACCCCATTCACCCTGATCTTCAATCATACCCACTATGTGCCAGGATCTTTCCTGAATGCTGTATGTATATTTCAGTATTGAATCTCCAGAACACATCTGTAATTCTGTGGCTGTACAGAAGAGGAATCAAGGCATCAGCAGGTCAAGCCACTTTTCCAAGAGGCATAGCTGGTAGCTGGTTGGCCCTGGCGTGGTCCGTGGTGTTAATGTCTACATGATCCTCATCATCCCATCGCTCGTACACCATCACCTGGTCCTGCTTACATTGAGCTATGAAGATACCCTCTCTTTCTCAAGTAATCCAGTAAATGTCACCTCTTCCCAAAGAAACAAGAATGATGCATTTGCAGTACAGCTCCTAAATTGCACTCAGCTTTTCCAACCACAACTACCAAGTTTTGCTCCTTCTGCATACTTGGTTGACCCTCCTCCTTGTATTCATATATTTAGAGATAAGATGTGTGGAGCCATTGGCGTTGGGGTAAAGCCACATTTTAAGTGTATTTATAAACAGATCCACACAAACACATGGAGAAAGCTGTAAAATATATGCCATCTGATTATTTGGAATGCGTGATACCACATGAAATGAGAGTTTTCCTCGGGAAGTGAACCGAGAATAGAGAGCACAGGGTTACTTGGCAGAAGGACCCAGCCCAGGCTTCCGAGTGAGCCTGACCACATGTCAGCAGTGGAGGAGACAACCCTGACCACCTCTTAGGTGGACATTTCTGTCCTTTAGGCTTAAAGTTTCTTTTACTCTTAGTCATGGACAGTTCCAGAAATTAAAGGGCTCTAGCCAAGCTTAGGAGATTAGAGGCACTTCCTCCCTGAACAGTACTGGGCTGCAGGAGGGATCCTGCTTCCTTCCCACTTGGTGTGCCAGCCAGGGTGCCCACTAATCCTCCAGCCTGCAGCTCAGGCATCACCAGGGTGCTGCTGGGACTGTGGGACCAGCTCAGGATGGTGAATCAGAGGGCTACTGGGGGCCTGGGCTCTGGAGCAAGAGTGCAAATGCTTGTCAAGTTGACTCAGTGACTAGCCTCCGGGCACCATGATTGGGAGGAAGGTGGTACCAAGTGATGCCTGCGTAGTAAGGGCTCAGGTTACTCCTTTAAGCCAGCCACCAAGTCTGGCTGCCTGGCAGCCCTGCATTTACTCACTCAGGGAGGACATTCCTAGACCAACCTCCTTTGCCCTGGTCTGCAAGTAGGTTTACCTGCCACCTCACACTAGGGGTGCATCAGAACCCCAGTAGACACCATGGTCCTGTGTCCTCCTGGCTCCTGCTGGTCATTCTCATCCCTTCGTTCCACTTCACTCCATGTGACTGCTGCTTTCCCGCCCAACTCTGATGGGTCACCGCTGCAGGGTCTTTACACCTGTCCTCAGGGACAGCCAGCAGGTGGGTTTTTGGCCACGTCTTCCACTCTGGCAGTGTGGACTATAACATTGGTGTGTGCCCTGTCTTTCACATGAACTTCCCATCTTGCTGTTAAGCATCTAATAACGTGAAACTTGGCAAAATACAAGATGGTGGCAATTTCTGCTGAGACAGTCTGCTGCTAGTGAATCTAACATCTGTGACTTTGTTTTTGGGGGACAGAAAACACTTCAGACTCTTTTCAATTCTCCTGAGATGGGGATTTGTCAGGATGTGCTTGTCTTCAGTTCAAATGCAAACATGCACACACATGTAGTGCCCACCCACCCATGCTCACAACGCTGACATACATGAAAGCACTTGTTTTATCATTGTCACTAAATGGAACCCATCACAGCCAACACAATTTTAACTTGTGCCACCAAAGAGTTCCTTATATCTCTTCTTGGACTATCAGAGGGTACAAAGGAAAAAAGATGAATCAACACAGGCAAAAAGAATCTCTGATGAAAAAGATTGCATTCACATTAGCATTCTAAACGGACATCGTACGGAAATACGACACATCTTCATTTAATCAGGAATCCTTTCGATCTCTTTTTCCTCTCTGGCACTAATTCCTTTTTGAATTTTATGAGATGCACACTTTGTGGAGTGGTGTAAGAAATAGCTGGCCAGTTCTGAGTAAAGGGTTTCAGGTGGTGATTGACACAGCCCAGCGAGGAAGGGCATGCACCTCTGACAAGCTGTAAATCAACCTGTGAGTTACATGGCACAGGTGCACCTGAGGAAGCTCTGAGTACTTTGTGAACATGGCCTATATATCAGCGGGGGGGGGGGGGGGTTGCCGTGGGATTGGAGGCAGAAGCATCTATACTTTGAGGGTGTGTGTGTGTGTGTGTGTGTGTGTGTGTCAGTGAATTATAGTGGCCAGTGGAAAGCAATTATGGATTATGCTGATGAAAAGTGCAGCCATCTCTCAAAGTACCTTTGACAGAGACTTCCAATCAAGATTCCACTTCCTGGCCCTGGTGGATTAAGTTTAAGAAAAAGCACTTGAAGTTCCAGGGGCTGGGGTAGCAAGTCACATCCTCATAAATAAACCCTGACAACAAAGGTGCTTGCAAATATATGCGCGTCCACTTTAAAGAGGGTAAATCGCGATGGAGATGTTCTGGGAACTGCTGCGTCCTGGCCGAACTTGGCCTTCCTGCCCATGAGACCTTACTCTTTTGTCTTTTCTGGCAAAATCAAGGATTTCCTGTGCCATTAGGATTGGAAATAAAAGTAGATTTGAGATCAAAGAAAAGGGACAAAGAGAATTTATTGACAATGCTATCCTACAAATATTTGTAAGAATTTGATTTATTTTAGTCATTCATATGACAATCTAGGTGAAGTCTCTCTGTACCTTATTCCTCCACAGATTCATTGAAGTATCGACTATTCTGTCAATTCTTTGACATTTGGATTAACTTGATATTTTCAACTTCTTTGAAAGTGTGATTTTCAGTTTTAAATTAATCTTGCTATATGTGAAAAATTATAGTTCTTCTTTGTGGATTTTTTTTTCTTATTTGTCTTTTCTTCCCACTAAAATAGTATTTTTTGGCCTCATAATAAACAAAGAAGAGGTGTTTCAATAACACAAAAAAGCCAAAGATGTAGTGGTAGCTGAACAGCCCTTCCTGTTTCTAAGGGACGTGTTACAATTTCCCTACCAGTATATATATCCCTGATGATGTATTAACACATGATTTATATGGCCTGATATTTTGGTTTTTTTAATGCTAAAAAGACACATTAGTGTACATTTTTGCTTGTGTTCTTTTTAAAATGTTAACTAAGGGCAGGCAAATAATTAAAAAAATTAAAAGTTTTCATTGCTAAATAACAAAACTTCAGGCAAATATGGCAAACCATTAACAGAGTAGAATACTTGTTTTTATATTTTTGATTACTTGCAGAGTTTTAGAATAAAATCATAAACAAAAAATAGTACACAACAAAATCAAACTTAGAAGTGTACTTAGTGATTTTTATTTCTCTCTTTGATTTTTATATTAAGAAAATAAAATGTGATTCATAAATTTATTTGTTCTGCATGCATTATGCTTCATATAAAACAAGTCTGGAGGCTGTTTTCTTTTAGGGCTTGAAATACAACACTCCAAGCTCTTCTTGCCTTGAGGGTTTGCATTGAGAAGTCTGCTGTGATTCTGATGGGCTTTCCTTTGTATTTGATTTGTTTCTTTTCTCTAACTGCTTGTAGAACTTTGTTCTTCTGTTGGGTTTCTGGAATCTTAACAATTATATGGCTATGTGTAGATTCTTTTTGATCAAGGGTAGTTGGAGTCCTATATGCCTCACTTATCGGTATGTATGCATTCTTTTCCCCTGCTTGTGAAGTTTTCTGCCATCACTTCTGTGAACAGCTTTTTTATGTCATCTGCACTCTCTCCTGTTTCTTTGTTGACTCCAATAAGTCTTATGTTATTTTTCTTTGCATTGTCTAGTAGCTGCTGGATTGATTTCTCATGGTCCCTTACAATTTTCAAGCAATTTTTCTTTTCCTGGTCACTAATTGCAACCTTATCTTCTATATCTGAAATTCTGTCCTCACATTGGCTCATTCTGCTGTGTAGACTTTCAATGGAGTTTTTAATCTCCTGGAAATCTGTTTGCATCTGTTTTATGGATTCCTTTTGTTTCCTATGTTGGGATTCCATTGTGTTCCTGAGCTCCTCTCTAGATTTATTAATCATGTCTTGTGCTATGAGCACAATCTCTGCTGTTATCTGAGAAATTATTTCTGATTTCATTTTTTCCAGATCCTCTTTCATTGCCAGTTCAGGGAGTCCAGGTGCTTGAGTATCAGAGTGTTCCATCTCATTTCCCTTTGGGGTTGGTGTAGCTGACCTGGAAGTCTGGAAAATAAATGAAGAATATTTAAAATAAAATTCTAAATATACCTGGGAACATCATTTATGAGGGTAGTATTACTGTTATCAACATTCTTTGAGCATTTATTAAAGAATGTCTTTTGTTTTAATTTGCCCCATACAAAGCAGTTTAGAGACATTTATGGCAATGAAGAGGAATCTTCAATTAACCTTGGTTGCTGAGATGTTTGATGTGCATGTATTATAATATAACAGGGTAATTATCTCATACCTTTTGTTAAAGAATTCTAATAAAGAAGGAAATTGATTTATACATAATGAAATACAAGCTCTTCATTTCATTTCTCATCTAATTTTTATTATTAAAATAGTTGTAAACTCTTATTTTGAGACCAATGGAAAAAGTTTTGAACTTATAAAGAATGCTGAAAATATTCCTCTATTATAATTTATTTAAAAATAAACTAACAAAGAATCTACAGTTACAAAATAATGTTTTCTTCAATAGTGGTATGCACAATGTGATACTGTGTGCCATTTTATTTTTCAGGGAAATTAGACAAAAGAACCTAAGGTTCATTCACATATATAACATTTTAAATATTATTCACTCAATGGGGGCATATTTTCTGAACATTTTAAATAAATATTCACTTTGACCTATTACAAATGATAATCAGTGTATTAGTTTAATAAGACATGTGTTTCCTCCTGAAAGTAACTGATGAAAATAAAGTGAATAATTTTTACATTATGCAAAAATTTGAAAACTTTAAAAATTGCTCTGAGCTTATGAAAAATATAACTTACACACAAAAGTTAAAATTACTCTGCAGTCCATTTCTTCTCCTCTTTGCTCAGGAAAGAGCAAAATAATGTCCCTTGTGGTGACTTGTTGTTTGTGACATAGACTCTCGGAGTCCATGTAAAAGGACTTTAAGTTAGGGTGGGAAAGAAGGGTGAAGATCTGTCCTCTACCTCACCCCAATGAGCTTCAGGAAAGCCGAGAAGAAAAAGGGTATTGCTTATATCAGATACCTCAGTGGGGAAAAAACAAGAGAAGCTGGATATAGCAGCTTAAAATATTTTTGACATGTTTTCCTTAATGGAAGTCATTTAAAAATAAAATTCCTCATCAAATTTTTATCTTGTGCCTAGTAATTAAAGCAGAAAAATTATTCTTTGCATTTGTATACTAATAAAGCTTAGCTTGTGCATAACTGCACTTATTCTGCATATAAAATATGCAAGAAAGATACAACTTTATTGAATAATTATAATAATGACAAACAAAATGTTTTTCCGTGACTATCATGAACAATGTACAATCGATATATACAATACCAAAGACCAAAATAACGGGAATTCTCTGTGAAAATTACTTTTCTTTCAGTTTTCATTTGAGAGCTTGGCAACTGTGTAAACTGAGTGTCTGTGTGTCTTGGTTACTTTCTTTATCCCTGAGACACAATACCTGACACCCACAAACTAAGAGGAGAGGCTTACTTTGGCCAGCTCCAAGGCAGGGTGGCATGGCAGAGGGCGCTGTGGAGCGGAGCTGCTCACCTCATGGCATCCAGGACAGAGAAATCAAGGGGAGAGCCAGAAAGAAGGACACAAGACCCCTGGCAACACTCACAGTCACATGGCCCTCCGACCGGAGTCCACCCCCAGCAGCAGCTCAGCTGCAAGCAGCTATAATCTGGTCACCTGCCACTGCCCCGCCTGTCAGCTGAGGAGGTTTTTGGGCGACCTCCACCCACAAGCCATGAGAGGTAAAGTCTACAAATGAGCTTGGCGTAAAGTGGATGGGGTAACGTTTCTCTGCATTGTCTCTTCACTTTGGCAGTACGATTGCAATTTTTCATGGACTGGAAGTAAGAGCACAGAATGCAATGAGACTTGTATGATGCGAGGAGCAATAGCACAGGAGCTAGGGATGGGTGTGGTGCTGAGAAGATTCTGAGGAAGCTGTCTTCCAAGGCACAGGAAGTGGATTCCTCCCTCAGTGTTCCCTTGGGGAGCCCTCAGTTCATGGCCACCAACACCTCCTTGTACTAAGTCTAACCTTTCCAGGGTCCAACTTGCCTCTTGTTGTAGTAGCATTTGATGTTGGTGCTTCTCTCTTATCTCTGCTCCCTCTTCCTTTCTGTCTTCCTCTTCCTTCTGTTGCCTGGATATCAATGTTTCATTTTTCTTCTTTCCTTTCTGCACACTCTTTCTACTCACCTTTACTAATTCTTCTACCACTGTGTGTCTCTCAGCTGCTGGGAGATCCCAGACATCTTTTCTAAGGTTTCTTCCGTTCTCTACCTGGGACCCTGCTTTTGCACCAGTGAGCGTCTGCCTGCCCACAATTCTCAACCCTCAACCTCCATCCTGGACTTCTTGGAGTTCTAGGCTCTTGTGTTTAGCCTTAACTGAACGAACGCCTGTGCTTGGATGTTTCCCTGACCTTGTCACTTGTGACACAACCTTGCAGCCTTGCCTCCCTCCTTTTCCATGTTGCTGATCACTGCTTCCCACAGGTTCCCTCTCCTATGCAGTTCTTCAGCCTCTCCACTGTTTTCCATTTGCTGGGACCAGGGGTCAGAAAACTGGAATCTGCACATCAGATCTGGTCCTCCATCTGTTTGAGTGAAGAAGGTTTTATTGGAACATGATCAGGTCCATTTCTTTGCATATGTTGCCTATGGCTGTTTTCTTGCTAAAACCCCTGAGCTGAGTTTTGGTGACAGAGAATGTGTGGCCCATAGAGCCTAAAATATTAGCTACCCTGGCGTTTATAGAAAAGCAGGTGCTGAGCGTGACCTAGAGAACCCATCACACACAGGTCCCCACGGTCACTTACCCTAATCATTTCCATGTTCTCCCTCCTAAAGAGACGCGACCCTCCACCTCCAGAGTCTAATTCTCACTACATAGTGGGAGTCACTAGATATAATCTCACTCTCACTGTGCTTCTTATTAGGTCTTCTGCTCCTTTGCCTTGGGGAGGAAATCCAGACTCCTAGACATGGTTTGCAGACTCCTCTTCCTGCCTTGTACACCTCACTGTTCCGGAAGCATCAGGGCCCTTCCTCTGGACTTCCGCACATCTTCCTCTTGTTTCAACCTCCAGGTTCTGCATGTCTGACTGGATAATGTACCTTTCATGACCAATAGCGTCAGGTCAGGAGCTGCTCTTCGTGCTTGGACAGCCCTGTGTTTTTCTTCTCCTCAATAAGCCCAGAATCCCTGCTTGCCACTTGATAAGGAAGTTTCCCCTGTCAACCTGGTGAGGCCTTGGTACCTGGATATTTGATTAAACACCAGGTTGAATGTTGCAGGGCAAATGTATTTTTCAGATGTCATTTCCATTTCCATCGATGAACTCAGGGTGAAGCAGATCATCCCACAATGTGTGCGAGCCTCATCCTGTCCCTTGAAGAGCCTCAGAGAAGACAGGTTGACCTTCCCAGGGAATAGGAAATTCTGCCTTCAGCTGTTCTCAGACTCAAATTGCAAAAACAACTCTTTCTGGGGTCTCATCTTCAGATGTTGAGCTCACCAGCCTCCAAAATAATGAGCCAGTTCCTTAAAATAATATATCTCTCTCTCCCCAACCATCCATCCATCCATCTATTCATCCATTATTTTTCTATCCATCCATCCACTCACCCATCTATCTATCTGTTTGTCTGTCTATCTATCTCCCATCCTCTGTTTCTCTATCCACCCACCTATCATCTATACTTGTCTGTCTGTCTGTCTATCTACCTATCTACTCATCCATCTTTCTGTCCACTCATTTATTCCATCCATTCCCAACCTGTTGGATCTGGATCCCTGCAGAGCCTTGCCTAGCATAGCCCTGCCTAGCATACAGGGAGCATGTCTATCTTGTCCATTATTATTGTACCAGAAATTACCATAATGCCGAGAATATTATAATAAGTCCATTTGAAACAATAGTAAATGACTGGGATGTTCATTCATGTAGCAGTGTGGAAAGACAGAAAACAGAGTGCAGAGAGAAACAGATGGAACGAGACCACCGGGTTCTATGTGTAATCCAGGATGATTCAAGGCAAATGAAGGTCCTTGAATTGTCCCAGATTGCTGAGAGAGGGAGCTCCACCAGGTCCATTTCCCAGGAATACAGTGTGAGTGTTTGAACCATGACAGTGGGTAACTACAGATAGTAGGAATGTCACAAATGAGAGAAACAGACCCATGCACTGGGGTTTTCGCTCGCTCTACACTCCAGTCTCTGATAATGTGTTCCGTTGATGCAGTTGTTGTTAATAAAAGCTGCTCCTCTGGGGCCGTGGTGGGAATACCTGGTTTGCAGGTCACCTCTGTTTGGAAGCACTGGAAAGAGGCTGTGCCAAGAATGAGGTGCTCGGCAAATTCTGTGGAATTCTGATCGGAAGAGCCGGGTCACTGTGGTCGTGACCGGGAAGGGATTGTCTCCCTCCCCGCTCCTCCTTGATTCTGCTTCCTGGATGCTGTGCTGCAGGTGAGCAGCTGACAGTGGAGTCAGTGCACTGAAGTGATGTTAATCTAACCTTCCTTGTTACAATGGAAATTGCATTGACCATGTGGCTTCTATGGAAAGCTCTGGATTATAGACACATATTTGTTCTGTGCTGCAATATCCACTCATATCTGACCTAGTCAGGTGCCCTCAGCAGTAAATTCTCACCCAGAGATTTCACCAGGGTCTTCATCACATGTAGGAGGCCCATTCCCTGCAGCTCCCCACCTGAGAGGTTATTCTTTCAGACTCTTTGCTTATCTGATTTATTCACTTGCTCCATTTAACAAGCATGAATAGTACATATTATGTACCTGCCACTGTGTCAAGTATTTTCCTAATGATTAATTAAACAATAGTATTCTCTACTTAACCACACCATGAGATAAGTGCTATTATCATATATTTGTTATAAATGAGGCTACTGACACACATAAAAGTCGATAGATTATCCAGGTTCACGGAGCCCGCAAGAGAGAACAGTTGGCTGCGTCTCTAGCTGGGAGATGAGTCAGGCTCCAGGTGACTCCCCACACTTCCTGATATCCACTCCATCTCTGGCTCTGCAGCTCCTCTTAGCTGGAGAGCATCGGATCATCCTAGGCATTCCCTTGGCTGGCTGTCCCAACCCTTGCTCCGTATCCAGGTGCTAAGAGCCAGCAGTGCCCTTTTGGGGCCTTTCCACTTAGACCTGGTTCTTTTGTGTTATGGTTTAGATCTACAAAGGCCCTGAAAGCCGCCTGTGTTTGGAAGGTGATTGGATTATGGGCTTATAACTGACTTGCCATAGGTGGGGTCTGATCAGAAGAGGCGGGTCACTGTGGGCATGACCCAGAAGGGATTGTCTCCCTCCTCGTTCCTCCTTGACTCTGCTTCCTGGATGCCATGAGGTGAGCAGCTGTCCCTCTGCCAGGCCCCTCTGCCATGTTGTTTCTTTTTTGCCCAACCATGGACTGAACCATGAGACCAAGGAAACTTTTCCTCCTTTAAGTTGTGATTGTTGGGTAGTGTGTCCTAGTGGTGAGAAAGTGACTACGACATCTTGCCTGCTCCACTGTTCAACCTGGCTGGCCAGACTCCAAGGCAGGGGGAAAGGTCACACTGAAAGTACTGGGCTGCACTGCAGGAAGCAAGTTATTCTAACCAAAATCGAGGAGGAGAAGAAAAAGGAAGGGCATGTCTCGGTAACATCCGAGTGAAACGGAGGGGAAGAGATGGGCTTCACTGGCACGCAGGAGCCTGGGACACAGCCAGTTGGGGGCATCACTTCAGGATCAGGGAGAATGGGTCAGCTTGGATGGCTCCTCGTGTTTAGTGGCTCGAGGACAGATGCTGCTCTGCCTTGGTGACCCAGGGATCACAGTGTCCTGCAGCCTGGTGACTCAGACCCACAGCACAGGCTGCTGCTTTCCTCTCCCCTTGGGCTGCCAGGGAGGCCCGAGCTGCTCCTGCCTCCTCCCATTCCAGCCTCCTCTCCTGCCTCTCTGCCTCTTGCTTTCTGTTTCCTGCTGTCTTCCTCTGCTAGAGGCTTCAAACACGGTGTTCAGTTTGCTTCTCTAAGTAGAACGGGACTGAGTCATCCATTTTTCTGTCATTTTTCAACTGTCTGAGCTTCACTGGGGCACATCCCTGACATTTCATAATCAACAGCAGAATGGGGCCTGCAAGGGCTGCGTACAGCCTTCAGGGTCCCATGCCACAACCAACTCTGCCTACACCACATTTCTTGAATATTTCCCAAAGGAACTGTAAGTTATAGATTGGCCATGCCTGTTACTGAAGATGTTAACCATGCTCGCCCTCCAGTTCCTATGTTCCCATAAGATCAAGCCAGGGAAAGGATTCACCGATGCTGAGAAAAGCCCACAGAGGTGGTGCTCGTACAGAAAATCAGTTGTGGTGCAACCGGGCCACTGTGAGGAGCCCTGATCTTCCCGGCTCTCTCTTGCTGTCCCCAGCTTCCAAGATTTCCTTAGACCTGCAGTAAGAGAGTGGTGTTGGGAAGAGAGTGCATTCTTAAGTATAAGTGTTGTCTTGCTTCTGATATTTTCTTAAATTTAGTGTTGGAATGAGCTATGTGTTTACTTGTATTTTCCTAAAAGAAGAATGGGATTTTGGTTCACCATTATAAGTTCGGCCCATGGTGAGTGCTCAGTGAGCAGGAGTGGTTGAAGGGTCAGAGAATGTGGATGGGCAGCAGGCCGGCTGACGTCCTCACGAGGCAGTGCCAGTCTGTGGAGGGGCATCCTTTCCAGTATAAAGACATAAACAGATACACAGATCTATGGCCTTAAAAATTCCTGGTGGAGCTGGATGTGGTGGTGTACACCTGTAATTACAGCTGTGAGCAAAGCAGAGGAAGGGGGATTGGAAGTTTAACTCCAGCCTGGGAAATTTAGTGACCTAGTAAGACCCTGTCTGAAAATAAAAATATAAAAAGTGCTGGGAATGTAGCACAGTTCAGAGGCCCAGGCTTCAATTCCTCATACCACAAGGAGAAAAGCAATCCTGGTGGAGAGAAATTAGGAATGAAAACATCTGCAAAGGCTCCTGAGGCCTGAGAGATGATGAGGAATTGTGCCGTCAAGGTTCGAACTGTGACCAGCATTCTGCATGGGCACGGCACTGTTTCGTTAGATTCCAGACACCTTCCTGTCACCTGCCACCTTGTGTCACGGAGGACTCCACTGTGCTTTCAAGTTGGCTGCTCCCTTTTAAATGCAGAGAAAGCATCTTCCTTTCAAGGGCAAATTAATCATAGACCTAAAACACTTTAGGGGGCAGCTTTGTTGTTTTGGAAAAGGCCCATTTTGAGTTATACGTGGTAACAGCAGGGTTTTTAAAATGTAGTTTGAAAAGATGACACAGAGAGGTTTGGGAACCTCATCTCGCTCCTTTTCAGCAAAGAATTCTGAAGATCACACGAAGCCCACTGTGCTTTATACTGCAAACTGCAATTTGGGAGTTAATCAAGAAAATATCCTGTTAATTAATTTCCTGAGCGCTTCTTATCAGTATACAGGCAAACTGTCAAGCTCATTTGAATGAAAACATTTTTGTTTCAGCGATTGGTATTTATTAGTCACTTCACTGGTTTCAAATGGTATTTTAGGGAATGGAGAAATATGATAACTTGGATCTGATGGATTTCTTAAAGGCAAGAAAGTGGATTAGGCTGAACTGAAAAATGACAAGTTATGCGATATTAATTCAATAAATGCACACAGAAAGAAGAGATTTCCAAAATAGAAAAATAAAGCTCTTATGGTTTATATCTAGATGCCTCTCAAGAGCCTCATGTGATCATAGGTGGGGTTTTGAGAAGGTGATTGGAGTAGAGTGGTGCAGTGGACCTGCTGTTAGGTGTCCAAGGTGCAAGGTCACTGTGACCCGGATGTGAACTGGGTGTGACCTGGAAGAGTATGTCTCCCTCCTGGCTGCTCCGGTCTCTCTCTGCTTCCTGGACACCAGACTGTGAGTAGCTCTCCTCCACCATGACTCCCTGCCCTGCCACTTCTGCCTGGAGCTGGCAGAGCACACACGGACTCAAACTTCTAAACCTCTCCTTTCAGCTGTGCATATCAGGTATGTTGTGTCAGTGCCAAAAAAGTAACTAACACAAATGCTAGTCAAGTAATGTCATGGCAATTCGGTGCTATTATCTCTATTATTCAAAACCTATTTAGAGTGCCAGGTCCAGACCTTGTGTCCAGACCTCCTACTTTTCCTTGTGGTGCAGGCAGGACAGTGGCCCCCAAAGATGCCCATCCCTGGGTGCTGGCATGTGTGACCATGTCAAGTCACGAAGCAAGGGGAAATTTAGATTGCAGGTGGAATTAAGATGGCTCATCAGCTAATCTAGCAAAGGAGAACACCTTGGATTATCCAGGGAAATCCAAATGTAGTCAAGAGAGTCCTTTTAAATGAAAGAGGAGTCAGAAAAGAGAGTTAGAATGGTGCTATTGAAGATTTGACTGCTGGCTTGAAGACGGAAGTGGTCTTAACCAGGAAGGGGGCAGCTTGGACCAACTGGAAAAGCAAAGCCCACATTTCTTCCCTGTCCCCCAGAAAGGAAAGCGGCTGCACCCACACTTGGATTTTTAACCAGTGAGACTTGCCTGGGTCAGACCTTAGACCCCTAGGCACAGTTTGCTCATCAAATCTCAACAAATAGATGGGGAGAGAATGCTGTTGTCTCTCTTAGGAGTGAGGAAGCGAGACTAAGATTTTAAACTGTTTGTTCAAATACTCAGAGCCAAGGGAAGCGCAGGTCCTCCTGGCCTGTCCAGTCTGTCCATTTTCCTCCACACCCACAGTGTCTTAGTCCACCGAGGACAGAAAACCGTGTTGGGAGCACTGGGTACACGAGTGTCTTTCTGTAAGAGCAGCCAATGGGTTTGTTGCTTTCTTTATTCATTAATTGTTGAATTAATTTATTAATGTATTTCCAACGCCTAGTCTGTATGGTACTTAAATAAAATGGTTGATGGACATGTGAGTATTCCAAGAATGTAGATGGAAGTAAGTCCAGGAAAGGTCCTGTGATTGCTCCAGAGGCCTGGGGTCACAGCCGGATGGATGGATGCTCAGGTATCACGACAGCAAAGGGACTGTGTTCCGGGAAGCGCCCTCTCCGAGATCTCCTGAGCAAAATTCAGTGCTCGTTCACTGGCACTAATCTAATGTCCACCATTCTGGGAGAGCTTAGGCTGAACACACACAGGTGTGTCTCTCCTGCAGTGTGAACTCCCGAGGAGCTGGCGCCTGCCTTCCACAGCCCCGGGTGCCATCATTGCAGGGTCCTTCTCTGGCAGGTATCAGAAAGCAGCTTGGGGAACTCAGGAAAGAGGCTTAACGGGAGTGGTGGGTGTCTAGGGTCTAGGGAGGAACTGACCACCCAGCCCCTGGCAAGTGGCAGCTAGATCGGCGCCCAGCGCTTCCATAGTGACGGCCCGGCACGACCCCCCACCTTGTGGTCTCTGCCCCGAGTTCCTAGGCTGGTCCACCTTGGGTCACGAGCCACCTCTGGGACCACAGGCTCTGCCATGTGCAAGGTGCAAGGAGTGATTTCACAGAGGAAGGGGGGGATAGCAGGAGAAAGGGCCACGAAATTCAGGTTAGGCCAAAATTAGAGGTGTCTGTAAAAGTGCATTGGCTGACAGTCATGGGTTCAAACCCTTCTTTTCCTGTTCAATACTTATTGGACTTTATTTGAAATGACTTTCTTCCTCTCTTAAAGAAAATAATATCTTCTTCCTTCAAGCACTGTTATGGAGATTAAATATTCATCCTTGGCAAAATGTTGGACACAAAATCTGGAAATAATGATTTTTTTCAGTACCTGGTATTGAATACAGAGCCTTCCCACTGAGCTACATTCCGAATCCATTTTTTCTTTTTTTTGAGAAAATGTTTTTAATATGAAAACTGTATTTGGGCACAAAAATGCAATGCATAACTCGGGACCATTATTCTGTCAATAAGGACATTATTATCTCAACTAAGAACAGAATTTTTTTTAAGGCATGACAAGCAGATAAAAACCCTGTAAAGTTCTATTCAACTTATTTTGTTAGGGAAAAAGATGTTTGGCTCTGGTCACAGTTCCATCATGTCTACCTTCTTTGTAAGTTCAGTCTCAATGGTATCTAATTCTCTCTTTGCTTCTTCAATTTTCACTTGTGCAAGAGAAGGATTCAGCATTAAATCTAAGTAGGACTCCAGCCTTTTCTTCAAAGGTATAGTCTGTCGTTTTAGCTCTGCCAATTTCTCTGCCAGTGCTACTTGGGACTGATGTGACAGAGAAGCATCCATGCCTCTAGCTGAAAGCTGCTCCTCTGCAGCTCTGATTCCAAATCTGAATTCCTCTGCCTTTGCTTTCAGGAAGTCCATGTCCTGAAGACGATTATCAACTTTGGTCTTTTCGGTAGACAGATGGAGCTCTGCCTTCTTGAGATTTTCTCGCAGACATTTTTCTAACACTGAAGTTGCAGTCAGATTTTTTTCAAGTTTTCCCAGTTGAAGCTGGAGTTCTTCATTTCTGGATTTGGTACGAAAAAGGTCAGAGGTCAAATCATTCACTGCAGGAATAAAACTTGCTAGTGAGGTATCCTTTGTTTCAAGAACCATTGCACTGTCAACCAAAGCATTCAGATACCTGGAACCAGTGCTAGACAGATCGGCAGGGGAAAAATTCACACTCTCCATGAGGAGGTCTTGAAGATGCTTGGCTTCTGATTCATATTCATTTGCTTTTTGTTTCAAGCCCTCTATTACTAGCCAGGCGTCCCTGTCCTGGGCTCTGTTGCATTCTGCAAGATGATATAAAATCTCTGTGGTCCGTGGGTTCACCTCATACTGTGGAATCGGATCATCTCCAAATATTTTTTTTCAACCACTCAGCAACCTGCGCCTCTTTCTCCTCACACACCTCCATCGCTACTGCTCCTGCCGTTTCTGCGCCCTTTTTTAATTTTAAGATAAGGTCCACTAATTTGCTAAATTGCCCAGGCTGGGCTTAAATTCACAACCTCCTGAGAGCTGGGATTACAGGCTTGTACCACCAAGCCGAGCTGCTGATTAGCCCTTATCAAGGCCGTGTCGTACCCTGAGGCCTGCAGGTAGGTCCTTGTTGACAACAGGATTACTGAACATTTTCCTCGCTGCAGTGCCGGCCCGGAGGACCCATGTTCCAGGGGTGCACATGGCCGGTGTTGCCCACTGCACAGGGGACTCGGTTTCCTAGCAGCCCCCGCTGGCCTGGGATTTGAGATGCACACAAAGGCTGTTGGTGGGCGAAAGATCAGGTAGCATTGCTGCCCTACCAGCTGGTAAATCTGCCCCCAGATAAAATCAAGTTCACAGTGCTTGATTTTCATCAGCCCCATTTTACGCACTTGAATTTGCTTACTAAACACTGACTGCAGTTTCAACCTGCTTAATTTATGAAAATCGATAAGATCACAGACCACTATTCTGTGGTTTCAGTAGTGCAATTTTCCTTCCCCATATTCATTCAGGTTGTTTGAATACCGTGCTATTCTGCTATTCTTATCTTTGTCTTTTCAGTTTTTTCTATTGCATTGTTGAAAAACCAAAGCAAAAGCTTTTAGTTAGCTGATCTCATTCTGTGGAGTTGACAGTCTCATAGTTTGGAATTGTTTTATTACAAAAGCAGACATTTGAAACCACAGATACACAGTTAAGAATGTTTACCTGTGCAGGTGACCTCAAAGATGAACAACTGGATATACTTCTACAGGTTTTCAGGTTTTATGAAATGCAGTGAAACCTTGTAAAAAAAATTCTTCTAAAAAGTTTTCTCTTCCCTGATGATAGGATCGGTATTGCATATCAAAGAACCTGATTTCAAATAGGCACAAATACACATATACACAATCACTCATTTCATCTCCTTCATTCTTTTTGAGAAAGTCAATATTTTATGACTCATGATACATCACTTCTCCATGGTCCAGAACTGGATGGACTCACCCAGACTGGAAGGAAGCACAATAAAGGGTCCATGTAGGGAGAAGATGCTAATTTCCAGGCCCCACCTCACTAGACAGCTAGTTCTGTCGGAGCAGAACAAGTTTTAACAGTCTAACTTTTTCTCCAATTTTTATTTTTGATCCGTACATGTTTGCATACATAATAATCACATTCCTCACAGAAGTTGGTGCATGTACATAGCACATCTCAGTTCCTTTTACGTGTCCTTCCCTTCTCTACCATTCCCATGCCTCAAACTCTTGGTCCCCTTCTGATCTGAGAAAGATATATTTCCCTATTAGCAACTTTTTATTTATATAGTGGGTTTATCATATAAGAGAAACCATTAGATACTTAAGCTTGTGTGTGAGATTTATTTCAGTTAACGTTATGGTCTCAAGGTGCATGCATTTCCCTGAAAATGACTCATGATTATCCTTCTGTATGGCAGAGTAGTACTCCATGGTGTATTAACACATTTTCTTTATCTTCATCTAATGATGTATATACAGTGTAAACTGCTTCCAAGATTAAGCTATACGCATTGTGCTGCTATAAACATGGAATGCATGGATCACTGTAATATGATTTTTTAAAATTCTTTTGGGAAGATACCAAAAGGGGAATAACTAGATCAGATGGAATTTCTAGTTTTAGTGTTTTGGGGAATCTCCACACTGGTTTCCATGCTGTTGTACCAGTTTAAATTCCAACCAACAATGTAGAGGAGTTTCTTCATAGCCAGCATTTGTTGTTATCTGATTTCTTAATGATAGCCATTCTTTCTGGAGTGAGATGGAATCTTAGTGTTTTAATTTGCATCTCTCTGATGCCCAGCAATGTGGAACATTTTTCATGTATTTATTGGCCATTCATACTTCTCTCTTTTTTTTTTTTGAGAAGTCTATTTATTTTAGTTGCCCATTTTTTGATTGGGTCTTTTATTTGGGGGGGTCTATTTTGTGTATCCTTTGTATATTGTAGATATTAATCCTTTGAGGTGTAGCTGAAAAATTTTTTTCCCATTCTGTAGGTTCTCTTCACTGTTCATTGTTTCCTTTGTGTACAAAAGCTTTTTAATTTGACACGATCCCATTTGTCGATTCTTGATGTTATTTCTTGTGCAATTGGGGTTCTGTTCAGAAAATCCTTACTTATGTTTATGTTTTTAAGAGTTTTATTAATTTTATCTTCCAGCAGTGAAGTATTTTTGTCTTAACATTTAGGTCTTTGATCCATTTTGATTTTAGTGTAGTACATGGTTAGAGATACGGGTCTTGATTCAATTTTCTGGATGTATGTAGTTGGTATTCCAAGCACCCTTTATAAAAAAGGCTAACTTTCCTCCTAGGTATGGTTTTGGCTCCTTTATCAAACATCGGGGTGCTGAATGTGCCTGGGGATGTTTCTGTGTCCTCTATTCTGTTCCACTGACCCACCTGTCTGTTTTTGTACCAGGACCATACTGGTTTTTTTTTTTTTTAATCACTGTGGCTTTGTAATATAACTTTAAATTTGGGATTATGAAGCCTCCTGCTTTGCTCCAGTTATCCAGGATAACTTCTGGTATTCTACATCTCTTCTGGGTCCATATGAATTTTAGGATTGTTTTCTCCAGTTCAGTGAGGTATGCTGTTGGTATTGTGACTGGGGTTGCACTAATCTGTATATCAGTTTTGGAGTGTGGCTTTTTTCACTATATTGGTTCTGCCTATCCAGGAACAGGGATAGCTTTCCACTTTCTGATATCCACTTCAATTTCCTTTTTCAGAGTAATACAGTTTTCATTGTAGAAGTCTTTTACTTCCTTGGTTAAGTTAATTCCTAAGTACTTAATTTTTCTTGATGCTACTGTGCACGGTATTGTTTTACTAATGTTTTTCTCAGTGAGTTCATTATTGGTGTACAGGAACACTACTGACTTTTGCATGTTCATTTTTGAATTAAGTTTACTGGTACAATTTTGATATACATAATTATCACATTCATCATATGGAATTTGTAACTGTACATGATATAGCTTTATTCTTATTTTTTCCCATTCTCCTCCCCTCCCTTCAACCCTCCTTCCCCTCCTTATTTACAAAAGCTTTGGTTCCATTTTATCTTTCATTTCTCATTTTTTCCCTTTTCCCTTCCTTTCTTTCCCCCTCTCCCCTCCCTAGTTCCCCTTCCCGTTTGATCAATTTCTTCCTATTTCACATTGTTTATCATACATTTTGGTCCTTATTGACACTTTCAGTTTCTTACACCATTAAAACAATGTGATATTTACACGTGTGTCTGATTTATTTCACTTAGGAGTATGACCTCAAGGTGCACCCATTTAGCTATAAATGCCTCAAGTTTACCCTTCTTTATGGCTGAGTAGTACTCCATTGAACAAAAAAAACCCCACATCTTCTTTATCCATTCACTGGTTGATGGCCATTTGGGCTGTTTCTAAGATTCAGCTATTACAAACTGTGCTGCTATGAACATGGGTGTGCATATATCACTGATGCTTTTTATTACTTTGGGAAGATACTGAGAAGGGGGATAGCTGGGTCAAGTCCTAGTTCTTTGAGGACTCTCCACACTGATTTCCACAGTGGTTGCACCAGTCTACACTCCCATTGGCAGTGGAGAGGGGTTCCTTTTTCCCTACAGCTCAGCCAGCTTTGGTTATTGGTTGATTTCTTGATAATAGCCATTCTTTCTGCAGTGAGATGGAATCTCAGTGTTGTTTTCATTTTCATCTCTTGAATGACCATGATGCTGAACATTTTTTCATATATTTATTTGCCGTTTGTAATTCCTCATCCAAGAAGTATGTATTCTTAGGTGCCCATTTTTGGGTCAGGTCTTTAAATTTGAGGGATTTGATTTTTTTCAGTTCTTTATATATTCCAGATATTAGTCTTTTGTCTGAGGAACAGCTGGAAAAAATTTTTTCCAACTCTGTTGGTTGTCTCTTCTCTCTGTTGGTGATTTCTTTTGCTGTGCAATTAATGAGATCCCAGTAGTTGATTCTTCGTAATATTTCCTTTATGATCAGTGTTTTGTTCATAAAGTCTTTGCCTATAGCTATGTCCTCAAGAGTTCTAGTTATTCTCTCTTCCAGCAGGTTTAGTGTTTCTGTTTTAATATTTAGATATTTGATCTGTTTCAATTTTAGTTTAGCTCATGGTGAGAGACATGGGTCTAGTTTTTGTCTTTGGCATGTGGAAAGTCAGCTTTTCCAGCACCACTTATTAAAGAGGCTATCTTTCTTCCAATGAAGGTGTTTGGCTCCTTTGTCAAAGATAAGGTGGCTGATTATGTTTGGAATTATTTCTGCATCTTCTAATCTGTTCCACTGATTCTTGGGTCTGTTTTTTGGCCAGTACCATACAGTTTTTAATCACAGTAGCTCTGTAGTGTAATTTCAAGCCAGAGATTATGATGCCCCCTGCCTTCCCTTTGGTGCCCAGAATTGTTTTTGCTATTCTGGGTCTCTTCTGGTTCCAAGTGAATTTTAGGGATGTTTTCTCTAGTTCTGTGAGATATGCTATTGGTATTTTGATTGAGATTGCATTAAATCTGTATAACAATTTTGGGAGTATGGCTATTTCTATTATGTTGGTTCTTCCTACCCACAAGCAAGGAATATCTTTCCCTCTTCTGATATCTTCTTCAATCTCCTTTTTCGGAGTATTGTAGTTTTCAATGTAAAGATCTTTTATTTCCTTTGTTAGGTTGATTTCTAAGAATTTCATTTTTTTGATGCTATTGTGAAAGGCAGGGTTTTTCTAAGTTCTCTCTCAGTAAGTTTGTTATTTGCGTACAGGAATGCTATTGATTTTTGAGTGTTGACTTTTTATCCAGCTATGGGACTGAATTTGGTTATTAAGTCTAAAAGTTTTTTGGTGGAGTTTTTGGGGTCTTCTATGTAGAGTATCATGTCATCTGCAAATAATGATAGTTTAACTTCTTCCTTTCCTATCTTTATTCCTTTTATTTCTTTCTCTTGTCTAATTGCCGTGGCTAATGTTTCCAGAACTATATTGAACAGGAGTGGTGATAGTGGACATCCTTGTCTTGTTCCTGATTTTAGTGTGAAGGCTTTCAGGTTTTGACCATTTAGTATGATGTTGGCTGTTGGTTTCTCATAGATGGCTTTTATCAGATTGAGACAAAGACCTTTTAATCCAGGTTTTTGTATAGTTTTTTTTTTTTTTAACATGAATGGGTATTAGATTTTGTCAAATGCTTTTGCTACTTCTACTGAGATAATCACGTGATTTTTGTCTTTGGCTCTGTTGATATGTTATATTACATTTATTGATTTGCATGTGTTGAACCATCCCTGAATCCCTGGGATGAATCCTACTTGGTCATGGTGTACAATCTTCTTGATTTGGTGCATTCTGTTTGCCAGTATCTTATTGAGAATTTTTGCGTCTGTGTTCATTAGTGAATTTGGCTTGTAATTCTCTTTTTTTGGATGGATCCTTCTCTGGTTTTGGTATCAAGGTAATACTTGCTTCTAGGAATGACTTTTGGAGTATTGCTTCCCATTTAATTTCATTTCAATGTCATCTTCAGTTTCATTGAGTGATATTTGGTCATTTAGAATTTTTATATCTTCTTGATTCAGCTTTGCTCATTGATATGTATCTAGGAATTTATTCATTTCTTCTGTGTTTTCCACCTTATTAGAATAAAGGTTCTTGAAGTAGGTACTGATGACCTGGATTTCTGCATGATCCATTGTGATTTCACCCTTTTCATTCTTAATTGCATGGATTTGACTCTTTTATTTCCTTTTTTTTAGATAAGTTTGACTAAGAGTTTATCAATTTTATTTAATCTCTCAAAGAGCCAACTTTTTGATTCATTGAGTCTTTGTATTGTTTACTTAGTATCAATTGCATTAATTTCTGTTCAGATCTTTATAATTCCTTCCCTTGTGTGCGCTCTGGGCTTTACTTGTTTTTCTGTTTCTAGACATTTGAGTTTGAACATTAGGTTGTTTGAGTTCTCTCTGTTTCCCTGATGTGAGCCTTCACTGCTGTAAATTTCCCTCAAAGGACTTCTTTCATCGTGTTCCATGAGTTCTGGTATGTTGTATGGGCATTATCATTTAATTGTAGAATCTGTATGACTTCTTCTTTGATTTCATCTGTCACCCTTTGGTTATTCAGGGAGATGTCATTGAATTTTCATGTGTTTATGTAGTTTTTGTGGTTTATTTTGCCATTGATTTCTGATTTCATTGCAGAATGGTCTGCTAATATACATGGGATAATTTCAATTTCTTTGCATTTAATTAAGCGTGTTCTATGAGCTAGTATGTGGTCTATTTTGGAGAATGTCCCATGTGCAGCTGAGAAGAATGCATATTCTGATGTAGGTTGGAACACTGTAGACATCTACTAAGTCCATTTGTTCAGAGGTTTGATTGAGTTCTGACATATCTTTGTTGATTTTCTGTCAAGGTAATCTGTGTATTTTTCATAGTGGGGTATTGAGATCTCCCAGTACAACTGTATTAGTGCTTATTTGATTTTTTTTATGTCCACTAATGTTTGTTTTATATAGTTGTTTGTGCCAGTATTTCGTTCATACACATTTATAATCATTATTTTTTCCTCTCAGAGTTTTCCCTTTACAAGTAGGTAGTGACCTTCTTTGGGTCTCTTGATCAATCTTGGCTTGAAGTTCACTTCGTTTGCAAATAGAAGAGCTGTCCCTGATTTTTTCCAGAGTCCTGACACATGAAGTATTGCTTTTCATCCTTTGACTTTCAGTCTGTGAATTTCTTTTTGAGTTAAATCTGTTTCCTTTATGTAGCAAATTGTTGGATCTTGTTTCTTGGTCCATTCTGCCAGTCTCTTTCTTTTGATTGATGAATTGAGACCATTTTCATTTATGGTTATAACTGATATGTACTGACTTACTCTTGTAATGTTATTTTCCTGTTATTGGCTCTCACTTTTTTCCCTCTGTTTACTCGCTTGTCTTGTCTGGTGGCTTCTTTCTGTTGGTGTCCTTGGAATTGTGGTCTTCATTATCTCTTCTAAAATACCCTTCAGAATATTTTATAGAGCTGGTTTGGTGGTCATGAATTTCTTCAGGTGTTCTTTGTCACGGAAGTGTCTTATTTCTCCATTGATTCTGAAAGATAGTTTTGCAGGGTATATCAATCTGGGTTGAAGCTCATTTTCTTTCAGGACTTGAAATACTTCACTCCAAGCTCTCCTTGACTTAAGGGTTTGAGAAGTCTGCTGTGATTCTGATGGGCTTTTTTTAGGTGATTTGTTTCTTTAACAGCTTTTCAGATTCTATTCTCTTACTAAATTTCTGGAACTTTGATTATTATATGAAAAATGTGGAATGCTGCACAAATTTGTATATCATCCTTGTACAGGGCCATGCTAATGTCCTCGGTATTGTTCCAATTTTAGTACATGTGCTGCAGAAGTGAGCTGTGTGTTGATTTTGTATCTTGCTACATTGCTAAATTTGGCTATTAATTCTAGGAGTCTTCTGGTGGATTTTTTCAGGCCTTCAGGGTTTTTTTTTTTTATCATGAATGGATGTTGAATTTTGTCAGATGCTTTTTCTAGATCTATTGAGATGACCATATGATTTTTGTCCTTGCTTCTGTTTATATGATGTATTGCATTTATCCATCTGCATATGTTGAACCATCCTTGCATCCCTGAGATGAAGCCTGCTTGGTCATCTTGTGTGATATTTTTGATAATTTGTCACATTCTGTTTGCCAATACCTTGTTGAAGAGTTTTGTGTATATATTCATTAAGGAGATTGGCTTGTAGTTCTTTTTTGGTTGCATCTTTATTTGGTTTTCAAATCTGGGTAATGGTAACTTCCAGGAATCACTTTGGGAGGACTTCTTCCCTTTCAACTTCTTTTTTTTTTTTGGTAATGGGGATTGAACTTGGGTCCTTGCGCTTGCACAGCAGGCGGTGAAACTACTGAGCTAAATCCCTGGCCCCCCTTTCAACTTCTTAAAGAGCTTGAGAAGTATTGGTGTTAGATCTTCTCTGAAGTTCTTGTAGAATTCAGCAATGATCTCCCTGGGACCTGGGCTTTTGTTAATTTTTTTTGTTTTTTTAAAATCACTTCTTCCATTTCATTGCTTGTTATTGGATTATTCAAGGTTTTTATACTTTCTTGGTTTGGTTGTGGTAATTCATCTGTATCTAGGAATCTGTCTATTTCATCTGAATTCTCCAGTGTATTAGAAAACAGATTTTTGAGGTAGTTACTAAAGTCTTTTAGATTTCAGGGATGTCAGTTGTGATTTCATCTTTTAAATTGCTAATTGAATTGATGTGAGTCTTTTCTTTCCTCTTTTTTGGTAAGATTGCTTAAGGATTTATGTTTTTTGTTTGTTCTTAAGACTGTAATATTAAGTGAAATAGATCAGACACACAAGCCTGATGTTGCATGATTTCTCTTATATGAGAAATCCAATGAAAACACAAAATAAATGGTAGATGATAGGAAACAGGGAGATGGGTCATTTACAAAGCAGAGGGGACCAAGAAATGGAGTAATGGAAGGAGGAAGATGAGGGGAAGAGCAAGGGGGATGTAAAAAGAATTAAGTGCTGTGTTCATGGATCAACTCCCCAGGATGGATGGGGTCATTCTGTCCTGCAAGAGTGTGCTAAGAAAAATAGTATTTAAGAAAGGAGACAAACCTAAGAATCCTCAGTCAACATGGACTTTGCTGGTTCTTTCATGGTTATCAGGAAAAGCACGGTGAGAAACTTATCAACTTCTAACCAAGCTGCTAATTTTCCTGTGCTACTGCAAGGCAGGTTCCTTCCCAGCAGTTCCTTCAGTGACAGAGTTAACTTTTTACTTTGACAACTTCAGGCAGCAGAAGCAACAGAAAGGCAGCGGCAGAAAATTTAGAGTTGAGATAGGAAAGCAAAGAGGGGACCGCTGGCCTATGTGTGGTGAGGACTTGTTTTGCTTCAGCAAATAAAGAGCAGTTATAGGAGGAGCAGGAGGGTTTATTTGGAGAATGGAAGAACAATTTTGCTCCTGGAACATTGTGGTGTTTGCATCTTTATAGAAACAGGCATTGATATTCAGTGCAAATTTCCACCTTTTGCTAAAATGTATGATGCCTGAGGTTAGCAGCTGCCTCTTCAGGGTCTGGAAAAGAAAAATTGGCATGTTGCTATAAATTGCATATTTCTTATCAAAGTATTTAAAAAGTGCTAAGGAACATTTAATAGCAAGTAAAAGGGGGGGGACCCACATTGGGAGCATCTTTCTCCAAGAAAATGTCAAAAGCTAATTTGCTTAATTAAAAGTCTGAATTACAACACCTATTTTTTTAATCTAATGGGAATATTATAGTAATTAAAGACAAACAATGTTTCTGAGCAATTTAGGATTAACATTAAACTTAGAAATTCAATATCTCACAGCAGAAATGGTCTTTGTTTCTGTAATTTAAGAATCTATGTTATACCATTTTTGGGGGGTGAGGGTCTTTTCAATTAGCAGATTTTATAGGCTATGGCTTTTTGTGCAGAAAATGACCTGAACTGTCTTGCTATTTCTAGTGAGAGGTTGTGGTCCTGCTTACAGTTCTTTGCAGTGTTCTGTGGAGCATGTTAGGAAGAGGGGAGATTCTCTTTCCAGGTCAGAGACCTTGGGGTGCTATGCTGGTCCAGAACAGACTGGGCTCTCTACTGCTTACGTTCTCCTTGGAAGCTCACTGAATAGGATGACAGGGATCACACAAGGGACATGTTATGGGGCTGTAGCTAATTTCCACAACTGTCAGGACTGGGAAACATACTTCTTCCTACCACGAGTCCCGTGAAGCTGGGTGTGGCAAGGAGTCACCTACCATGGTGTGGTGAATGCCAGTAGCTCTGCTGGTTGACATTTGGAACCTGAAGTGGTGAATGTGACCACAGTGGGGGAATGTTTGTCTCACATCCTTGCCACCAAGATTCTGTGCAAATTGATGGCATTCACAACTTTAAAGTTAGAGGTTTTTGGAAGTTCTCCTGGGTAGAAAGGTGATGATAGATGATATGCCGGAAGAGAACTCACCGGCAAATCTCTGGGTGGCTTTTAATCCCATTTCCCCCAAAATGCAAGCAAGGTAAAGAACTCTTAGTTTGATTCATGAGCTTGGTGTGCAGACAAGCACCCTCATGAAGGTAAAACACTAGGTCAATAAGTTGAATGTGCACTTGGCTCCCAGATGTCAAACACAGCTGCAACTGTGCTGCTGGCCCTGGGGGCAAGGTGTAGCAGCCCTCAGCATCAGGCTGTGAGGGGTGCAAGCCAGGCCCCAGGTGAGAGCTGCCTTCCGCCCCGGTGGAGGGCGATACCAGGAATAGACAGACACAGCCTTTCTAAGCAGGGCAGCAGAAAACATGGGGGGCAAAAAGGCGCTGGTTTCTCAGGGGCCTTTTAGGGGTAATCTTGTTAAGAAACGGAGGATGATTGCTTAAATGCCTTAGAAGCTGCCGTTGCTCCCTTTTGACGTTTGCAGGGCCAGTGATCTGCTCTTTGTTTTATTCCGGGGCTGCCAGCCCGCCTAGCGACCGCACTGGCACGCGGCTGATTAGGCGGCTCGCTGGCTGGTGTCAGCTGCCAATTTAAATGGATGCAGCACAGCAGAGCCAGCATCCTGTGCTTCACATGCCAGCTCTGATTTGTATGAAACCAGCAGGTAATTTTCTTTGTTTGGGGTGGTGATTTTTTTTCTTCCTTTTCATGATTCACAATTAATTTTCTGGCTGGAAAATCATCTCTGGAAATGCTATGTCCACTCTGCATTGGTACATAAAATAGCAGACACATAAGGAAGAAATCAGCAAAAATGCATTTCATCAAACATTATTTGTGTGTGTGTGTGTGATATCACTTCTCTGGGTCCTGCTGATTTCTTTCCCCAAAACTTTAGCCAAAAGATTTTCAAGAAAGAGTTAGTGCTTTTCTTACTGTGCTCCAAAATAAGAAAAGCTGTTTAAATACTCAAATTACGCTGTGGAAGTTTTTTTCTACAACACTAATTTAGAACCTAGCCCTTGTGCTGCATGGAGACAAGAATAAATATGTATGGCAAACCAGGAATAATAATTTCAGATAAGAATGAGAATCCAAGGTATGGATTAGCTTTGAACAGGTTGACACCCTTCACTGGGGGGTTTGGCTTATTAATGCTTCCTTCTTAAGTAGCTAGTTAGCTGAAAAACCTCAAGTTATTCATCTTCTCTCCCATTTCCAGAAGACTTCAAACTCCAAAACGAGCTGATTATATAAAGCCATTCTCAAAATACATGGTCGTTTGCTTGGAAGACAGAATGGTCTTGGGTTGTTGATTGTAGAATGTGGTTTGCATTTGGTTATGCTAACATTTCATCTAATCCCTTCAAAATTAAATACATTAAATGCTCATAAAACTCTTTTACTGAGGTGTCTACCAACCCCATGAAGGTCTCAGAGGGACCCCTGTAGCTGCATTTGGGGTCCCTGTAGAGTGTAAGATTATTTTCTCAAGTTTCAAGCTTAAATAAGCTGAAGATTTTGTTGATTCTGGGCTGAGGTGGGGATTAATGAACCCATTTTGAAAACTATCACTAATCATGCTAAAATGAATTGCGCATTTATAGGCACGCTGGACTTTTTTGTATTTGTGTGTGCAGTAGACGCTGCATACTTAGTATCTTTTGTGAACTCGTTTAAGTCGGTAGTAATTCCTTGTTAAATATCCAGATCTGTGGGGAATCAAGCTGTAATCCAAAATTAACTTTGGAAGGTCACATGTCTGACTATTATGAACTCTTGTGAAATGGGTGGCAAGACAATGAGAATTTCCATTTGACAATGGCTCACTATAACGTACAGCTCCCCGATGGCAAACCTCATCTGATATAAAAGCATCTGAATTGTTTACTGAAGACTTGACAGAATATTTTTCTTTGAGATATTTCAAGCAACATTGCTTTAAACAAAATTTAAGAGAAAATATTTATTTTTATGAATTTATTACTTGTTTATTACATTTTCAAGGCATAATCAAAATTGTTTTAATGATATCCCAATGTCAAAAAAGTAACCCAAAAATAAAAGGCATTGGATGGCCATAGCTTCTTCTTATAGGTTCTTCTTTATGAAATCACTCTAGGACATGAATTTCTAGAAAATTCTATTTCTGTGACCAAAAATGTAAACAAATGTTCAGAGAATAAAATTCTTAGCTTGCCAATAGTTGTGATCACTCAAAATAATATGATATGCTGGCTGATCTCAGAAAATGTGGAATAGCTTTAGCTGCACATGCAGAATCTGTCCTTTAACCATCATGTGTGGCTCCGGGAGGAAGTTGGGCTGAATGTGGGGCAGTCACACTCGCCTTGTTCTGGTCCACCCTGACCAAACTTGTGTCCAGTGAGGAAAGCATGTGCGGCAGGTCTCACCCTGGCAGCTGCTACTCGGGGAAACTGTGAAACACATTCGCATGATCCTGCGTTCTGCATGCTGGTGGGAAAGTTGTAGTTAGCAACTGACAGAGTTGGATGGCGTGCAATTCGTAGGCCATTGGTAGCTTTATACTAAACTAGTTTGACTGGAGCAGAAACTGCTGTTCGGCAATCTGGGTGAGGAGGCAAGGAGGGGCCAACATATTCGATTCATTTCGGCAGGAAAGAGCAACACAAATAAACGGCGGAGTGGTTTCATCAGTTGGCTGCCTAGAAGTGATTATTATGCCTTATGTTTTCAGTTGGAGACTCATGAATAAACCTCATGCATTGGGGTGAAGCAGAGTGGAATTTTGCTCAAGATAAAGTATTTGCTTTGATCTACGGGATAGGAAAATGTAAAGACTCCTGCTCTCCTGGGTTGGGAGGCCTTCAGGAATTTGATGGAGGAAGGGAAATGAATTTCAGTTCATTGACGAGACCTGGAAATGCGCAACACAACATACCAGAAAGCCCTAGGTGGAAAAGGCTTTGCTACTTGGAGATGTAGCAGGACATGGTTGCAATTGTCCAACACTTAGCTGTGGGGCGTGGGCCGTTCTGGAGAATCTCAAAAAAAATGAAGCAACAGGGAAAATGTTCTTTAGTCACACAGCTGCATATTCCTCCAATAATTGCTAGTATAAGTTCCAGTTTACTCTTGGGTCTGGGGTCCATGATGCTGTGGTCACTGTCAACATTGTCTTCTCACGGAACCAACCAGAAGCCACACTGAGGTTTTAGATCATTCTTTTTTGTCGTTATTCATAAATGTTTGTTCAAAATTTAAATTGGAAAATGTTTTAGCCATTTGGGGCCATTTGTGTGTTTTCGGGAATGAGGTAATCCAGTATCTTAAATGCTGGAGAAATCTTGATGTGGAAAAAGACGTAAAATAAATCCCCCTTTCCCTGGACTCTCCTGTGCTGATTCAATCCTGGTCAAGTATCCACCATATTTCCCATTTCTGTTCACTTTTGAAGAGAGTGAGGTCTGTCGAGCTAACCCTTGGAATTAGCGCAAATGTGGTTCTGATGCCTGGCTTGGGTCCCACATGGCTCCATCCCTTGGTTATCATTCCAGCTGTGCCTTTTGGGGCACTTTCCTGCTTTGGTCTCTGCAGTTTCACATGGCACAGTGCCCAGATGTGTCTTCTCAAATCACCAGCCACTGGGGGGATTTAATCTTGATGACTCCTGCACTCAGAAGGTGAAAAACTCCTAGCTTTAAAAAACTCTTTGAAGATTATTTTAGACCAAATCCCCAGCCCAAGAATTCTCCTTTGCAGCCCTCCTCATAAATTCTGTGCATCACAGGAGATTGAAGCATAGCAAGGCTACAGGTGAAGGCACGCTCAGGGAAGTGGTGAGGCTAAGCGAAATGGAAGACATCAAAACACAAATGATTGAGTTGAATAGTCAGTGACAGAGATGACCAACGGCAGCTCAAGTTCAAGGTGAATCGCAGCACCTTCACTTTCAGCTTGCAATTTAGGGGCTAGCAGGTAGACTATGATCCACTTGCCCTACCTTCAGCATCTTTGGTCCTGATGGCTTTGAAAGTGAGATGAATGTAATTGGAATAGTTAAAAAATACCACGTTGTATTTGACATTAAGAGCTAGGGTATTCCTGTGATGGCAACTGTATTGGTCAGCCTTCCCATTTTGAGGGGACAAATTACCTGACACCTAGAATTTAAAGAAGGTAATTTGGCTCACAGTTTCAGAGGCTTCAGTCCATGGTCAGCTGGCTCCAAGGCAGGAACATCATGGCGGAAGGGGGTGGTGGAGCAAAGGTGCTTATTTCACAGCTGCAAGGCAGCAGAGCAGGGGAACCACACCAGAGGGGGCGGGGGTGAGGTCCAGACCCACCCAGCGGTGTGCTGTACTGATCTTGAAGGCATCTCCTGAGCCAACCAAGTTGGCAATCGGCTTAACTGCCCCAGGACCTTTAGTACTTTAAAGGCAGACATTTTGATTATTGTTTTAAAATGTGTATCAACTAACCTATCTTCTAATGACATTCATCTTGAGCTACGGATTATTTTGTCAAATTATTGGAGCTTGATGAGAAAGTCCTGTTTCTCCAGGAAGTAGCCACTTACTAGACACTGCCCTGACCACACATGGGATTTATTAATGTGGGTATGTTTAAATTTGTGACAATAATTAAGGATTCTTGAATTTAAAAATATCTTCTGTGTTTGAACATAAACTATTTGCTATTAGAAATTTTTTTGAAGAATTTCAAGATCTGGAGGCAAAGAGACCCTAAATAGTTGAGAATGTAGGAATTCAAACCACAATTTTAAGGAGAAGTTTTAAATGGGTGTGGAAAAATTGTGGTGTTTACTCAATAGGGATTGGAATTCTATCTATATTATGATTATAAGAAACGGGGGGTAGACTTGCTAGGAGGAAAGCACTGGACAAACATTAATAGAAAATTAAAAGAAATGTAAAGATTAGTAAATTAGGCAATTACATGGCACAGAAAGACAACAGAAATACAGAAGGGTATTATTTCTTTCTTTTCTGGTGTCTTTGGAAGACTGTATGCTCACAGTAACAGAATTGTAGATTTTATAGATAGCTGTTGGAGTTGCAAATCACTTGATAGTGTTGGTTAATTTAGAGCAGTTGGCATTTTTTCAACCACACTGTCATTCATAAATAGTGATTTCTGTTTTACCTCTGAATAACCAAGCTAATGAGGTTGCAGATGTTTTTCTGTTGTTGTTATTGCTAATTTTTAAGATTCTCAATATTCATCTCAATGCCTTTGCATTAAGCTCCAACCCCAGCCCTTTAAATTAAAAAAATATATTTTTATTTGAAAGAGGGTCTCACTAACTCACCTGGGCTGGGCTTGAACTTGTGATCCACCCGCTTCAGCCTCTAGAGTGCTGGGATTACCAGTGTGTGCTACCATGCTTGGCTGATTTTTTAGAGTATATGAGATGGAGTCTTGCTAAATTGCCCTGCCTGGACTTGAACTTGGAATCTTCCTATCCCAGCTGTGTAGATGGGATCACACATGCTGGTCGGTAGGTGTGTTCTATTCTGTCTGTAGCTATGCAAACTGCAAAGGGACGCAGTGCTGTTCTCTGGCTAGGGGTGACAATCATCATGCTTTTAGGTCACAGCATTCTCAAGCTTGCAGTGTGCAGTGGCCAGAAGGAAAATCCCAGTGCTAGGTGGCAAGTTGCTGGGAGGGGTCTCCGTGGCATGGACGATTTTTCCTCTTTTCTGGCCACAGGCTTTCCCGTGCCACTTTCCTGTCTCCAGGCTCAGCACTTGCAGAGACAGGCATGCTCAGTGTGTTGGCTCCACTGTGGGCATCCATGTCTGTCAGTGAGCCCTGGGGAGGAGGGACGGTCCTTCAGGGTCTGGTGGGACCGTCTGTGTGTGGGCGTCGGGGAGAAAGAGCTCTGATGTTGGCGACAGCTGATCCAATCACACGCCTGCTTGTAGGAAAAACTTTCTCATTCTTGTATACAAATGTACACACATATCCAAATGAGTGCCACTTTCATGTCAGGATGACAGTGTCTCTTCTAATGTGTGGAAATGTATCTGAAAAAACTGAAGTGTGTCTAGCATTTCCTCTGACAGTAGACGTTTGCAGATGGCTTGTTAGTTTGTGCCTGCCACCATTCCACTTGGTGGCTCTCTGTGGTGTCAGTGCTTCCGTGGATTGATGAGCTACTTTGGATGTTCTGTTAACCCATTCAGACACAAGATCAGTAAAAGGACACAATTAACACAGCTTAGCGCTGACTGTACACTAGGTACTGCTGAATGCTCTCTTCGCCTATAGGGGTCACAGCCTTATCTGCATCTTACAGGGGACCAACTGAGGCACAGAGAAGAAAGGGATCTGGACTCAGGGCACTGGTTCTAGGTGACAAGGCTGAGATTTGAACCATGGAAGTGTGGCTGGAATGTTGATAGTCCTCAGCAAATGCCTCTCAAAGGTTTATCTGTGAGCATCCCAATGACTGAACACAACAAACTTCTCAGCTTCAGTGAAGATTGATGGTTTTGTTTGCCCAGCACCTCTCTCCTTGTGTCCCAAATGGCTACTGCCAGCCCTTCATGCTGGTGCAACATATGGCCTCTCCGTGCCCTGGCCCTTTTGCTCTGTGTTGGGAACCCACATTGCTGAATCCAGTGCATCTTTTCTCCAGAAACTATGGAGCAAGGAATGGGAATTCATTCTTTCTGCATCAGGCTGAGCAAGCATGGAACTGGCTTCATGTTTTCAGCCGTATGGACAAGGAAGTGAACTTGGCCACCACGACAGGCAGCAGGCCTGAGAAGTCAACAAGGGAATGGAATGGGTTGGGGGTACAGTGCCCACACGCACGCCTGCACCCTCATTCCAGTTGTTTTGAGCACCTGAATATTCTCTTTTCTTGGATCTCCTGAGAGACACTCTTGTAGCCTTTAAGAAATGTTTAGTTTGGTTAACGTGGATTGAAGTGATTTCATTTACTTTCAATGAAAAGAGTTCTAGCTAGAGGAATAAGCACGGAACAGTGGCTACATAGCTGTCCCTGGAATGCCAGGATCATGGCCCACGGTGACAAAGAATGAAACCGTGAAAGGATGAGATAGGGTGCCAGCAGTTTATTTAAAAGACATAGCGGCAAGAAAGTGAAAGACACAAAGGCAAGGAAGTAAAGCTCCCACCAGCTGGGAGGGGCTTCTGAGTAGGACCCCCATAAGGACTTCTGGTCTAAGGGTTCTAAGGGGTTAGAAAGGTGCTCAGGCTGTTGTGTAAGCAATATAATCTCTACCCTATAGGAGACTACGTATTTTTTGAGGGGCCCCATATATGCAGTATCCAAGCAGTGTCCATAAACCCCATAGACAGTGGCCCCCTGATCATGGCCTAGGAAGGCCCCAGACAGCTATGGGAGGTTTTTGTAAGATTCCTGGACAGTTGTGACTCAGCAGACTCCATTTTGGGCATTCTGACTCCATTTTGGGGGTGCTGTCCTTACTACCTGACAGAATCCTAATTAGAATCTCAGTAATGCTGTCACATAGTCATCCACAGAACATATATGTGGAAAATGCACTCCTCAGGGTGGGGTGGCATCATGAAGGTCAACGTGGACAAGGTTCCTGCCCTTGCGGAGTTTGCGTTTGTGACTCAAAAAGCTAAACAAGTAAAGAAATTTTAAAACTCCAGGAAGACAGTTCAGAGGGAGAGTAAATAACTGGAAGAGCAAGAATCTGAAACATGAAAGGATACAGGTGGTGCTGCGTGGTGGCTTGCAGCCTCTCTCTGAGGAGAGGGCGTTGAAACCGAGGTCTGAGGGCGGGGAGCCGGGGGGCTCGCAAGGTCTGGGTTAGCAATGTTGCACACAGAGGACAGAATGCAAAGCTCCTAAGGCGGTTGGCTGTGGTGCGGGCACAGTGAGGATGAGCTCTGGAGACAGACTGGGTCAGCCAGGGGAGGAAAGCTGCAAAGGCTGTTTTTTCCCCAGAGAGAAAGACTAGCTGAATTTCAAAAACAAAAACACACTGGAAGCATTCTCCATGCCAGCGTATGCGACTGGATGATAGAGAGAGAAAGGCAAATACTGCACGACCCCAGAGGACCTTTATTCTGAATGAAAATGAAAAATCCAGGGCAGGAGGGCATCGTGGGTCATGGAACAACTGAGCAGTGCTGTGGGCGAGCCAGGCCCTTGCACTACCTCTTCTGCATAAAGAGAGGAAAGGACTTTACAGAGCTGCCAGTAGTAACTTTCAATTGCAGATTACAGCTGTATACGGTATTTTAATGGAGTGCAAAATGATCTTATGATATATGCAAAAGAGAATGATTAAATCGATGTAATAACATCCCTTAAATATATTATTTCATATAGCGGGAACATTTTAAATTTGCTCTTACCAATTTTAAAATGTACAATACTCTGAAAGTTTTTGCCATGCCAGGTATCAAACAGAGGGCTTCGTGCATGCCTCGCAAGTGCTCCACCACTGGGCTATATACTGGCTCCTACAATGCATTATTATTAACTATCATTGTCATGCTGTGCGATTCATCTCACGAACACGTATTCCTTTTGTCTGCCTGAAACTTCGCACCCCGTGGCCAACATGTGTTCCCGTCCCTCAGCCCAGGTAACCACCGCTAACACTGGACTATGAGAGCAAGTGCTTTGGAGTCTGTATTTAACTGAGAAGGTGAGGCACTCGGCTTTCTGTACCTGGCTTTTTTCTCTTTATGTGATGTCCTCCAGGTTCATTCAAATTGCAAGTGACAGAATTTTTTTCTTTTTGAAGGCTGAAGATTATTGTCTTTATCCACTCATCTGCTGATGGACTCTGGTTGGTTCTGTACTTGGTTATGGTGGAGAGTGCCACTATGGACAGGGGAGTACAGATGTCTCTTTGACATATCGATTGCATTTCCTGTGGATTTATACCTGAAAGAGGGATTGCTGAACCATCATATGATAGTCTTTTTGTGGACCCTACATAGTTTTCCATGAGTGTCTTTGTAACTGAATTGAAAGTGCATCCTCTGGCCCATACTCCTTCATTTCAACACCATCCTCAGAACCTGTAGGGTGGTTACTTCTTGTGGTAACCTCCCATTTAGTGTGCAACAGAATCATGTGGAAGGCACCATCGGTGAAAGGAACCCACTTGAGAAGGTCGGATTCCTAGCTGGGGCTGAGACGTAGCTTCCTGGCCAGTTCCCAGCTGCTCCTGCAATTGCTGCTGATTTAGATGTGAGAACCAGCGGTAGAGGGAAGGCTCCATGGGGCTCATGTTGGAATCACTGGGGAGGGGATCTGGTCTGGATCAAAGAATGCCTACTGATACATGACCTGCTGGTGACTAATCTCTTGTGCATGCAAACCTGATAGACTCTGTAATGCAACCGATGTTACACTTGAGGGCCTCTTGGACAGGAAGTGAATTATGGGGCCCTGGAAAATCTCTGCTCTCTCCCAGGTCCTGTTTGTGATAAGAGACATTGGTGGTGGTCATTTTCTCACATTGCCCTTTGGAGAAAATAAACTTAGATCTGCAGGGGACTCAATTTTACACAATTCATAGTTTTGCCTTCATTAAATACAACTATGTTTTTACTTTTAGGTCTGGAATTAACATATATTAGGATCTGAACCAAAAGTGCTAAACTTATAAACATATTTTTCTTTTACTGTCACCATAGCAGACTTCTAATCATGTTGTTTTTAAGAAGCTGTGTGAAGTACTTTGCATGAATAATTATAATTATGTAGACTCCAGAACAACTTTTTGTGCTAAGTAAAATGATTGTTAGTCTATGGCCTGAAAAAATACTTGGTAAGCATGCTAAATAGTTTCCGGTGTCACACTAAAGGAGCATAAAGTTTTCAATTTGTAATTAATTTATAAGTGACAAGAATGCTCTCAGACTGTAATTCTTATTCTAACAGACTTATATTTAATATGAGTAATTGACATATATCACAAGTGAAAAAAACATATTTTCTTTATGAAAAAATAATAAAGAGTTGGATGTGGTGGCACATGCCTTTGATCTTTCAGGAGGCTGAGGCAGGAAGATCACAAATTTGAGGTCAGCCTAGGCAACTTCTCAAAATAAAATACAAGTTGAGGATGTAGCTCAGTGGTAGAGTGCTTGCCTAGCATACACAAGGTCCTGGGTTTTATCCTTAGTGTCAGAATAAAAGAAAAAGAAAACAACAATAGCAAAATCTCATAAGAAACAAAAAAGAATCAAATTGTGTTTATGATTACTTATGTGGATTAAGATGTAGAATAATTTTGCAGCATTTTTATATTTTTTATTAAGTGATATAAGTACACATGTGTAATTCACTTTGCCTGTTAATCATGACTGTCAACTTGAATGGATGAAGAGACTTGTGGAGAGGTGATTGGATCATAGGGTGCAATACTCACCCATGGACTAATTCCCTCATGCTCATAGCTGAAGGTGCTATTAAGAGGTGGATCCAGCTGGAGGAAATGAGTCCTTGGAGTGAACCTTTGGTGGGTACATCCTTTCTTGGTGCTTTTCCTCTGTGCTGTGCTTCTTAGCCACCATGGAGTGAACAGCTTTGCTCTATTTCATCCTTCTGCCATGATGTTTCTGCCTGGGAGCCAGACTACCTATAGACTGAACCCCCTGAAACCACGAGCCAAATGAAATCTCTCCTCTTTTAAGTTGCAGGTGACAGATATTTTGTCCCAATGGTAGGAAAGCTGATCAGTGCATCCACTAAAGTTATGTATGTCTATCTGCTTGCATGATTATTCTCTTCCATGTTTTCCTAAATTCTTATACTCAGTACCTCAGGCAGAGGCTCCAGTCTTGCTGTTTCTGTTGGAGTTAGATAGACATATCATGGTGAATTCTGAGCTGCCACATTTTAGAATCCTAAAAGGTCTCCTGTCACAAGAGAAGGGTCTTGTAATGTGTTCCCAGAAGGAAAAACACTATTAAGGAGATGTCTGCATCCTGGTTCCTGGTTGCCTGCTTTTCCTGGGTGTGTCCTACCTTTTTATTGTCTCCTGTGCCCTCTCTCCATGAAGACGCAGACAGACACACAAACCTGGGGTGTCATGTCTGTTCTGTGCTCACAGCATGTGAAAATTCTGTTCTAAGTCTTTGTTGTATAAATGGCTGTGAGATAGACCCAGTTCTGCTGTTCCGTGTGGCTGGTAGCACCATCTTTATTTTGATTCTACCCTGAAGTTTTTGGTCAATTGGTGGCTGGCTTTCCTTGTGTGGTCTTGGTCACAATGGAAATTGATCTATGGACTTCATGTTGTCTTTCCTTATTGGCTGCTTAATACAATCTGGGACATCTTTTCAGTTATTACCACATCTTCAGGCAGCTTTCCTTACAATGTAGACAACTTGTTAAAAATCAGGTACATTTCCTATTTTTTAATTGAACAGGAACAATCTTTTTTTTCAAAATAGAGTATTTCATGTTCTATTGCTTAAAATAGTTGCCAAACTCCCCCTTGGCCAGAACCAGTCTTTTTTTTCATTTAGTTTACTGGTACATTTTAGCTACACAGTATGGTTACATTCATCATTGGGATCTTGTACCTTTACATGAGTATCTTGGTTCTTATTTTTTCCCCATTCCCCTGCCCTCCCTTCACCCCCTCCACCCTTCCCTATTTACAAAGACTTTGTTTCCATTTTTTTCCTTTTCTCATATTTTTTCTTTTCCCTTCTTTCCTTTCCCCCTCCCCTCCCACTTCTCCTACTCCTTTAGATCTGTTCTTCCTATTTCACAATATCAATTATACATTTTGCTTCTTATTTACACTTTTAGTTTCTCACACCAGAGAAACTATTCAGTATTTACACATGTGTGTCCTATTTATTTCACTTAAGAGTATGGCCTCAATGTGCACCCATTTAGCTATGTGTTTCTCGTTTCTCATTCTTTATGGGTGAGTAGTAGTCTATTTTATAAAAAAAAAAAACAGTTGATGGGCATTTGAGCTGTTTCCAAGTTTTAGCTGTTACAAACTGTGCCGCTATAAACATGGGTGCACATATATCACTGTGGTATGATTCTTTAAATTTTTTTTGGAAGATACCCAGTAGAGGAATAGCTGGGTTAAATGAGACTTCCAATCCTAGCTGTCTGAGGTATCTCCACACTGATTTCCACAGTGGTTGCACCAGTCTGCACTCCCACCAGCAGTGGAGCAGGGTTCCTTTGTTCCCACAGCCCTGCCAGCATTTGTTATTGGTTGATTTCTTGATAGCAGCCATTCTTTCCAGGGTGAGGTGGAATCTCAGTGTTGTTTTCATCTGCATCTCTCGAATGACCAGTGATGCTGAACAGTTTTTCATATGTTTATTTGCTGCTTTTACTTCTTTGTCTGAGAAATGTCTGTTCATTTCAGATGCCCTTTTTTGAATTGAGTCTTTATATTTGGGGGGTCTGATTTTTTTAGTTCTTTATATATTCTAGATAGTACAGTCTCTTTTTATTATGTTTCACCTAAATCTGGGTATTACTTGTCTTAATTAATAAATCAGAAAAGAAGACTCTAATTTTGATTTACTGGTTATATGTGTGGAAAACCAGTTCTGTTAAATTCAATTTTTTCCAAAGCCTCCCCTTGTCTTTTTCTCTTGCTTTCTCAGCACTGTTAAAGTCTCATCTTCTCTTATTCTGGAGTAGTTGTTGCTCTTTCCCTTATCTTTGTTTAAAAAAAATAAGTAGAATGAACAAAAACAAAGGAAAGCATATTGACTGAGTGTCCTATTACTTGGGCCTATTTAAAGACCCTGTGCTAAATTTCCCATGGAAAGTTTGCCCGGATTGAATTCTAATTTCAGTTAGTTTATCTCTTACTTAAAATTCCACAATGATAGAATATCGATTTTGCTTCTTTGTTTTATTTCTGCATGAACTTATCTAATACAGGGAATAACAGTGGTAACATTCTCAAGCTAACAGAGCTTCTCCAAGTGCATGTTTCTTGTGAATGAATTAGAGCAAATTAGAACTCTTGTTTATCAAGTTTAAAGTCCCTATTAGAAACTGTTGCCACAGTGGGAAATGTTAACATTTAGGTTTATTTCAAGATTTATAGATTAAAAATCTTTCCTTGGTATGAGGCTTTGAATGAAAATCCTAGTCTGTAACTTATTTACATTTTCATATTTATTCTGAATTTTCAGACAGGGAAAAATGAAGTTTAGATAATTTATTTCAGATCTTAGTTCTCTAACAAGCATTTAGTTAAAAAATAATTCTTTTCTGAATATTAAATATTGTCTAGACTTTTTCATATGATTAGTCAATGACACATGAAAAAATAGAGGAACTCAACCCAGAGATGCTATGCTGTGATGAATTATTCTAACATGTCATAGTAATGAAAGAATCTAGCTTTTCTAACTGTAAATTTGGGTTACCATGGAATCCTTCACTGTGGAGAATTTTACTCATATTCATTAGCAGCTGATTATATTTGAAAAATGTTTAAATGAAATGTACATTAGAAAAATAGAAAATGGAAGCACATTTTAAACCTTCACTTCTAATAATCTAATTTATAGGCTTAAAACGGCCCAGTGGATACTTCGCTTGAAGAATCGTCGCTGTTCCGTCTACTTGCACAAAAGTAAGCTCCTGTCTTTCCGGGGCCCATGTTTCAGGAGCCTCTCTTTAGACAGGACAGCTTTGCGACTCCCACACGGGCCTCAGACCCTATCAGTGGCTCACGGCCCTGAGGCGGGGGTCACTGCAGAGCCGGGCCAGGCAGGGACCCCTCGGTGGGGCGCTGTCCCAGTGAAGCTGCTGTTGTACTTCTCTTGCTTCGGCATTCACCTTTTAATTCTCATTTGTTTTTATTCCTAAGTTTTAACAAAATGGGTCCATTTTTAAACAGCAACAACTCAAATTAAAAAATTTTAAAAAACCATAATTCTGTAGAAAATCTTCCTCATGAAATAAAAACCTATTTTGGAGTAGAAAAACATTTGATAAACCTTGTTATCCCACCCTGACATCTTCTTCTCTTCTGAAAAGTAATGTATGACAGAGATAGCTGGATACAAGAATCTAACTTTCTGTTATGTCCAATCCATAATATCGTACATAAATACACATACGTTTCAGTAAAATATATACTCATAAGAAATATATATATATATATATATATATATATATATATATATATATATATATATATGTTATGGAAGGATAGAAATAGCCTCCAAAATAAACTAGTTGGGTGAAATAAGTCTTGACTGCTTGTTGTTCCTCTAAATAAAAGTGGACATTAGAAGCACAGCAGCAGTTGGAGGTCCACGGTGGGAATGGATCTCGTACAATGAAAAGCATGACAGCTCCCCTGAACTGCAGCTCAGGCAGGACACGCGGGGGTAGTCACAGAGCCTCATTTTACTTGGAAGCTCCTGCAAGGTTGGAATATGCTCCCGTAGTTTGCTGAGCGACTTCCGCTGCTGCAGAGTGTTGTGTGCTGAGGCGACAGGTGTGTGCTGCATCCTCCTGGACGAGTTCAGCGCGGGGTAATGAGCTGCCCGTCATGTGGGGACCTGCCCGTGACTTTCCTCCCATGGCAAGCAGTTCCTCTGGTGCCATCATGGAGGCAGACAGCCAGGAGCGCTGGTGCCTCAGTTTCTTCTGGCCACGCTGAATTCCTAGACACCCATTACGTTTGCCCTGGGTCCCAAATCCTCCGCAGAATGAGCTAATGGGGCCATGTGGGTGGTATTATTATTATTATTATTATTATTATTATTATTAATTTATTTTTCCCCGTAAGAAGCAATTGAAGTCTGAGACAAATGTGCGTTTCTCCAGACCCCATGTTAGCCTGTCTCTCTAATTTCACTGGTGTTCGTGCGTGACTTTGCTGTGGTGGACTTTTCTTTTCACTGGCTCTCATTTGCTGAAGTTAGCGCTTGAGGACAAGTTGGAATGATACTTAGTTTCTAGGGGTCTTTATGCTTTTTATGGGCCAGACTGCTCAACAGTCATAGACTTAGTAAAACAATTGGCAGGAAAAATTAGGATTTCTCAGGGAGATTAATGACCATTATGGTTTTTCTTTGGATTGTTCCACACTCTGTCTCTGGCCTTAATGAAAACCAAGTGAAAACACTGAGCCAAAGTCTAGAATCAGTGTTGGCGCCTTTGCACTGTGGCCAAAAATATTCTGATGCAGATTTGAGTCTCTGGTTCTTCCAGTGATTGATTAATTAGTTCATTCATTCATTTAATGAACCCATGTACGGTATCCAAACATAGGGGTTCAATGAGAAATAAAACTCTTAATTACCCCGGAGCAGCTTGTGGCACAGGAGGGGTGACAGACGTGTAAGCGCACAGCCACCCAAAGTGTAACCAGAGCACAGAAAACGGGGCAGTGGCTCAAATGGGGTGACCAGCTTTGCTTGGATAGGGGAGATGCTGTCGCAGAAAGAGGTTTTTGCAGGAACAATGGGATTTCCTGTGTTGATTGAGCAGGAAAGTGGATTTCAAAGAGAGAAAAGTATCTGAAAATGCATAAAAGCAGGAAGCGCCTGTTGGCTCATGCATGGGTCATGGCTCACAGTGGCTGGTGTGAGGGGTGAGGGGTCAGAGAACAGGTGGAGTGGACCAGGGGAGATGGATCCAGAGAAGGACGAAAGAACGAGGCATGGCCAGCACTGGACACTGGGGAAGGTGGGGGTTTGCAAACACAGAAGCTTAGGGAAACAGAGGGTGACTTCACGGGCTTTGGAAGAAGACTGGATTCTGGGGCCTTCTAGCTAACTTGCTCATAGGAGGTGGGGCCTGGTCAGGAGAGGTTGGTCACTGGGGGTGTGGCCTAGAAGGGTGTATCTCCCAATCCGGGTCTTCTCTTCTCTCTCTCCTTCCTGTTCACCATGCCCCAAGCAGCTCTCCTCTTCCGAGCCCCTCTGCCGTGCCACCATGGTTTGGAGCCAGCTGACTATGGACTGAAAGCTCTACCAACTGCGCCAACATAAACCTTTGCTCTTTCGAGTTGTGGGTGTCAAGATTGTGTCCCAGTGACGAGAAAGTGACTAAGACAGCAAGCTTGAGGGTTAAGGAGGGAAGTCACATATGAGGCCGAGGAGAAGCAAGATTAGCAAAGTCAAAAGAGTTACCCTTTGGGAACAGAGGAGGGAAGCCCATGGCTGCCGAGAACAGAGCTGCATTAGAGCTGAGTCTTGTGTGAGTGACAGTGGAGGAGGGTACATGTGGGGTGAGCAGAGAGCGACGGAGAGGGGCTGACTACAGCTGGAGATGGGTCGGGTATAGGGGCAAGAGCATGAAGGGATAGGAGGGAAATGGTGCCCCTGATAACGCAACTGTGCCATGACCTGAGTGTCTCTTCTTTGGAACTAAAAAGTTACAGTTGCATGTTCATTTTGATTTGCATTTTCATAAGAGATTCATTTATTGTTGGTACACAGGTGACATAACAAAATACTCTAATTCGTTCTCTAAGATGAAAGCAAAATGAATGGTAGTAACACAGGATGACAGAAGCAGAGTCGTTGCATTTACGGAGGAGAATAACAAGGTGGAGACAGGTTTGGCAGGAAGGTAAAGTGTTCATTTGTTGAGCTGGAGGCTCAGGAGATAGGAAAGGACAATGTCTGGTTGGTAGTTTTGAGTCTGAGAAGGGCGGGGAGAAAGAGGAAAAGAGAGATACTGCGCATCTATGGGGTGATGATTGCACTCTATGAGGCGAGATACAACTGATCTCATATATGAAGGGTGATAAACAGTCTAAAAATTTTAAAAATGTATTATAGTAAAGGATGCATGGCCATTGTCCCCCCAATCCTTCCCCCATTTTAGACACCCTTATCCCCACGTTCTTGACAATTTCCGAAGCAGTTTCTGGAAGTGCCCTTTCCTGAGTGCCTTTTCCTGGCTGCCTTGATGTCCTGACTTTTGTGGCAATTTTTGTCCAATTAAAGCATCACAGTGTGTCCTCATCCACCTTATTCACTAGATTTGGCACCATGTGGCTTCTGGTTCTTCCACCAAGTCAAAATGACCATGAGAGGTCCACGTTTTGAATCAATTCAGGACATCGAGGCAGTCAAGACAGTACAACTAAAGACGCTCAGGAAGGAGGACTCCAGAGCTGCTGCAGGACGTGCCGAGAATAATGACGGGAGAAGTGTGTTTGAAGTGCGGGAGAGGTCTCTGAGGCGGATTCATGGCAATGTGTCTTTATGTAATACAGCTTTTAATTTAAACACTCATTTTTAATCACACTTTGTAGAGATCATCAAAACTATACTGATGCTTAATACAGAAAATCCTATGTAAAACGAGGCTGAGATAAAAACGTAGGGGGTCAAAGCATGCATGTGAGAATTGGAACTTCAAAGAGTACGGTTCGGGCAGCTTTTGCAGTGCTAATACTAATCACTTGGATCTCTTAAAAATTTAGTTCTTTGCCATCAGTAGCTAATAATATTTGACTTTCCCATTAGATTTTATGTTCTTGGCAAATCTTTATTTTTTCCAGTGCCTAAAGCAGTGCCACACTTTTCTACTAATTATGAATGTCTGCGAGGAGTCAATATTGGCTTTGGAATTTTTAAAAAATATTCACATATTAAAACTTGCTAATCTTATAGAAATCGTTTTCTTACATTTGTCCATAAATGGGTAATTATCAATGGAAGGTGTTTTCTGATGGAAAAAAGTCTAATGCATTTGAGCATAGTCTATTTTTAATCTATAGACTTAGTTTTTTCTTTTGCTTGAAATATACAATTAGAGAAAATTTATTTAAAACTTTTGAAATTTTGTTTTAATTATAATTTAAAATTTATTTTAGTCATTTCAGTTATGAAATAATATATATTGATTCCAGCAACTTCACCAGATGTATTTGGTATAAAACAAAATAATCTCTTTCCAGAGTACTGTAAACAATGGTGGCATATTCTTTTATCTTTTTATATTAAATTGGATATTGACATGTCCAAATACTTAATTTTGGTTTTTGTTTATTTTGTAAAGTACATCATTCTGTATATGGCTTTCTAAAATCTACTAATTTTCACTTACCAATTTTATCACAGGTTCCTTGCAAGTCTTGGGATTTGCCTTTGTCCTGATTGCTCGGATAGCATTCCAGGAGTATGCATCATGATTTACACAGGGAAACACTCCTCTTCAGGTTGTTCTTGGCTTGGGTAATTATCAAACAAACTCACAATTACTTCACAAACCAGTTCTTTTATTTTTTGTAGGATGGAATGAGTAAATGAATATGAAAAAGACAAGCAATTTAACATATGTATAGATAAAAAGATATGGTAGGATTAGTTACAGAAAAGGAAATGCAAATGATCAATACATTTCAGAACACATTAATGCCATTAATATTCAGAAAAATGTAAACTGATACAAAAAATATTTAAAAACAAAAATAACTAAAACCTCCAAATGCCAATTTTCACCCATTGTATTGACAAAAATTAACAATATTTATAACATCCCATAATGGTAGAAGTGTGATGAAATGATGATCTTAACCATCATTGGCAGGCCTATAAATTAAATTTTTGAGAAAGAATTTGTTGGTATATATTAAAATTAGACATGTATAAAACCTTTGACTTACTAATGCTCCTGGAAATTAAAGTGGGTCATTTTTTGCAAATACCTAAAAATATTTAGGAAGTGAATGATGCAATGAATGTGTTCCCAATTATTTTTATTGATAAAAGGCAAAGTAAATATAAGTAGCAATTGGGAAGGGAAGCCACGAACATTTGTCTCAATATATTAATATCTATCCTACTCTGCATATATGGCATTTTCACATAATGTTTAATGACTCCTTTTGAAAGAAAGAAGTTGACAGGTTCTGGTGTTTCCAAATCTGTTATGGCTTAGATCTAGATGTCCCACGAAAGCCTTGAGCAGTTACAGGCAGGACCTTTGGAGGGTGATTGGATTGTGGGCTGATAGCTGACTTGCTGTTAGGAGGTGGGGCCAAGTTGAAAGAGGTGGTCACTGTGGTGTGACCCGGAAGCTTATATCTCCCTTCCTGCTCCTCCCTTGACCCTCTGCTTCCTGTCTGCCATGCCTCTGGGTTGTGCTGCCCTGCCTCAGAGCCAGCTGACTATGGACTGAAGCCTTTAGAAATCGTGACCCAAAGTAAACCTGTCCTCCTTTAAGTTGTGAGTGTTGGGTATTGCGTCTCAGTGACAGAATGTGACTAAGACAAAATCTATTCAAAATGGATGCACAGAGGGCACAAACAATGTGTACACTCACCGGTCAAGTCTTCTTCCACGTGAGTCATGCCCCGCTGCTCATGAGGATGCCGGTGTGGGTCCCCTGATGTGGGTGGGAAGGAAGGGCTGGTCCTCCGTGTCAGCCTGTGGCTCAGCACTGCCGTGACACCTAGGTGAAACGTGATTTTGATTGTGGCACAGGACATGTTTGGTATCAGGGAAGGCAGTCAGAGTGGGGTGGCTCAGTGCACTGGGGATTTGTGGGGTGCACGGGAGCATGTGCTGTGTGGACTGAGCAGTGCGTGGGCTCTGAGCTGCAGGGCACAGGGCGGAGGGGCGCTGAAGATAGGTAAGTGGGGGCGGGGTCTGGCAGGTGCTGGACTCATGTAGGGCTGTGGAAGTGAGCGCTGGTGCAGCTGTCCAGACAGGAGATCTAAGCAGTCGGGTGGTGATCTTTGGAGGGTCCTTTCAGGTCTCTGCTTCAGATCAGGAAACTGGCTCCTGGGGACTTGGACATCACAAATTCAATCTGAGACATCGTATGAATTTTTTAGGGCTATGGTAAAAGACACGACAAAGTGGGTGGCTTAAAACAAGCCCATCTATTGCGCTACAGTTCTGGAGGCCAGAAGTCTGAAATCAGAGCTGCTACAGGGCCATCTTCCTTCTCCTGGCTGCTGACAGAGCCCATAACGTTCTCAGCAGGCAGAGGCTCCGTCTCATTGGCCCCATGGTCATGAGACACCTTCTCCCGATCAGCCGTGTCTCCACGCGCTGCACACTCGCTGTGGTTCTTTTAAGGGCACTGCCACTGGGCTGAGTCTACCCTAGTCTCATAGGATCTCCTCTCATCTCACATTCAAATTGTATCTACAGAGTCTCTGTTTTCAGATAATGACATTCACAGGCAGCCAAGGCCAGGACCGAAACCTGAATTTGTGCAGGGCACCATTCAGCCCCTAACCCTGCATGGAGCATGAGTTCAGCAGTGTTGCTCACCTGCCCTGGTCGGGGGTGGCCAGGGCAGTGGAGAGCGATTTCCAATAGCCACATTTCTTTGAAAGGAGGGCCCTAGGGGAGGCTATTGATCTCTAGGCACAATGCAGAGAACTGAGTGTAGACAAGTGAAGTGGCATTGTCATCCACAGCTGGCAGTGTGTACATTTTATTCAAGAAGTGCAGAAACTTCAATAGAAATGAACTGGAAAGGACTCAGTTTGTATAGACTGTGTTTTCAGCAAGTACACAAGCACAGACTAAGAACCGAGCCTGCACGCAGAAGCTGACATCCTGACACATGGCATTGCCCCCAGCAGTGTGAGTCAGCCAAGGGGCACGGAAGCAAAGCCACCCACACAGGGCAGGGAGGGCACCAGGTCCTCAGTGAGGAGAACAGACACACTGTCGTAGGAGCCCTAGGCAGCACGGCCAGAAAATCAATCTATCTCTGCTTCTGTATCTGCACCTGCATCCACAGCTGTATCTGCACCTGTGTCTGGACCTACAGACTGTGTCTGCCTTTGTATCTACCACCACAGCTGCATCTGGAGGTGAACCTGCACCTAAATCTGCCCTGATAGCTCCTGAGTTCTAGATTTTGCATTTCTTAACCAAAACTTTTTTAGCTTCTTCAAATACCACGTAACATTGTTTGGAATGTTTATACTTGGTGTGTTAGTTACCTTTCTCAAGGCTGAGACAAAATACCTGACACCCACAAATTAAAGGAGGAAAGGTTTATTTTGGCTCAGAATCTATAGAGGTCTCAGTTCACAGTTCCTGGGCAGGGCAGCATGGCAGAGGAGCAGCAGCATCAAGCCTGCCTTTTTTCTGTCTCTTTGTGTTCCATCCAGGATACAAGTCTATTGATTGGTTACCCTCATACCCAGGGTGGGGCTTCTGTTACCCACATCCTTAATCTCAGCATCACGCCCTTAATCCACATTCACACACCCCACTCCAGCCACCTTTGAAACTCCCCATCTATGAGCGCATGAGGCTTTTTGGGGGACATCTGGATACAAGCCATAACACTTGTTAACTGGACTCAGGGATATCCTACCTAACATTTTAATGTGATTCGTTAAAACATATTTTTACTAGAATATGTTTATGTTGCATAATTACGTTCATCTTGGGGATTTGATGCATCTTCATGACACATCTCGGTCATTTTTACTCCGTTTCCTCCCTTCTGTACTCTCTCATTTCTTCCCCAGATTCTCTTCCCATCTCCACAGAGTCTAAATCTCTTTGCTACCTTCTCTCTTTTATGTTTTCTTTAAATTACTTACATTTTGCATCTCTCATGGTAGAGGAACCATGAAATCAATACTTTACCTTCGGTGCCTGATTTACTTCACTTAGCACATGGGAGGCATCCCTTTTCCTACAAATGAGCCGACTTATCTTTCTTTATGGGTGAGTAGTGCTCTGTTTGTATAAATACCACGTGGTAAGAGTGTGACTCTCGAGCTCCAAACATAAAGCTTACGAGCAGATTTCTTCCCCAGCTGCCTTTGTTTCATGCTGTGTTAACAAGATGTCTTCTCCTCAGGTGTAATATCTGTCTCACAACATCAGTGATTTAATTCTGGAAGAAACAGGAGGAAAGGCAGAAGGACTTGCTAGAAGACACACGAAAGCAGTTTCTTGAATATGGACCCAAGGTCAGGTCAATACCAAAAGCAAAAGTTGACTGAAGAATTGTAATAAGACCAGAAATGCCAATAGCAATCACAACCAGTCTTATTTTGTTAGGAATTGTGGAGGGCCCTTGTATGCTATTTATGTTACTTGAGAAATCACTGCAACCATGGTATTCTCGGTCCTACACTTCAGGACAAAAAAATGGAGGCCCCGTATTGTGCTCAAGTCTGCACAGCTTGTTAAAAAAGAACCTGGAAATCAAGCCAGGTTGACCCTACTCCAGAATTCAGGACTTTATGACCCACTGTGTCATAGTCCTAGCACTGGGGAGAGCAGCCTGGGGGAGAGGGGTAAGCGGTCCTAGATAGAAGGGGAAGGAGTGGGAACTGGAAGCCAAGGAGGCCACAGTGATTGGAGGCTGCCAGTTTCGCCGAGCCCAGGGAGCCTATTGTCAGTAGCTGGCCACAGACATGTCCACAGCTCCAGAGTACTCTGGAGAACCTGGATGAGGGCAGTGTTCCCGTGCTCAGAAGAGAAGAGCGCCTACAACAGTATAGGAGAGGAGACTTACAAAGGTTCACTCGTTTGATCTTCCAAACAGATCTATCAGTAAGGCCTTCTGTGACCTCTATTGTGTCTGTCTGCAGACAATGGGAGGTGGACCTACACTTTTGTTCCAGGGTCTTGGTCCTGATCATAACCAGGGTGCTCTTGGAAATCACCCAGGGCTTCTTGGACCTTTGCTTTCTCAACCCTCTTTTGTAAATGCTCATGGGTGCCTTGTCTCCTAGCTTCTACAGCAGTGTTTCCTAGCTGCTGCATATCCCCGGGACAACCCCATCACTTTATTCAGGATGGGTTCCTCTCAGACTCTGCTGTCCTCTTTTACTTTGCAAGCCTCGGTTTAAATAGAGAGTAAAGGGCTTTGGAGAATAACACACCAGCTAACTGCTGCTAAATGACTTTATAACGGGGGATTGGCTTCCTGGCCATCCTTACACTGTCGCCTCCCTTCTTCTGCCCAATATATTTCTGGAGTCCATTGCATTTCTGCAACTTTGGTGCTCACACATATTTCTAAATAAGTTCACACGGCATTTTGAAGTTTAGCAAGCATTTTTACTATTGACCACAACATAGAAAGAGAGGTGTTAAAATAAAATAATGGATATTAGCCATTTATGAACTTGTGAGAAGTCTTGATGTCTGGTGGTAGGATGCACCGCTGGCTTCTCTGGAAATGGATAGAGAGTCAGGTCTACTAATTAAGATTGTTGCTGATTAATTTTTCTACTTTGGCCCTTTCCAACTAGCGCCTCTCTCTTCTGAATACTTGGACTAATTGTCTCAATTTTGGAATTGGGGCTCTTCTATCCCTGTTGTCTCTCAGAGCTCTAAACTAACAGATGGTGGGTGGAGAAGTTAGACAATGAAGGAAGAAGTTCTGAGTGTGACATAAGACGCATTTGCAATCTGGAATATCAGCCTGTATTTCAGTGTCATCTTGGACTTCAGCCTCCTGCAGAACTCTGAAGCAATGGTAGAAGGGTCTCTTGATGTCCTCTCCACATCCAGGGTGTAAGCAGCTGGGGGAGGCTGGGTTGGTTCTCTCTCTCTCTTTCTCTCTCTGTCTCCCTCCCTCTCTCCTTTTCTTTTCTTTCTCTGGACTTCAGCTCTGCTATAGAACACTTAGAAATGGAATTCCTAAAAGGTACCACATCCATGGTAATTTCCATTGCAAGAGTAAGAGGTGTTTGGAGGAGATTTAATGTCAGCAATAGCACAAATCTCTCCCATAGCACCCGTGAGTAGAACTAGTTGATGATAGACAGAATTTATGACCTAGGAGACCATTTATTTCTAATAAAATTAGAAAACTCAGGCACTGCTTTGGGATTTTGGAAAACTTTACTCTTCAGTTCCCAATGTTGAAATGTGTGAAATATGGAAAGAATCAGTTCACAATGAGACAGTGAATTAATCTGCACCCTTGACTCCAGCCAGGAGAAAGATTACTGAAAACAGAGAAGTCACCTTGGGGAGCATGTAAACTCAGCGTCTTGTTCTAGAATATTCAGACGCCCTCCTGGATATATAAACAACTCACTTGTTTTTTTTTAATGTCATCATTTTAGTCTGATATGGTGATTTATAATAACGACTGGTATTATTAACTGAGGCTTTCTTTATCACTCTGCAGGGGACTACAGCTCAGTGCCACTTTAGTTTTCTATAATCTTACTGTTTTCTTGGGTGACATAATTCCTCTTTCACAGATGAGAAGACAGGGAAGTTAGATTACCAGCTCAAGGTCACGCAGGCTGTAGGTCAAGAGCCAGGGCTCAGAACCTGGAGCTTCACAGTTGGAACTCTTTCCACAATACTACGAAATCTGCCCAGGAATTGTTATCAGAACAATGCTTTTTCTGGGTGGTGTATTTAAAAAAGAATCTCGGAAAATACAGCACATCCAAACAAAGGTGAAAAAGATGGTGGCCATTTGGTAGTCAAAAGGCAAGAGAAGCAAAGGTGAAATTACTGAAGTCAATTAAGTCAAGGAAAGAGCTGCTTGAGAGGAACCAGGTGGCTTTCTTGGAATACCTGGAAAGCTGTCGTGCATAGGGAGAAGAGTGTGAGGGCAAAGGGTCTCTGGTGATAGTTGAGGAAGGCAACTTTGACCTTAAGGAAGTCAAAGCATTCTCCTTGCCCAGCACTGGAAAGAGGAGGGAACCAATCACTGGTGGGGACAGATGACTGCTTCCAGGAGTCCTGAAGACTAGATGGCTAACCAAGTGGGAGGTTGGACTACAGGGGTTCTGATGTGTGTCAGCTCTTGGATTACATACATGCCAATCCACAGTACCTTAACATGAGTGAGTTCACCAGCTTCTTTTATTTACAACAGGAGAAGACTAAGTAATGTGGAAATGTTGGGCCTGGAGATGAAAAGGAAGTCTAAAAGGCTTCCTCTCTGCTTAACAACTTCACTTAGGAATGGCCCAAGATTTATGCTTTCCATCAAAGAGCAACAGGAGAGTTCCAGTCATTGATTTTCTCAGAAGTTCTGTTTCTGAATTTGGAGAAAAATAAATGTATATCAATTTTCATAGAGCTAATGTTATTTTTAATGGATGTGAGAGTTCTGATCAGATGTTTAGCGGATGATAAAGAACCAGGTGTGAGGTTCTCCAGGATGGTGATGTCTGTGACTGAGCTGTGACTGGGTATCAGAAAGGCCCCCAAATTTGGGTGATTCACTGCAGGAAGAATGATTTCCTCCACAAACTCTGAATGGCACCAAAGTGTGTATGAATCACCAGTGTTAGTATATTAATATACTGCATTTGAATATATGTTAGAAAAGTACATAATGACTTTTTAAAATGGATGTTATGCTCATAACATTTTTTAAAGCCAGGAAGACTGACATCCTGTAGACTCTTAGGCAAGTCTTGATGAGGAGATGGGTTTAATTAAATTGTGGGGGCCGTATACTATTAGTATGATTTTATTAGATTAGAAAATTTTGCATGGTCTTCCTCTGAAAACCAGAGATCCTGATGATTCATGCCATTGATTCCTAAATTTGATACTTTCAGTTAGAGTGACTTCATCTGTCATCGCTGGGTACATGTGTGTTTTAGTCAGGGTTTGCAAGAGAATAGACTTAATACAGGGCACACAATTGACAGGATTATTTTATAATACTCACCCAAAAAGTCAAATGCAGAAGAGTGCGAGAGGTCTGTCAGCACACTGGAGACCTGAAGAATCCCGCTAAAGGCCTGGTTCCCACAGTGATATTCCTCAGGAGTCCAACCAGAGGCCTAAAGCCCACGGCAGCTTCTCATGCTTGTCCATATTGAGGGTCTGCATAGGGAAGGCCCAGAGGGCAATGGAGGAAGCTGGAAAGTCAGGGCCAGCAGGCCGAGGGAGCTGAACTGGAGCCAGGAAGCGATGCTCAAGGTGAAGACTAGAGCTCCTCGGAAGAGAACAGCAGCCTTTCCTTGACAGGGAGGACCCGAGCTCCTCTTCCAATGAGAACAGCCGAGTTTGCATCAGGAAAACCAGCCTCGACAAAGCCTCTCCTGGGAAATCAGCAGCGTGCAGTCTTCCCCTGTTCTCCTTTTGTGCCGTTGGCAGCGATCCTAAGGTGGGTCTTCCACACCCGGAGCCTCCCTGACTCAGTTCAGCTGGGCGTTCCCACGTGCACTGACCTTTAGTCCACACAGCGTGACACTGCGACCCTCCCCAGCGCACCTCTCTGGAGACCCCACTGCCTTCAGCCTGCTCTGCTTTCCAGTGGAGTAAAGGAATGGCTCACTCTTGTTCCGGAGTGCCAGTAATGCAGCGTCCTTTTAGGGACGGCCCTGAGCCCCAGGGCCTCCTGTCCATCAGAGCAGGAAGGCTACTGCTGGCCCAGGCACAGGCCAGGTCCCCCGCGAGGTGGCTGCAAGATGGCGCCCCCACTTAGCTTCTCTGTTGGTTCTGAGCCACCAGTGCAGACCCTGCATTTTGTTCCAGCGCCTGCGCTGCCTTTCCCTGCTAATGGATCCCTGTGGGGTCACCGCTGTCCATATTATCGACTCACGCGAACTCCAGGATCAGGGTGGGTGTGGGTGGCCCTGGGTACCTCTCCCCACGTGGTTCATTTCACCACTAATTGATGTACAGTTACTATAAGTTCAGTTTGTCTTATACTTATGCAATACACAAAGTATATGCAAATGTGATATTAGTATGCATATATTCATATAAATGACAGCCATTCAAGTACTCTTTTCAGACGTAAAAAGATATTGTTAAAAGTGACTATATATACACAAAGAATAGAAGATACTGACATAGATTTACGTAGCTTCTTCCAAAGCCATTTCTCCTCATTTTAGCACCAGAACTATTATGCATCCATTGTACCAATAATAATTAAGCATTCGCTGAGCATATCCTATATGTTAAGCCCTTTTAAATGTATGTTTTATTATTTATTTATGTTTTTGCAGTGCTGGGGATCAAAGTCAGAGCCTCACACATTTGGCAAGTGCTCTGCCACTGAGCTAAATGCCAGCCTCTGTTTCAAACAAAGCTCTAGAATGATTTGATTGGCACAGTGCTGTCCTCACTGTACAGACAGGAAAGCAAGCTGCAGACTTTAGAAGGCACAGGCAGCATGGACTTCAAGGACCAAAGCAAGGTCTTTGACTACAGTCTGTGCTCTTACTCACCGTGGACAGTGGACATCCACACGTTGGCCCGGTCACCTCATTGGTGAGCTTCTAGGGTCTCACTCTTCTGAGATAACTGTGTTTTCTTCAAAGGGCACAGGATGATGCTGCTCCAAAGCGCTCTGCAGGTTTAATGCCTAAAGGCCAGCCTGGTCTCTCTCCAGAGATCCTGGTTTTCTTGTACATCTGCTGTCCAGGAGCCGGGAGGACATTGCTACCTGTTTCTTTGCATTCGCACCCTTTCTGCCCCTCCTTCTAGAGAATTGTGAGAGCTCAGCTTTTTCTTTGCCCTCACTTTTGACACTTTTGGGCAGCACGTACCTGGCCAAAGCTTTAAAACCTTTTCCTATAATGCAGTGATCCTCTCAACCTGCAAATCCTTCCCTAGCTCCAGAGATGATTCCTCCTGGACAGTTTTGGTCTTCTTTCCCTGCTCGTGTCTTGGGACTCTGGGATGGTCCTCGCATCTCTGGTCTTGCTCTTGTATGGCTGCTTTTCTGTCTCATGACTTTCATCTCCTCATCACTGTCCTCTTCATCCTGGGACAGATCAAGTCTGTTTGTCTCCGTGTCACTGATTATATTTTCTGCAGTGTGACTTTAGTGGGGTGCTTTTGCCTCCACGAATCTTTATCTGTTATTAGTTTCCTTACAGTTTTCTCATTCACCTTTCTTTTCTTTCCATCCTACTCTTGCCTCCTTTACTCTCCCCATTATGTGTTCCATCTTGTCTCTGCAGGCCCAGTCCTCATGCACCTGCCCAGTGCATTAAACACTTTCCTGAAATCTTTTGTGCCGTCTTTGTCTAATAGCTCTTTATTTGAATTTGAACCATGACAGCCTTTCCCTATATTTTCTATATTTCTATATTTTCTATGTTTTTCAGGGGTCTCGGATTTATTTTTTAACTCTTTATTCATTGTATTAGTTATCTACTGCTACAATAGTGCTGTGTAACAAATAATATCAATATATCAATGGCAAATATCAATGCGTATTCTTTTGGTCCCCACTATAAATTTTTTTTGGAAAATACCCTTTTAAGAGGAATATAAGGAGAATGCTTGAAGGCACTGGTAGTTTGTGTAGAAAGAGTAGTGGTGGCAGTGATGGTTGTTGAGTGTGGGGGAAGTACTTGAGTCACTTTTTAAAACTTCCTGCATCGCTGAGGTAAAGAGCTGTGAACTTTCAATATTTGAGGAGCTCAGCATGAGGCAAAAGGGGAGGCTATATACCATATGTCTACATTTTTGAAAGTTATGAGGCACACTTAGTGTTAAATAAAAGATGTTTTAGTGTCTCTTCTTGACAAATAGATCTTTAGAATGTTGAAGTTGAACAATATACTTAAAATTGTAGCTTTTTCACATTGATGAGATAAAACCAAAGTTCATGACTCTTGCATGTCTGGGTGCTCTGGTGAGATGCCAGTGATGTTTGACAAGTATAAAGGAGACACACAAGCCTCATGAATTCGTTATGTAGCAATAATTTTTTCTTGACTTAAATCAATCAAAATTATGAATTGTTTTTATAACACAGACGTTTATGAAATTTTTCTATTGAGAATATAAATAGCTAAGAATCTAATGGCACAATATGAATACATTTTGTTTAAAATATAAAGACTACAAAATGGAAAATTTCAGTTATTTAGATCTTTAAGTTACTTCTAATGATTCAAACTTACATCACTGAATGTAACAAAAAGTATTAAGTAATGAAAATAAAAATTTTAAATCAAACTACTTAAATCAATTTAAAATTATAAAATTTGATCTTTTGAAAATGTAAATTTAATTGTTTACAAATGGAGCACTACACACACATGCATTCAGGAGTAATTTAAATCGTTTCTCATTACATATTTCTTGGCTACCATGTGCACATGTACAGGATAAGCAATGAGTAGGAAAGAGGACACCTGTCTCCTTCCATCAGAAGCCAGCGCTTCACAATATAGGAATGCACTGTCCTCATGTGCCTTTGTGGAGAAGCAGCTCACACCTTACTGACTGGCTTTCATCTTCCTAAGGGCCTCTGCTCCCTCCTGCCTCCTTGCACCTCCAGACACTGCCCAACTTGGCTGTGACCAGAGGGGTGTCCTGCAAGTCAACATGGTGGCCAAGTTTCAAGAACAGGCCAAGAGCTGTGGACCAGGAAGTCTGGAGGAGAGGAAAGGGTCCTGGAATGGTGTAATTCATGGGGAAAATCTCATAAAGAGCCACCCATATATGTTGTTTTCTAAAATAGTTTGGTCTGTGGATTTAAGAAGTGTAGAACCCAGGACAGGAGTCTATCTTTCAACCTACTTTCCTGGTTGGTAGAGAAACTGGGTCTCTCGATCAGGGAGAAGACGGGAGAGGTAGGATGGAACTTATTACCCTTCTGTGCTATCATAATGGTGGCCATGGCAGATGATTATATAGCTATAGAAGAAGAAGAATTTTGAAAGAAAGGTGATGATTACATATTGAATATTTGTCACTTTTTACAATATAGAAGTAGAGATTCTTTAAAGATGCCGTGTTACTATTTTTCATCAGAAATAATAAAACTGACTTGTGATATCTCCAGCACAGATTGATGTACATACAGTATGATGTCTTCCATGCTCTGTTGTAAGGCAGAGTCTCAAGAGCCTGATGCTTCAACTGTCTCCCGATTAAATTGCTTTCCTATTGCCAGTCACTAATCTTCAGCTATTGCTTTAACCATGAAAAGTAGCAGAAAAATTACAGTATGGGTATACTGAATAACGTTAGAGACCCAAAGTAGCTAGCTTGCCAAACTAGTTGTACACACACAGGAGCTGGAGAGTACCGGAAGCATTTTTCTAGGTAGAGGACAGCGGTTAATGTGAAATGATCACGTGGCAAATGGTGTTTGTTTCTTACATCCATTTTGCAGTTTATAGGTTATTTCCCAGTTAGGGTGTGTATGCAAGAGACTTTTTATTCATTTCAAGCTGAATTGATGTTTTATGCAAGTGATTTTGGATAAAGCCTTTCATAAGCAACACTGTCCACTGTGCACAACGTACCATCTCAGTCATCATAACCCGAACTCTTCCCAACAGAAAGCAAACTTCCATTATTGATCAGTAGAGAAAGTTTGATGTGCATACCCAGTTAACAAAATGCTTACAATTTTCAGGATGTGATAGAATGTCCATATTAAATACCTTAAAAATAAAATACTTACTATTCCTTTTCTGTGTAGAGAGAAAGGCTCAGAACTTTGTTAAGTGATCAATACTGCTCAACTTTACTTCTCCTGATTTTTCTTCACTTACTTATTAAACATCTTAGAATATAAAAGAGACACTTGTGATTTTAATAGCAGCTGAAGCAAGGCTGGGCTGGAGATGATTAGACTAATAAATACAAAAACTCTTCATCTTCAAATAAAAAACCAGATTCTCCCCTTTCCTTGAGCATTTCAAAGTTGAAATGGTTTTGATGGTCTCAGCAAGCTCCATAATTCATAAAGTGGACTCTGATTGGGTTTTATGATTGGAGATTGATCTAATTTTATTGTTTTCACTTAACGTTAGGATTTAGGACTTTTGGGAGCTGAATTGTATTCATGTTTAATTCTGTCTGGTTGAGATGACTTTGTCACACCGATTTTGGGGGTTGTTTTTTAGTATCACTTTCTTTTTCAAGGAGTGTACTGTATAATCACCAAACTCCTCTGTAATTACATGGCAAAGACTATGTAAATACGTAATTATGTTCGTGCAGATTACTTGATAATTATACTTCCAGTCACCAAGTAATGAACAGAATAATCACTACGCACCTCGCAGCTCCCGGTTTTTCAGCTTGGTCTTTGTTTTAGAGACGGAGCGAACTAGATAATTACTCTATGGTTACCCGGCACTTACATTGTCACCAATCAGGTGTTAACTGTGCTAGCACATGGTTATTTTTTAGGCTGTGAAATGTAAAATGGAGTGAGACAGCTTTTTAAGGAAGTCTTTTCCTCTTCTTGGTAAGAATCCTGTGTCTGACGGGACTGCTGGCCAGGACATGCTTGCCTTGTGTGTGTGCTTTAGTCTCCACTGGGGCTCCCCTTGGCTAGCACCAGACAGGCCTCTGGACCTACGTTGCCAGGACAAAAGGACAAGAAAGAAAGCAGAGGCCTCGGGTTTCTTCAGTGGAACAGGAAACAAACAGTTGTTCAGCCTGAATCCAAGAGAAAATCTCTGACCAGCCATGTTTTTTTGTTGTTGATTTAGCTTTCCACAGTGCTAAGCAGGCTTGGTCCTCTGTGTCTGGGGTGTGCTTCTGCCTTTATTCTAGACAGGAGCTCTGCTGGGCACCCCTTTGGGGCACCTCAGTGCCTGTCCTGTGCTCTTCCCTGGCGCCCTCCATAGACACCCATCATGGCACTGCTTATCTTTCCCTCCTCCCTTCCCTCCTTCCTGCCTGCCTCCCTCCTCCCTCCCTTTCTTTCGAAGTATTGGGGATTGAACCCAGGGCCTTCCCAGTGACCTACATCTCCAGCCCTTTTCAAATTTTTAATTTTGAGACAGGGTCTCAGTAAGTCATTAATTTGCCCACGTTGGGCTCAAACGCAGGAACTTCCTGCCTCAGCCTCCCAGAATGCTGTGATTACAGTCCTGTGCTTGTGTTTCTTGTAGTTTGTTCTTAGTGTCTTCTCCACCAGCCACTGGGACTGATTGCTCTTTCCTTCATGTTCTCCAGGGTTCAGCACAGAACATATGTATAAGCAGCCCATGAATATATCTTTAGTGAATCGATCAATTCAAAGAGACATGTGTGATACACTAGTTACAAAACTGATTAGCAAATTTTCAAATTGTTGCCCCTTGCTATGACCTTGATCTAATCATGCATGGAGGGGTATCCAATGATGAAGAACATTTTCAAAAATTTCACACCATTCTAGTTTCCCCAACAAACAAACAAACAAACAAACAACAATTCACAGTATTTATCTTGCAAATGCATTGCTTTGTGATATGCTTTGCCTTGGATTTTAGGAGATTAATGAAGTCCCAAGTAAAAACATGTAGCATTGCGTCTAAGCTTTCCCATCTCTCACCTGACACTGACCAACATACAGTACATTCAGTGCCCTGTGACTGACACAGAGGACATTCAAAGACACATGGGTACTTCCCTGTCTTTTTTAACTCACCATTCATGGTGGGAAAGTATCAGAGACCCCTGAGTGGGTTCCATCTCCTGCTCATTGCAAGGCAAAAACAAAGACACAGAGAGAGTTAAAGAGCCAGTTATGGGGAGCCAAGATGACGAGGCTTGTGTAGTCACAGGGTTGAGAAAATAAAGGACCTAAGCATCCGGAGCTGTTGATATTTATTGGTGACATCATAGTTAGATTGAGGCAAAGGGGCTCCATGGAGAGGCTACATGGTGTTGCTATGGACACATTGCTGATGTAGGCAGGGATTGTCAAGGAAGAGACAAAACATTTTTGAATTAGAAACAGAACAGACAAAATATACTTTGTGGTTAATAATTAGCCATGTCATTTTAGTAAAGAAGGATTTAACTCTGGGAACAGAATTTGGGTGCGAGTTACTCTGACCTCAGCACATAGGCTTCAGCCAGACTCACTTCTATAAACAAGCCAATTGTGAGGTTAGCTCTTCACAGCCTGCACTGCATATAGTCTGCTTTGGGAATAATCAATGGGACGGTCCCCCAAGAAAAGGTAACATCCATCTTTTCTGGGGATTGAACTCAGAACCTTGAGTTTGCGAGGCAGGCGCCGGAACCACTGAGCTAAATCCTTGGCCCTGATAACATCCATCTTAAAACGAACTGTCTTACAGAGCAGAAGAAATGAGGAGCTACAGTCTAAAGTCCGGAACCATGCTAGCACTTCCCTTGTGATTTTAACCAATGGTTTATTTCAGTGGCTACTTTTAGTTTCTCAGAGTTAACTGGTCCATGACCATTAAAGCAAATTAATGCTTCATTTGTTTGATCTCTATGTGAAGAATTTATAGTTAATTTTACTCATTCATAAGAGTTCCTGCAAAATTTATGCAAAACATACAATTATGTGCCTATGCTAATGGGCATTAAATGGTATAACCATTTCATTTTTTCCACCATTTTGGTTCTTCAGTCAATGCGAGGTTGTTTAAAAAAGCTTTCTGTTGGGGCTGGGGATTTAGCTCAGTGGTTCCACCACCTGCCTTGCAAGCAGAAGGACCTGAGTTCGATCCCCGGTACCAAAAAAAAAAAGAAAAAAAAAAAAGCTTTCTGTAGCTTTTGAAGGATAATTTCATAGCATGACCATTTGATGATTGTTTGAAATCTTTATGAATCTTGCCAAAATATTTTCATTGAAATTTTAACTGCAGGTTCATAAATGACATCTATAGGTGTCAAGTAATTTTAATATTTCCTATTTTAAAATCATGAAATTGATAGTAAATGAAAACCAAGAACTTATGCATGAATCAAAAGACAGAAGAAAAAAATCCAAGTAGATATGAGAATTCAATATGTAAATTTTTTTTTTCTAAGTGGAAATATTTTATTGCTTTTAGTAATTAAAAAGGTAAATGTGTTCTTACAAAGCATTAAACTGTACAGAAATATATAAAGTAGGACATTAAAGACTCCATAATCCCTCTTATATAACCAATTATGGAATTACAGGAAGATTTACTCATAAATACAAAGAAATGTAATGAATACATGAAATTAAAAGTACTATACACACAAGACCTTTTACAAAAACTGAAACATGAATATGGATTCAATCAATATGTAAAATTTATTTTTATTTTATATTTTATGCTAAAATTCTTTTATTGATACATTTTAGGTATACAGCAAGTTTATATTTATCATTGGGATCTTGTACCTGTACATGATGTATCTTGGTTCTTATTTTTTCCCCATTCCCTGTCCTCCCTTCACCACCTCCACCCCTCCCTATTTAAAAAGACTTTGTTTCATTTTTTCCTTTTCTCCTAATTTTTCCTTTCCCTTCTTTCCTTTCCCCTTCCCCTCCCTCTTCCCCTACCCCTTTGAACCTTTTCTTCCTATTTCAAATTATCAATTATTCATTTTAATCCTTATTTACACTTTAAGTTTCTCACACTAGAGAAAACTATTCGGTATTTACACATGTATGTCCTGTTTATTTCACTTAAGAGGATGGCCTCAATATGCATCCATTTAGTTATAAATGACTCTAGTTTCATGTTCTTTAGGGCTGAGTAGTACTCCATTTTATAAAAAAAA